>JAIUCT010000008.1:275363-380215 GCA_021307375.1 Tetraneura akinire
AAATACCCAAAATTGCCAATTTTATCAAACATTATATACGTAAAAATGAGAATTTTACGAAATATTCAAAGTACAATATTTTGTAGAAAAATTAACATAACGGTTCCAAAATTATACCACATATATATAGTAGCTATGTGAACACCCAAAAAAATTTCCAGGTCTCTATCTTAAAAATTGCCCGAGTTATCGAGAAATATAGAAATCGAATTCGTCAAAATTTCATTTTTCGTGAAAAATGCCGTTTTTTCGTCATTTTTTTGAAGTTTTTTCTACCGCTTAGGGTCAATTTTGAGAAATTCGAAAAATGACCTAAATAAAGTACCAACTACATCCACTTTGCTACCGGAAACATACCCTATTCGTGAAAATCGGAGCATTATTTCGGGTCGTAATCTTGTTTACAAACATAAAAAAAAAAAAAATCACACATCATTGTAAAAACAATACATTCTTCGCTTCGCTCAGAATCTAAAATAGAAGAGAATGAAGAATCAACCAGAATGTGGGTACAGCCATTAAATAAAAAAAAGTACTGAAAATAATTTAGTAAAATAATAAATATGATAATAATAATATATTTTATATATATTCAGTAATTTACAAATATGTGATAAATATAATATAATAATACATAATATTACAATTTATAATTACTTTATCAAAAGGCATAAAAATAGTAGGAAATTATGAATAATATTACATGTATTTTATAATATTTAAAAAAAATTAATATTTCATGTTCACCATATGGTTATTCAATTAAACAATGATTATTATTACGAACGAAATGTACAAAACATATTGTTTCGACTAATCAAAATAGTGCATGTCCTATTGTGTTCAGTCATGACTATAAATGACTATAGTCAAAAATGTTTAGTTTTGACTATGACTTTTGGGTGCGCGCTTCTCTATTGAATTATATGTGTCCTATTTTTTATTAGTCATAAACTCATAATAAAGTTGTTTTAGTCTGCTTTAAGCAGTTTTGCTTTTTCAGTGTGCGGCTGGCCTTGTAATTTTAAAGATTTCATCATATGCTCAATTTTTAATCACATATTACTAATATTAAAAATTAAGTTAAATTTAAAAAAATTCGACTTTATGTTTTAAAATGTTTTTAAAAGTAAAATAAATTACATTATAAATGTCATATATCAGTTTTAGTTATCATGACCAATATGAATTTTATTAATATATCAACATACACTGAATACTTGTATATAAATAAAAATGTGATATACTATAGGTCTATAATAATAAACTATAAATTAGAACATTTATATATATATTAGAAGTTAAACTTATATTAAATACATATATAAAAATGTATATCATAGAATACCTTAATTCATCTGGGTATCTCCTATCACGATAAATTCTAGGATGTCTTCTGAATCGATCAGATTCAGGACTCCTAAAAATAAAACATTAAAATAATTAATAAGGATAAAAATGAAATAAAACAGTAGAATAAACTATTAAAATTAATAAAATAAGAAAATTACAATAAAAATAAATCCTATTAAAAATAATTTACAATTAATTGTATAATATAAAAATAAAAAAGACGATGATACTCCTGCCGCAGGGACGTAGGTGTGCAAATCATACTGTTTAGTTCTAATTAGAATTTATATTATGTTCGTTTCAAAAAACGATTCTGAGCGAAGTTCAGTCAGATAATGAAGGAATTGATTAAAATTTTGACATTTTTTATGAAATATTTAAAATACAAAATTTTATCACACATATAGGAACCATATAGGTACATATAGTACATAAATAAACACCCTATAAATTTTTTTAGTCTCTAACTTCAAAATATTGAAATCGAATTCGTCGAAATTTTAGTTTTCGTGAAAAATGCCGTTTTTTTCATCTTTTTTTCGTCGTTTTCTCTACCGCATAGGGTGAATTTTGAAAAATTAAAAAAACGACATAAATAAAGTACCAACTACATCAAATTTTCTACTGAAGACCTATACTATTCGTAAATATCGGAGCATTATTTCTGGTCAATACATACAAATAAGAAAAATCCATACCTATAAAAATTGATTTTATTGAATTTTCAATTTTAAACACCTATAAAAAAAAATTGAGCCTTGATATTTTTCTAATATTTTGATATAATGTTAAGTAATATGTAAGTATACATCAGTAAAATGTATAGACCTAAATGCCCAAAATTTCCAATTTTCTTATTAATTATATACATAAAAACGAGAATTTTACAAAATATCCAGTCCTATATTTGTAGACAAATTAACGTAACGGTTCCAAAAGTTTACCACATAGAAATAGTAGCTATATAAACAAACAAAAAAATTTCAATTTACTAACTTCAAAATTGCCCGACGTATCGTCAAATATTGAAATCGAATTCGACAAAATTTCAATTTTCTTGTCAATGCTGTTTTAGATTCTAAGCGAAGCGAAGAATGTATTGGTTTTACAATGATGTGTGATTATTTTTTTTTTTCTATAGACACTTTTACTACCAAAAATAATGGTCCGATTTTCACGAATAGCATATGTTTCCGGTTGGAAAATGGATGTACTTGGTACTTTATTAGGGTCATTTTTTGAATTTCTCACAACTGACCCTAAGCGGTAAAAAAAACGACGAAAAAATAACGAAATACGGCATTTTTCACGAAAACTGAAATTTCGACGAATTAAATTTCAATGTTTCACGATAACTCAAGAACTATTGAAGATAGAGACTTGAAAATTTTTTTGGGTGTTCACATGGCTAGTATTAGCTACTATATATACTCGTATGTGGTGAAATTTTGGATTGTAACGTTAGTTTTTCTATAAAATATAAGATTTTGAATATTTCGTAAAATTCCTGTTTTACATAAATGTTTGATAAAATTGGCAATTTTAGTGATTAAGGTCTGAAAATTTTACTGAAGTATACTTAAATATGACTTAACATAATATCAAAATATTAGAATAATCTCTTGCCTCAATTTTTTTTTTATAGCTGTTTTAAATTGATATAAAAATATCAATTTAAAACTAAAAAGTTCAAACGAAAATTATAATCTGACTGAACTTCGCTCAGAATCGTTTTTAGAATGCAATGGTTTATCATTGCATTCAAATTCTAATTAAAATTAAACGCTATAATTCGCACGCCTGTATCCTATGCGGCAGGAGTATCAGCTATTTTTTTGTCATTCATTTGTCGTTTTTCTACCACATGCGCATGGGGCCAATTTTGTAAAATTCGAAAAATGACCTAAATAAAATACCAACTACATCCAATTTTCTACTGAAAACCTATACTATAGGTAAATATCGGAGCATTATTTCTAGTCGAAAAAATGTCTTTATACATAAAACTAAGAAAAATCCATATAAATACTTTAAATATTAATTTCACTGAAATTTAAATTTTAAACACCTATAAAAAAAATTGAGCCTTGGGATTTTTTTAATATTTCAAATCATATTAAGTAATTATTCAGTATACTTCAGTAAAATGTTCAGACTATAAAACCCAAAACTTTCAATTTTATAAAATATCATAAACATAAAAACGGGAATTTTACGAAATATTCAGTCTTATATTTTGTAGAAAAATTAATGTAATTGTTCCAAAATTTTACCACATATATATAAGTAGTGAAGAAACAATATTCAAGTCTCTAACTTCAAAATTGCCTGAGTTATCGTGAAATATTAAAATCGAATTCGTCAAAATTTCATACATATATTACATATATACGTATGGATTCTAAGATTTCCGTTTTAAACTAAAAATTTAAACTTTAAACAGCTATAAAATAAATTGAGAAAATTGATTTTTTTAATATTTTGTTATGATGTTAAGTAATATGTAAGTATACATCAGTAAAATTTTCAGACTTTAATGCCCAAAATTGTCAATTTTATCAAACAATATATACCTACATAAAAACGAGATGTTTACGAAATATTCAATGTGCTATATTTTGTAGAAAAATTAACCAAACGGTTCTAAAATTTTATTACACATATATAGTACCTATGTGAACACCTAATCAAGTCTTCATATCTCTATCTTCAAAATTGCTTGAGTTATCGTGAAATATTGAAATTGAATTTGTTGAAATTTCAGTTTTCGTGAAAAATGCTGTTTTTTTGTCATTTTTTCTATCGCTTAGAGTCAATTTGGAGAAATTCGAAAAATGACCTGAATAAAGTACCAACCACATCCACTTTCCAACTGGAAACATATGCTATTCGTCAAAATCAGAACATTTTTTTGAGCATTTAAAGTGTTTACAGAATAAAAGAAAAAATAAATAATATAATCAGACATCATTGTAGTAAAACCAATACACTCTTTGCTTCGCTCAGAATCCAATATTAAATTAAAATAAATTGAAAATTTTAAATAAAGGATTGAAGTATTTTTTTAGAATTACAATATTAAAATTAAATTATTCTAACACTTTAAAAAGAATAATAAATATTAAAATCGTAGGTGTAATATAACATTATATTAAAATATATATTTACTTTAATTAAAAACATATTTAAAATATGTTTCAAATTAAAATTTAAAGTGCATCACTATTAGTAATTAGGACATAATATAAATATGTACTAAAACATATATTACATTTTTATTAAGCAATTTATTGAAAACAAACATTCATCTACACATTCTACACAATGTAAGATGAGTACCATCGTAAACTATTTATTTTAATTAACAAATATATCTATTGTGTAACATTTAAATACAATTTGTTATTAAATAAAATGTCTATATTATTAATAAAATATTGAGTCATATATATATAGTTTATAATATGTTAAAACAATAATATAGAAATTTTATTTTAATAATAAATCTTTTTAAGTGTTACAAAATAGATATATTTGTTACTACAATAAATAATCTCTAATCAAAAGTTGAAACAAACAAATTTATATATTTAACAATATATACATACAGAGTGTCCACCAAATCCGTTACAGGGTTGTGCGTTATGAAAATAAGATCTTTTAAAGGTTTTAAGTATGGGAACCTTAATGTACTCTACTGAAGTTTTATATTATTATAAAATAAAATTTTTACATCGGTCGCGTATGCACAATGCAACTTTTGAAAGTTAAATGGCAACCCCCATTTTTTTTAGAAATTAATTTTAATTGTAATTTTTTAAACATATTTTACTAAGGTTCTTTATTCTACGCTCAAAATTATCTGAGTTTTTTTTAGTGTGTTTAAATTTCTAATAAAATAACAGATAATAGATGCGATATTAATTTTTTTTTTTCGTATTAAAACCTCAATAATACATATAAATATTCAATAAATCAACTTTATTATAATAATTAAAAGTAGGGGTTGTCATTTAACTAAATTGATTAATAATTTAAAATATAATTATATAAACTAAATAATTAATTTTAAAATTAAATTTAAACTTTTACCTATATCGTCTTCGCCTTTCATATTCCTCAAATTCATCGTATTCACTTGGGTATTCAATATCTGAGTGGTCATAGCTGTGCAAAGCAGGAAAAAAACATGCCAAAGTTATATATTTAAGTTAATATTAAAAGTGTAAATTGGTTAATTGCAAATTTAATAAAATTTAAATAAAATTTATTATTAAATTTAAAATTTAAAAAATAAAACATACAAACTATATTAACTAAATATATAAATTTATATTATAAAAATAAATAAATAAATAAATATACTTTTCATGAGGAATTCTTTGCCTATATCTTTTAGGATGAATTCGAGATCGATGAGATCGATATTCAGGTTCAACATCTGGACTCAATGAAATATTTTCTTCTTCTTCTTCATAAAAATAATCTTCTTCACTTCTATTACAATAAAATGTAATAATTAAAATAAACTAGTTTTTTTTTTTTTTTTTTTAATTTATATACAATAGTGGTAAGCCTAATTATAAGAAATACTTCTTACTCTCTAGGATGACGATAATGTCTTCTATCTCGATTATTATAATGTTCAATATTTTTATTATATTTTTTCGATTGTGATGGTCCTCTTCTAATATTTTTATTTGTTTCTTCTAAAACTGTATTAGTCATTGGAACTGATGAATCTGAATCAATTGAGTGACGTCGTTGTCTTTCATCATTTTTTTTATTAATTTTAATCAATCTTGATTTTTCAATACCTTCTCCAATATTACCTTCAACCATTCTATGAAATCCTGGTAAAATAGGATTTTTTTTTTCATGTCGTTTTTCTATTTTATCATATTCTTGAAATCGTTCAATGTTTTCTGATTGAGTAGAACTTGACAGTTTTAAACTATTATCATGTTGAGAATCAACTCCTGGTTTAATATGACTTTGTGTAGTTGATCTCAAATAGGGGCTTGTTTCATTCATATATCCATCTGGCCCAGTTCGTTCAAAAACCTCAGTATCTAAAATTCTAGGACGACTTCTTTTTATGACTGTAGTAGGTTCTCTTAATTCTAAATTTGATTCATTTATCATTGACATATTACTATCAATATCTGAATTAACTCTTGTTGAATCATCGACTTTCTGAGTATCATTATGTTGAATAAGGAAATCTTCAACATCTCTATGTATAACATGTCGTGAATGGCCTTCAAATTGATTTTGAAATTGTTCTAACGTTGAAGTTTTTTTTAAGGTAACTGAATTATTATCAATACTTTGAAAATTAGAATTATTATCTATTGATCTAGATCGAATTTGAGAACCTGTAACGTGTCGTTGAACAGGAATATCATCATCACTTAGCTGGCCTGGTACTGTTCGCACATCAAAAGGTTGTGGACCACTATGATCCTGAATATCCGAATTAGAATAATCCTCAAATGATTTTGTTTGACCCGTAACTAATCGATGAAGTCCAATTGGTGGTCTTTCTAAAATAAATATAAAACATATATATTATAAATAAACTTTAAATATATATTTTTTTATCTACCTAAAATTTATAACATATTAAAAATTATAATTCAAATATAAAAAGATAAATAAATTAGGTAAAATATAGTAAACTCATACCATCATCATTTTTTGCAGAATATTTTATGGCATTTTCAATATTTAACAGCCCATTATTCTTATTTACATTAGAATTAATTACCTAAAAAACATTCAATATTTTAATTTTGAATGATTAATTACTATTAAACATTTTAAATGATTAATTACTAATTACTAATTAATTATTCGTATAGATTAGTATTTTATCAGTATTTTGTTTTGTTTTTTCAAAAACAATTAATTTAGATAAGAATTGGCTTATTGTTAAAATGCTTACTTCATCACTAATTTGTAAATTATTCATTGCAACTTGAAGTGAATCGTTCTGAAATGATTCTGGTGGTAGTATTTCTCTATTTTCAACATCAGCCCAGAAATTTTCTTCAGTCTCAACAATATTATCACATTTTGTATTATCAATATCTTGATTGACAAATATATGTTGAACATTAGAAATTTGATCAAGTTGATTTTCTGATTTATCAAACCAATTGTGATTAATGACAGAATATTTATGTTGTCCATTCTCAATTCCATTATTAAAATTGTGGGTAGGCCTATTTAAATTAACTAGAGACTGAGATATTCCATTATTAGAATCTGGAACAGGATAACTATTCAAAGGTAAATCAGAATTCTTAGTAGAATTCAATTTCTGTAAATTAGAGTTTTTATTAGCTGAAGACTGTTCAATATAATTCCAATCGTCTGTACTACAACTCCATTCATCATTTTGTTGTGAATTTTCCACCTAAGTAAAACAGATGGATAAATTTTAATGTACGTCAAATTACTAATTTAAATATAAAAGAGCAAACAAAACTTACCGATTGTTGTTGGAAATTTGAATGAGAATCCAAATTATCCCAATAGTTATTGTTGGACATGTTATTCTCTATTTGTACTCTATACTTTCTTGTTTCTTTAAAAAAGTTAAGCTTTTATCTTTTTATGAATAGAGTATTATAAATTGATATCATTATAATTTATAATTAATACTTATATTGCAAAATTAATTATCTACCTCTCAACAAAAAATCATATTTTCATTTTTTAATTCATAATAAATACAATTAATAAGTTATCTAGAGTAGAAATATTTACGAATGTTCTAAAATAAAATACTACTTTCACGAACCCATAAAAAGTTGAATAGTTTACGTCACTGAAAAAAATTGATATGTGAAATTGTGAACTACAAAATGTACAGTACAATATAGGGTTAGAAGACCAAGGGCCAAGAAAACGAGAAACAGTGTAACCATATTTATACTTATTATAATATTGTAGTTTAATTGTATATTTACGGCGGCTACTTTAGAATTCATAATAATTTATATTATTAATTATTATTTATTATGCAATCTTTAAATTTTTATTATTTATTAACGTTATTTTTAATCAAAATTTTTTTTTTCTGTGATATTATTCTAACATAATGTCATCTTTCATAATATAATTTTAAAAATACGTTTCATTTTGAAAACATTAAATTATATTACCAATATTGATTAGGTATATTAGGTAGGTACCTAAATTTCTCAAAATTCACCCTATGCTATAGGAAAAATGACAAAAATACAAGATATTTTTCACGAAAACTGAAGCTTTGACGATATCAATTTCAATATTTTACGATAATTCAGGCAAATTGAACTTGTCTTAAAAATATTCTTAAAAATATTCAATTATGTAAAATTATGTAATACAATGTACATAATTATGTAATTGTGTTTCGTATTATATACTATTATGTATTGAAACGTGATAAAATGTTGGTTTGGTTACATTAACTTTTTGAGTTTTTTGAGAAAATGTAGAACTTTCAACTTTAAATATTTCATAAAATTCTTATTATATTTTATATAATGTTTGATAAAATTGGCAATTTTGGGCATTAAGGTCTGAAAATGTTACTGAAGTATACTTATATATTACTTAACATCATATCAAAATATTAAAAAAAACCCCAAGCCTCAATTTTTTTAAAAAAAACTGTTTAAAGTTGATATTTTTAGTTTAAACAAAATATTATTATAGTTATTATTTAGTTTATATGAATATTCATCTTATTTCTCAATACTTTCACAATAAAAATTAATAAAAAAAGCCAAAATATTTAGAAAATTTTATTAAAGCATACTGATTTATATCTTAATGTATTTCCAAAATATTAGGAATTAAAATATTTTAGTATTTATATCTATTACTGTTTATTGAATGATAAATTTATATATATATATAAAACCAGACTAGCACATTCTATAGAAAGATATGTACCTATAACAACTATAACAATGAAATGTCTACCTGGGTATAATTACATTTCTGACATATAATTGTTAATTTGTTTTATTGTATCAATTAATATACGTTCTCTTAGGCATATACAGATTTCAAATTCAAAGGCAGCATAAAATATATTCAGCCCAATTTTTGAAGAAATCCTATTCGGATTTCATTTATTTTATTGTTAATTTTAAGTATCATAATAATTATATTGTATCATTTGTTATTTAAAAAATATTCCATTGATTAAGATGAATTTATTTACAAATCGAATGTAATGTAGGTATGAAAATAATTAGCAGACCAAATAAAGATTCAGGAGCAGTATTTTCTATGCATCTGCTGGCCTGCTGCTCACGGTGCGCACGTCTATATACTGTCTTATAGATATTTTTAAGTGCAATTTTTTAAATTTTGTATTAAGTTAGGACAGTGTTTTGGTACAACACTACAATTTACCAGCGGCAAAATATATTATATAAAATAGAATACAGAAATAAAGATTTAAGACCTCATCGTGTATTCATGTTCAAGAAGCAATGATTATTGAAGGAGCAATAACAAATTAATTTTATTTGATTGATATTTTAAATTGCTTAAAACTGTACCTATATTACACAGAGTAATTAATATAGTATACATCATAGCATTAATTTTAGAATAGTCTAGTCTATAATCAATGATCATAGAGTAATAAATAATAATAGTATACATACTACATTGTATAAAAAATTAAAAACTCATTAAATAAAAATTACAAATGAAAATCATACAATAAATTATATTTAAATTTAATGTACCGTAAAATTTAAAAGTACTTATATAAACTAATATAATATTATTATTAGAATTTAACAATTAATAATTATTAATTATTTCTTCCATCATAATATATTATTTCAATATTACATCAATTAATATAAAAATGAATAATATTGTGGACTGTGGTTAATAATAATATCACATCATGATAAACTTTAAATAACTTTTTAGTCAGTTTATTATGTTCAATATTGTACAATGTGTCAATGTACATGTATATTGTATAATCTATAACCCTATAACGTATCAAACATGATTGACAATTTGACAATTCAAAAATCCAAATGGCAAATACCTACTATAAAACTTAATAGTTAATAGTAAATTAGTAAAGCTATAATAGGGGCGTTGTTAATTGTTATTTGATATTCAATAAGTATACAATAATTTAAAATATCGTATTGTATTAATGATAACAAGCATACAGAGATACGTGTCAAAATATATTATCATTTAATCTACGATAATAACAATGCTGGTCATTGGATAACAATGTTCCAACTTCCAACGCATACAGATTTTACTAAGTATTTTAGTAATATTGTGTTTTAACTGTTTTAAAGTTTTAATAGTTCTATATATAAGTATTAACAAGACGAATAAAGATTTTCTGTATAGATCTATTAAAGTTCTGTTATCCATTTACATATTGCATAAAATATGGTTTTATTAACTATGATAGCAAGAATTCCTGATGGATTACCATTAGCTGCATCTATGCAAGACGATGAACAGGTATTTTAAAAAAAAAAAACACATTTTATTATAATTAATAAAAAAAAAAAAGCTTATTAAAATAAATACAAATTTAAATATTAATAATTATAATAATTAATATTATTATTTTTATTTCATAGGTAGGTAGAAAATTAATTGAATATCAAAATCAAGCAAAACTTCTTTTTAAAAAACTAAACTTCCAATCTCCAAAGCAGTGCACAATTGAATCTGTACCTTATTATTTTCAGTATGTTATAACTACTTTGACATTTAAGTTCGTAAAAAATAATATATATATATATATATTTTAGCTATTTAATTGAACGAGATGTTTGTTACTTGGTGTTGTGTGAAAAAAATTTCTCAAAACGATCTGCATTCAGCTTTCTAGAAGATATAGCAGCTGAATTTAATAGACTTTATGGGCGACAAGTATCATCTGTTTCTCGGCCTTATACACTAATTGAATTTGGTAATTTATTTAAAAAACATGATATTACAACAATCAGTTATTTTAATCATTGATAAGAAATATTAAGAATACTAATTAGTAATTATCAAACATTAATAATAATAGTGTATTATTTTAGATAACTACATCCAAAAGGCAAAAAAAAATTACATTGATTCTAGAGTACGTAGAAATCTAAATTCATTAAATAATGAACTTCAAGATGTACAAAGAATTATGGTCCAAAATATTGATGATGTATTACAAAGAGGAACTGTTTTATCAGGTAATATTCTAACAATAAAATAACATACAAATATATACCATTTATTATTTTTCAAGTAAAATAACTTCATTAAATTATATATTACAAATTGTATTTATATTTATTTATTTATTATTTATTTATATATACATCAAAATAATATTTATCATTTTTCAGTATTTTCTGTGGTTATTTATATTATTATTTCAATTTGTAATATATGTTTTAATTGTTTTAATAGTAGTATATTAAAATATAAGTTGAACTTAAATTTAATAGAACAATAAATTCTAACAATTATTTTTAAAATAATATAATGTTATAGTTAACTTAAATAATCTTGTGATACATTTTTATTGATAGAATGTATAACATAATAAAAATAAGAAATAAAACAAAACACATAACTCTGTATAACTGATTTAATGTACTTTTAAGTTGTTAATTTATACTACTGTAATAATCATAATTCATAATCTAATTAGTAAATGATAAAAAAATTCTAGGAATAATTAATATTTTTCAGAACTTGATACAAAAGCACAAAATTTATCAATATTATCAAAAAAATACAAAAAAGAAGCCACCAATCTCAATCTTAAATCAATGTATGTAAAGCTTACTGCTGCAGCAACTTTTGTTATTGTACTATTTTTATATTTTTATGTTCTATAAATGATAATTTATAATAATTTATTTATAGCTAATTAATATGGCTGAAGGGGGGTATAAATTGTTATAAACTTTGTATATAATATATTAAATATAAAAAAATTTAATAAATACTAATTATTTATAATTTGATGTGTAATATTCTTCTTCAAGTTCATACAATTCTGTGGACATATCATCAACTAAACTTGTAAGTTTACGATCACATTCTACTTGTTTTGTTCGGAAGAGTTTAGAATTTTGAGCAATTGCTTCATTCACAGATGGAAAATCATTCAAAATAAGATACTGTTTCATATCTGAAACAAGTTTTAAAAGAGATTCCCCAGCACGGACAATGTTAGCTGCTCTGACTTCCATTTCAAATGCAATCAATTCACTACGGGTAGCTTTAGAAATTTGTGTTTGTTCATCATCGGTCTTACATAATTTAACAATACCTAAAAACATTTAGTTCAAATATACTATTTTATTATTTATATTAAATAAAAATGTTAATAGGTAGTCAGTTATTTAATTTTTATTAGAATTGATTTATTTATAAAAGTATTAATTATTATTTAAATTAAATTAATAATTATATACAATACATTGATATATAAAATGATTATAATTTATTTTAATTTAAAAACAATTATAACAAAATAACATTAGTTATTAAGAAATGTGTTCATACTGTTCATTCACCAATGTAATTTTGTAAAAATTAATGAACAAATTCAAAAATTCTGGACCAATTTAACTAATATTAATATTACATTTCTATACACAAATATGTTTTTTCTTTTTTTATGAGTTTACAAGATATTTAATTAATTTATCAATATAAACTAGTTTAGAACAAACTCATATATACTTATGACAAATTTACAAGTTTAAATATATTATATTTCAGTTAATTAATTTAGTATTGTTATTAAAAACGCAGTATTTTAATATACTAATAAAGGGAAATTAATTATATATTTAATTTTTATACATTTTCAATAACAGAAACAAACAAAAAATAAATTATTTCTTACACATGTATTATGTACCATTGATGTATGATACAACTTATTTTTTTTATATACAAATTATTAACCATTAATTATATATACATACTCACTACTCAATCATATAATTTATTTTCTTTTTAGTTACCTTCAAAATTTTCTAGCATACATTTTACATCACCTTTCAACCGATTTGTATACGATTTTGTGACAGACATTGAAGCAGTCATGAGTAGACGTAAATAAAGTATTAAATATAGTATGTCAGTAAGATACAAATTAAAAATTAAGTAATAATTAAATATAATACTAGTCAAAATATTCAATTTGTTCTTTATTTAGTCCTAACTTTAGATAATTGAAAATAGCAACTATATATTTTAATCATTTATTCATAACAGTGTTTTATTGAATCTAGAATTTAGACCGAAATTTATAATAAATAATATAAATTGGAAAAAACAATATTAATTATTAATTTATTATTTTATTAATTATAAACTACAATATTTAAAATTATATGTTTTTTTCAATTAATAATTTTTAACAAATATTTTTTATTCTTATTCCTAGTCTCAAATCTGTGAATCTGTGATCAAGGCACGATGTAGAGAAGATAAGGTGAAACCACTCGACCTCTTATCAGTAAAAACTGCGGGTCTATTTTTTAGGCATTTTGGTAGTTTAAATTAGCTGTACAGGTGGCGCTACCATTTGCACGGAGGCCTAATTTTCTATACTGAAAATATGTTACAATTAATGTTTTTAATTATTTTTTTAATTAATTATTCTTTATTTGTAATTTTTATTATTAGTATAGTTTTATTAAGTAATAAGTAATTATTGTATTAATTTTTAAATTATGTAAAATGTGTTTTTTAACGGTATTTAAGTAAATATTACCACTTGTACATGGCTATCATAATTAAGTGTATTAAATTTATTCTGAAATCTGAACTACTCTTTGTCCAAGATAATTATTTACTTAATTAGTTTAGACCTTCAGCCCTTCTGCGTGCTGCTAATGTAAAATATTAATCCAATATTGATTATTTATTATTATATTTTATACATGGTGAAAGGGTTAATGAATTCTGAGATAAATATAGGTAATGAATAAAGCCATAAACGTATTAGTCTTAGTACTAAATGAAAAAATTTCCTTGAATTAAACAAAGTTTTCTACATTAAGTCAATTAGTTAAAACCAATAAACTAAAAATGTATTTGTGTACATTTGGAATTGAGAAGTAGGTACTATTTGAGCACAATTTTTTTCTTGTACATAATGTAATATTATAATTATTATATTATATTACGTATTATAAATATTATAATGCGTATATTATTGTATAAATGGTTATACAAGGATAGTCATCTTTTAACCAAAACGTTTTTTAAGAAATAGCCAAATAGGAATTAAAATAATAATACATATTATGTGATACATAAACGTATGGTTTTTAAAATAAAATATAATCTATATTTTTGAACACAAATTAAATTACATATAATATAGCAATAAATATGATAGAAACATAAAATTTTTTAATTATTATAAATTATAAAATAATAATAAATGAAAATATGTAAAAAAATTCCTAATCCCTATTAATTTCATATAAAAATTGGCTCCGGTCCAATGTTGGCGCTGCCTGGGTGACAAAATTGTACTACCAAAATGCCGTTATTTTTTAGACCATAGACATAATATATAAATATATATATATTATGTATATATATATATATATTATGTCTAAGTTTTAGACCCACTAATTTGGTTGGAGTGGTGTCACCTTATCTTCTCTACATCGTGGATAAAGGTGAGACGTAATCTATTCTGTTGATGGTCTATGGTTGATACGGATCACTACCATTTGTTCCAAAAAAATGTTATTCCAAAATATATTTGTTCCGATTACATCATTATCCAAATTTAATTCTATATCCATGAAATATTTCTTCCAATGAATCTTTCTTCCTAATTATATTTGTTCCAAAGAACTTTTGTTCCAAATAATATTTTATTCCATGATATTTTCTTCCAAATTACATTTGTTCCGAATACAGAACATCCAAAAAATGATAAGAACCGTCTTATGAAGTATCGATATTACGAATAGTTACGATAGTTACGATATTAGGAATACGAGTTCACCAAAAATGATAATAAAACAAAATGATTAGAAACCTAACTAAAATTCAAACTACCTCTTTATCAATATATATTAATAGATAAAAATTATAATTAATAGATTTCAATTTATTAAAATTATAATACTTATATTAAATAATTGAATTTTTCCTCTTTGCAACAGATAAATTACCATTTGATAATGATTTTAATACTACATATAATGAAGATATATTCGTTACAGGGGTAAAACATTTTTCTTGTAAATAATTAAAGTAATGAACTTAAATGCTGACCATGTAGCCTTATAATTTATTAAATTAAATTATTAATTTAGATGAATTCAAATAGCATTTGTAGTAATGATACGAACAACAGTTTGAAGAAAAATCAATTTTAATATGCAAACAAAGAACTATGACCATCCCTTTTTTTATTGTTTCATATAATTTAGTTATTTAAATAATACGTAAATTTATAATATATTAATAAAGGCAAATTTATTTTTAGATTCAAGAACCTTAGGCTTTACCTATGTTAAGCTTAACAGATACTAACAATCTATTTGGTATTTCTGAATGAATTGTTGCTGTACATGGTACATCTTTAATATTATTAGAAGAACAATATAAACTATTGCATATTTGAATTCAATATTAATATCGGATACAAGTAGTTATTCATTACAACAATTTTATAATCAAGTAAATATTTTTTTCCAATTTACATAAATATACCTACTTAAATATTGAAATATTTTTTTATAATGAGAACACCTAAATTATTTGTATCTGTTAGAGATAGACATTTTAATTATAAAATAAATAATTGTTTAAATTATATAAATTAGTCTTGAATAAATATTAATTATAATACATTATTATCCTTTGTGTAGCTGTAATTCAAGTTTTAAAGTTGTAATTAAAAATTAATTATTTATTTATTAATTCTTATTATTTTATATTAGAAAATACAAGAATTTTTCAAAATTCTCAAAACATTAACATTAAATATTTATTTAAAAGAACAGACATTCAAATAAATTTGGGAAACTATTGGCATTCTAGCAGCGCCGGATTGAGATTTTTCGGCCCACCGAGATTTTCAATTTCGATCGGCCCTCAACAAAGAGTCTGCCCATTTAACAATTTTTTTTTTTTTATCACAATTACAATTTAATTTGCAATGAGTACGATTATCAGTGCTATAACATAGCAATTTTTCATATATTTTCATACTATCTGTATAAAAACATTACCAAGTAATCGGGCAAGTATACATTTCATAAAAAATAAATAATAATAACTGTCCATATTTTTGTTTATCAGTCCGAATTTTACGCGGCCCACCGAGATTTTCTCAGTAGCTCGCCGGTTCAATCCGGGACTGCATTCTAGTATATTCAGTTTTTATTGAAAGATAATTTTTATTATAATTAATGTTTTTTTTTTTTGTTATTAAATTATTATGTTTTTTTCAGATTCTAATTGGTTAAAATTGTTCAACAGCTGGTATTTAGAATATTATTATATAATATTAGTATATTTCACTAAGTCAGTAGCCAAACTATATAATATTGTTGTTAAATTAATTTCAAACGATTACTTCAAGCAACTATATACATTATAATATTTATGAAGCACCATATGTTAATAAAAAAAAAAAAAAAATGTTAAAATTATTTAATTATTTTTAATATTATATTGTATATTTTTTTTTTTTTTTTTTTGTATTTAGAAATATTATAAAATATATGAGTTAATTAAATTTTCTATTTTTCTATAAAAATGTATTTTCTCAATATTTAGCTCAACTTTATGTAAAATGAGTCCAGAAACATTAATTTATACTAAAATATTTTAATTATAAAAGATATAGCTTTTTTACAAATTTTAATAATTTTATACATTTTCATAAAGTAATTTCAGTATTTTAAGAACCACACAAACAGTAGACTTATTAACAAAATTACTGTACTTCAAAATGTACTAATTTTTTATACCATGTCCGTATAACACTTTTTCGTTTTATTTTTTACAATGATAATGGAATTTTATATTATATAAAATAGAAATAATACATTTAATTAGCATAACAATGTGATTATGTAAACGACTGACAGTGAAATTTAATCGATTCAAAAATATTTAGTTTATTATTAAATAAATTTAATGTTTTAATTTGAATATTATGCTGTTTATTTATTTATTTTAAACCCGCATTTCTATATACTCTAATATGTTTTTCAGTTTCAATACAAATAATTACATCTTGACTTATTAATAAACCACAAAAAATGAGTAAAATGTTTTTAATAACAATGATTTATTATTGGTGCCAATTATGAAATATTTGGTGTAATTTAATTTTTCGTTTAGGTAAGTAATCAGTTGAAAAATCCAATTTCAAATCATTATTTATACGCAAATAGTTGAAAAATAATTTTAGTTATTGTAGAAATAACTCAATATAATATTTCATATTTCATTCAAAATCTAATACATAATTCAATTTTAATTTGATATTTTAATAGGTAATAATAATAAATAATAATAATTCTTATTACAAACTTGCCAAAGAGGCAAAGGAATTATAAATTATTGCAAAAATATTAAAGATATAAAAGTCAATACTTAACGTATAATTATATTAATTGTAAGGTAATATAAAAAAGAATACAAAATTAAATTTTTATTCTACGCTGTTTCAATGCTGCCAATTTTCAGTTAAATGTATAATATTTAAATATTATCTAATAAATATTTTTTAGTATTAAAGATCATCAATGAATTTAATCGTTTATGACCTGTCCGAATTCGCAAAGATTTTTATGCCATAGTTTTTATTAAATTTGTAGCGGGCGAACGGTTCGACGTAGAACGTTCAAATTTCGTATGAATTAGTTTCTAGGGACGTAGAATGACGTCTCTTTGGAGTCAGGGTCCTAAGGTTATTGGTTCGGGAGAAAAAATTTCTCGGAAACTAATAGTGATAGGGTCTTAAAAAATCCGGGATCGTAAGCGGACGGTCCCAAAAACGATTTTCGATAAGAACGTCAAGTATCGTAAGTCCCTTCGTTCCCTTCGTTTCGGCCGATGAAAATTTTTTACGGAAATATCTATGGGCCCCGCGTCGTCGTGTCCTGGATATCGAAGCTATCCCTTTCAAACTTGCAGGACTTCTCAATAAGCTCACAAGGAATGACTTCAATTATATGGCACAAGTCCCTACGAGTGAGGGTTGAGCGGCAAAATCGAGAAATTAAAAAAAAAATGACAATTGCGTGTTTAAAAAAAAAAAAGAAAAAAATTAAAATGAACCGATCTTTTTGAAACTTTCAGAATACCTTGTCTTCGTCGAAAAAATGAGTTTCGCCTCTATGGTAAAAGTCTCTAACTTCAACGGTTATCAAGTTATTCGACTTTGAATAGTTGAAAATAGTTTTCGGCTAAAATTCGCAGGTCCTCTCGGCATACAGTTTTCTACCTCGGTATTTCGAATTATCGCGGTGTTCGATTCCAACTATTTCTAATCCGAATAACTCTATAACCGTTATACTTAGAGACTTTTACCAAAGAATCAAAATTCATTTTTTCGACGAGGACAAAGGTCCTTCAAAGTTTCAAAAAGATCGGTCCGTTTTTAAATTTTTTTTTTTATTTCTCGTGTCTCCGAAAACACGTAATATCTCACGAACAAAGGGACTTAGGGGATTTCACCTTCTTATGATAAAGTAACTTAGAGACCATCCCTATACGATCCCGAAGATTTTAGAACTGTAGCACTCTTAGTTACCGAGATATTTTATCTCCGTAACTATGACTTCTAGAACCCTGATTTTAAATGGATATTGTTTTCCGACCCTAGATAGACCTTTATACTAAATTAGAAAGTCCCAAGTCAAATAATTCACCAGATACGAATTTTTTAAGGTACGAAAATCATCAATCGCATTATTATTTTTTTTTCAATAATAATGCGATCTTTTCCAAACTTGGAGGTTTTAATAAATCCTATACGAGCATCAATTTTTATTCTTTGGTAAAAGTCCGTACGAGTAACCATTAAGTAGTTAAATCGTCGTTGAAAAGTTCGGTTCCGATATGGTTTAAAAATCGGATCTCCTATCATCATATTGTATTCTACCCCGATATTTTGGTTTAGATCGAATATATTTTTAACATTTTTGATTTGACACAGATAGGTTTTGGGGTTTCAATATATTAGTTTGAATTAAATCCTTCACTAGACGATTTACTATAATACTAATAATAAATTTAGTATAATTATTTTAATCGTAAAATCGAATATTTTCGTCCAAATTTATTTCGCATAAGCTCATTACTGCTTTAATAATAATTATTGTATATATTATATAACTTTCATAGAATTAAACATTTATGCACAACATTTTATATAATAAAAAATAATATATTATAATGTTATATCGTACAAAAGTTTACGCAATACATTTTTCAACGGGAATATTTTAATAAAAAAATTTTCATTTAACATTCGTTTGATTCATTATATGTGTCATATTACAGCAATTTCAATGTATAAACCACACAAGAATACATATTAACATTGAGCAGTGGCATATTTACATTTTTAAGGGGGGGGGTGTCATATCATAATGAAATAATTTATAAATCAGTTGGTATAAAATACTTAAACTCAATTCAACCTGTTTTTATATTAACTAGTTTAATAAGAATTAAAATTAAAAATCACGGGAAGGGATACTCCTGCCGCAGGGATACTGCAGGTGTGCAAATCATGATGGTGTTTAATTTTACTTAGAATTTGAATTCAATAATAAACCATTGTATTCGAAAAAACGATTCTGATCGAAGTTCAGTCAGATAATGTAGGTATTGATTAAAATTTTAACATTCGATTTGATTTTCGTTTAACCTAAAAATATCAATTTCTGTATATGGAGTCTGTATATTAATGGACTTAGTAAATATTTCTAATATTAGAAAATACTGGTCTCCAAACTTAGGACTTTAGGTATATCTATTTAATTATAAAAGTAGAACATTTTAGAAAAAATAAATATATTAATTTATTCTATTTTTCGTAGTTACAAATGCATAATATTGCTCTACAGCAACAACCAACTTTTTCAACTTTTTCTACACTTGAAATTAAAAAAGATTTTTTAAATTATTTTTTATGTATTCTATAGCTTTAGAATTATCCAAAAATAATTTTTTAATACTCGTAATAAAAAAAAAAATCATGCATTAAAGGGTTAATCAATGATACTATTCATCTGAAATTGGCATTAATCAAATTATAAAATAATTAAGATTTAAGATTTTTATTAAAGTAAAATTATTATTAATTATAAATTATAAATTATAATATTTATTTAAAAATAATAATTGAATTATATTATAATATAATTTCTTCCTTGTGTTGTGAACCTTTTTATTCTTATTATCAGTGCCGGCGGAACCAATAGCAATACAGTGGCGGCGACAGGATATTTTTTTAGGTAGGGCCAATTGGGGGCCAAAATTTTTAAGGGGCCTTAAGATATAAATAATTCGTCTTGTAATGAAAAAAAATCAAAATTAATTCAAAGTAATAATATGACTAATATTATAATTGACTAGTTTAAACGAAAAACTTAGAATCCATATAAGTATTCTTCTTATTATTACTCAAAACTCGTACAATAAAATATAATAAAAAACCCCAAAAATTTGATAATTTTATTGAAGCATATTAGCTATATGTATTTCACTATTTCTAAAATATTAGAAAATTCTCAAGTCTCAAATTTTTTTTTATAGATGTTTATAAAGTTGAAATTTCAGTAAAAACCATTTTTATATGGATTCTTCTTATTATATTTTAATATTTTACAATAATGTTAAATAAAATTGACAAAAATTAAAAAATTTTTAAATTTTAGTTTCTGAACGAAGCGAAGAATGTATTGGTTTTACAATGATGTGTGAATTCTTTTTTTTTTTTTATGTATGAAAACACTTTTACGACCCGAAATAATGCCCCGATTTCCATGAATAGCATATGTTTCCGGTAGGAAAGTGGATAGTTGTTACTTTATTTCGGTCATTTTTCGAATTTCTCAAAATTGACCCTAAGCAGTAGAAAAACTACGAAAAAATGACGAGAAAACGTCATTTTTCACAAAAAATGAAATTTCGACGAATTCGATTTGATATCTTACGATAACTCAGGTAATTTTCAAGATAGAGACTTGAAAACTTGTTTAGTAGTTTACTTAGCTACTATATATATTTGGTAAAATTTTGGAACCGTTTATAATTATTAATTATTTATAATAAAAATGTTTTACCACTGTATCTAATATATCTTCATTATATATTTATATGTAGTATTAAAATCATTATCAAATGGTGATTTATCTGTTGCAAAAAGGAAAAATTCAATTATTCAATATAAATATTAAAATTTTAATAAATTTAAATCTAAAATTTAAAATATCGTATTATTTCCTAATATATCGTATATTTAAAAATCGTATTTTCGATTTTGTTTTCTTATCATTTTTGGTGACTGTATCGGCCTCTATTTCCAATACAGATTTATTCCAAAAGACAATAATACCAAAATTAATTTCTTCCAATAAATAATTCTTCCAATTTAATAATTTCCAATATTTTTTTCTTCCAATGAACACTTGTGCCAAAAAACATTTCTTCCACATTTTGGAACAAATGTTTTTGGAACAAAAGTTCATTGGAAAACGTTTTTTTTGGCACAAAATTATTCGGCCCGGTTGATACTACAGAGAAATAAATAACATAGCTCCATGATGAAATATTGTTATTTTTTTCATCCATGATATTAAACATTTTATTTCTTGCCTGTGTGCGGTATGCCTCGTAAACCGTGTCAACATAACCAAACATTTTTAGTACAATTTCATTTTTCATTCCTTACTAGTTTTTACTACAGTAGACGATTACGATAGAAACTTGTATTTTTCTTCTTTTGCGCTTGCGATTATTTGCACTTACAATTTACATCCTTATTTATCTTTTTGATCGTTTCTGTTTTTGTCATCATGGCTCCCAAAAAGGTAGTTTTACTTTTTATATTTTAAATATAAAGTAAAATTTTAAACATATTGTAAACAATATTTTTATTAATTGGTAGTGTCGCTTACTAATGTGTATACAGATGCCCGTGATCTACAATATCTTGACGCGGCATTTCTTTACATTTATTATAATTGTTAATTATATATTATTTCTATTTAATTTTAATTAAACTTTATTATTTAAAATATTGGTCAAATTAATATTATGAATAATTTTAATTTTAGCCAGGCGCTAATAAAAAGGTTGGAAAGAAGGCAAAAATCGCCCCAGCTCCTCTTGTTACTGAGAAACCAAAAAAAGTGGTTAAACAAAAGGTTGTTAACCCACTTTTTGAGAAAAGACCAAGAAACTTTGGAATTGGTAAGTAATTAGATTTTATGTGGACATTCATTTAAGTAATTAAATGATGTAAACAAATATCGCAATGATGCTAGAATTTCTTCATCTGAATTTATTATTACTAAAGATAAATTAAAAATAATGCTGTAATTGACATACTGAGCGAAATTATTTTTAATGTTAATCTATATTTTATTTTATTCCTAATTATTATTTTGTGGTATTCCTGTGAATAATAAAAAAATATTTCACTCGACAGTACCCAAATGTACAATTTAGATTTTGTGTTTTATATGCATATGATAAAAATAAATAAAAGTTTAATTGTCTAATAATATTACTAATAGCTGTGATGATCGAATTTCTTCAACAGAAATCTTCATGTTATAATGTGTTGAAAATGACATTCTGAGCTCAAGAATTTTGAAATTATTGAATGATGAGTTGTATTTTATAATTTGAAATACTATGATAATTATAGATAATCTAAGCTTTTTAACTCTGACAATTTGATTATAATAACTATATTCTGAATTTATTATAATTTAAATATTTTGAAAAATGTTAAGATCATTAAAAAAAGAATAGTTTAATTATACATAATATTTTCTGATTCAAAAGCGTCTAAAACTTTATGAGTATATAAAATTGTATATTAGTATACTAGGTATAAAGGAATTCCTTATATTTTTTTTTTTTTTTTTTTTTTAGATATATGTTTTGTATTATTTATATTTAATTTATATGATTACTTAATGTTTTACAATAATGTGTCTTTTATATATATGAGGACTGTTTAAAAAGTATTGCACTTTTGCTCATTAAAAGTGCATTTATTGAACAAGAGCTACAAACTTTAATTCCCCTTCAAAGTAGTATTCTTGGAGATGCACACACTTCTCACAGCGCTTCTGCCACTGTTTGATACATTTCTGGAAGGCATCTCTTTAAATGCTGTTAAGCTTGGCCGTTAAATTCTGTTTATTTCTTCTCTTTCTTAAAATTGAGTTCCTTTCAGGGAAATTTTTAGCTTAGTAAATAGCCAGAAATCGCAAGGAGGGCATTACATGGCCAAACAAAAGAATACTATCTTGAGGTTCTTCGTCGCCTACGTGATACTGTGTGGCACAAATGACCGAATCTATGGGTAATATATGGAAACAAAAACTTTGCAACTTGACAATGCACCTGCCCACTTTGCACATCTAATTCAGACTTTCCCGCTAAAAACAACACTCCTTTGGTTCGCCAACCTTCGTACTCTCCCAACATGGCTCTCTGCGACTTCTGGCTATTTCCTAAGCTGAAAATTCCCCTGAAAGGAACTCAATTTCAAGAAAGAGTAGACATAAACAGAATTTAACAGCAATTCAAAAGATGCCTTCCAGAAATGTATCGAACAGTGGCAGAAGCAGAAGTGGACAATACTTTGAAGGGGATTTAAAGTTTGTCGGAATCGGACATTTTGGCACGGGGAAATTTCGGCGCTGTCGTTGCCAATATAAAGAAATATATATTTAATTAATATTTATGTTATCATAATATACATTATTATAATAAATATATAATACACAATATTTGTTAATAATTTATTGTTGCGTGTAAACCCAGCTTTATACCTATCTATTTTGCTACGTAAAATATTTTTCTATATAAATATCAAATATTATCTACACAATACATATTGTAGTTTCGTTAATATTTTTATTTTTTATAATTTAATAGAATAAAATTGAATAAAATAAAATTGTTTTTATTATAAATTATATGTATTTTTTATTATTATTAGCAACACCGGCGCCGAAATTGCCAGTGCCGAAATGTCTTCGCGCCAAAACGGCCGCGTCGAAACGGCTGTGCCGAAATGTTCTAGACCCAAACTTTGTAGCTCTTGTTCAATAAATGCACTTTTAATGAGCCAAAGTCCATACTTTTTTAACACTCCTCGTATATTTATATACATCTGAAGACACTTCTACTACCCGAAATAATGCTACAATTTTTGAGAATAGCATATTTTTCCAGTTGAAAAGTGTATGTAATTGGTAACATTTAAGTTATTTTAGATTTTTAAAAAATTAACCCTATGAAATTGAAAAAAATGGAATTTTTCACAAAAATTGAAATTTTTACAAATTTGATTTCAATATTTTACAATAACTCGGGCAAGTTTGAATTTAGACTTGAAAATTTTATTGGGTGTTCACATAGGTATTATATATAATATATGATAAAATTTTGGAACTGTTACTTCTCATTTTTATGTATATATGTTTGATAAAATTGGCAGTTTTGGTTTTAAGATCTGAAAATTTTACTGAAGTTTACTCACATGATTAAATGATACTAAAATATTAGAAAAATCCCAATTCTCAATTTTTCCTTATAGTTTAGTAAAGTCTTAAAATCCATATTATTTCTCAATGCATTATCAAATTTAATTTAGTAAAGAAGCTAAAAAATTACAAATTTTTTTATAGGTTTATAGTTGAAATTTGAAAGTGTTTCTATGGATTCTTATTATATTCTAATATTTTATAATGTTATAAAAAATTGACAAAAATTTTGAAATTTTATTGAATCTCATACACAATTTTACTTAACTTAATTCCAATTAATTGTGAATCATTTTTTTTATAGCTGTTAAAATATAAAAACAAGGGAAGGGAAAGAAGATAGTGTTGAATTTAAATGCGATGATAAATTATTACCTTTGAAAAACGATTCTGAGCAAAGTACTGTCAGATTTGGATATGTAGGTGACTCATTTAGAGGTTTTATGATAAATTATTTATATTGAACGTAGAGACTGCTAAATGTAAAAAATTTAATCATTACATATATTTAACTTCGCTCAAAATTGTTTTCACGAATATAATGATTTATCATTGCATACAAATGTTAATTAAAATTCAACACTTGTATCTCTTCTCATTTTATTATTATTCATGAATAAATTTAATAATTTCATTTTTGATGCTTTCCTTAGTCAGTCGCAAGTTGATGTAATATTTACTGATTTTAATAAAGCATTTGAGATACTGTGGACCATGGTGTTTTAATCAAAATACTTGAAGCTTCTGGTTTTGGGATGCCACTTCTTTCTTGGTTTAGATCCTATCTCGATTGCCGGTCTCAATGGGTTAAACTACATGGTATCAAATCTGATTTAATATTGGCTTCTTCTGGTGTACCTCATGGAGGGCATTTATCACCTCTTCTATTTTCTTTGTATATTAATAATGTAAATAATATTTTGTGTCATAGTCGTCTTCTGTGCTTCGGGGACGATATGAAGTTATTTATAAAAATTACTTCTATTAATGACTGCTTGAACCTGCAGAAAGATTTAGAGAGTTTTGTTAACTGGTTTAGTTCAATAGGACTTGTTTTGAACATTTCTAAGTGCCATGTTATGACCTTCTCCAGAGCTCATTCTCCATATATTGTTGCTTATAAAATGTCTGGAACCAATATCCCACGGAATGATGGATGCATAGTAGATCTTAGTTTTAAGCTAACTAGTACTCTAAGTCTTAAACCACATATTGAGATGATTTGCTGTAAAGCACTTAAAATCTTCGGTTTTATTATGCGTCTAGCTAAAGACTTTAAATCTCATACTTCGTTAAAGATACTTTTTTGTGCTTTAGTGCGCCCAATTTTGGAATATGGTTGTGTTATCTGGGATCCTCTGACTGCTGAAGACTCAATGCAAAGTGTTCAGCGTAGATTCTTTAGATTAGCTGGCTTTATGTTAGGTATAACGTATAAGACATCCTCCTCACGATTATTCCCCTGTATCAATTATGGTTGGTATTACATCATTGGCCGATCGTAGACATTTAGCTAATTTAAAATATCTCAATAGTTTGCTTTCTGGGAAAATTGATTCTCTTACTCTTCTTTCCTTAATTAATTTTAAAGTTCCTCAACGGTCTACTAGATCTTATGTACCTTTTTATACTCTACTGACTACCACAAATTATTTACTGAATGAACCATTAAATTTTTAATGACTGTCGCCAATTTGGACCCATTATTCTCCTTATAAAATTAAAACTTAAGTATATATTAAATTTATAATTAATGTTGTATATAGTAAATTTGTATTTGTTATGTGCAATTGTAAAATATGTAATTTTCTTTCATTATGTTTAAAAAGGGTTTAGCCCGTTAATTTATAATAAATAAATAATATAGTTAAAACTTAAAACAATTATTTAATAATAAATATAATTTATTTCAATATATTTTTTTTGTCTTGCTATTAATTAAAATTATAGTTAACATTATATATAAAAACATATTCTTTTATCTTTAAAACCCCTGAATAATAATTTTATTAAATTAAGCATGTTAGGTATATAAGTACATTCTAAATATCATATACATACCAATAATACACATTATTTTGATATGTTTTTATATTATGTATTCAAATTATTTCTTTTTTTTTTCATCATCAAATTATTGTGATAATATAAATCATTATTAATTTAATTTGTTAATTGTTAAAAATATTTTATGCAATGATATAGGTTTCAAACAGTTTAAATTGTAAATTTGCTATGATGAGTTAAATTTTATTGATAATATTTATGAGAAAATATTTTACGAGCTTTTTAACACTGAGCAATCATAGCAATCAATGTTATGAAAGAAATATTGTATAAAATACACATTATCTAAATTAACTTTACTCATTCATTTTTCTAGGTCAGGATATTCAACCCAAAAGAGATTTAAGTCGTTTTGTAAAATGGCCAAATTATATACGTATTCAACGTCAAAAGTCTGTTCTTCAAAGACGACTTAAAATCCCTCCACCAATCAATCAATTTTCATATGCTGCTGATAAAGCTACTGGTAAAACTTATAAATAAAATTACTAAGGTACATATTAATTATCACAATTACCTAATTGTGGTTCATTGCGAAGTACCACCTATAATCACAAATCTGTTATCTTAAATACATGATATCATGTTAAAAGAAGAATATGAAATCGGAAAAAATATTGAATACTAAATATTTATATGTAGTAGTCTGCAATGCACTACAAATAGGTAATTGCAATAACTGATAAGTACCATTACTTCTATATAATATTTATAAAAATATATAATTGATGTTGACTATTTTAGTTACTCAGTTATTTAAACTAATGGAAAAATACAGACCAGAAACAGCTGCCATGAAAAAGAGGAGATTACAGGTATATTGCATATGATATTGAAAAATTTGATTCATTACAATATAGTATAATTTTATGTTTATATTTATATATATATATATATAAATATATTTAGAAAAGAGCTGAAGATAAAGTAGAAACTAAAGAAGATCAACCAACAAAACGTCCAAATGTTATTCGCCAAGGAATTAATACAGTGGTAAATCTTGTTGAACAAAAGAAAGCACAATTAGTTGTCATTGCTCATGATGTTGATCCTTTAGAGGTTAATATATTTTATAATATTTAGTTTATATAAAATGCATATCCTAATAATTATTTATTTTATAGTTGGTAATTTATTTACCAGCATTATGTCGTAAAATGGGTGTACCTTATTGCATTATTAAAGGGAAATGGAGATTAGGAAACCTTGTACGTCGTAAAAATTGCACAGCTCTGGCAATAACACAAGTAAATAAAATTAATGACTAATATATTATTTTCAAATTATTTAGGATAATTTTCCTTATTAATTGTAATAAATATATTTAGGTTGATAGCGGTGATCGTGCTACTCTTGCTAAATTAGTAGAATCTATTAAGAACAACTTTAATGAACGATTTGATGAATTTAAACGCCATTGGGGTGGTGGTGTATTGGGTGCCAAATCTGCATGCCGACTCGCCAAGATCGAAAAAGCGAAGGAAAAGGAACTGGCCCAAAAACAATAAAATTTATGTTTATAACATTAATATAATGAACCATAAAAATATTAACGTTTTTTAATTTTCTTTATGCCTTATTTTATTCCTTCATATTATATTATGTTTTAAATAAAAAAAAACAATAAATAAATTTTAAATCATATCAAATTTATAAGTAAAAATACGTGGATAAACTTTTTCATAATAGTTTAAAATATGTATTATTTAAACTACACATCATAGACTTTGTACTAATAAGTATTATATTAAGATATTCTGATGCTAAAAATCATATAAAAATGACAGATAAATTTGTAAATACCTATAAGCAGGCGCGGATCCAGGGGAGGGCTATGGGGCTTTAGCCCCTCCCTTTGGATGTATTATGTGTTGTGTAGACATGTAATAAATATTCATACAATATACATTTAAAATGTAATATGTAAATAAAATTATTATTTATTGCTAATATTACTATCAATCAAAGCGTGTAGAAATTATCAAAAACAATTATTTGATACCTACAGTTAGTTATTAGTTAACAACAAATTTTTGATTTTAATTAAAAATAAAATCGATGTTTTTAGTCTTCCATCTTAACAAATTGTAAATTTATATTATTATATTTGAATTACGTAAAGAATATAGAATAAAAGAAAAGAAAAATATTTAAAATATATTATTGGTAGCTTATATTTCTTATGTCTATTGACTAAAATTATATATTTTTCTTTATGTAAATAAAAATTAGCCCCTCCCTTTTCATATTTATAGATCCGCGCCTGCCTATAAGTAAAACAAAATGGGCTTAATCAGATAAACTTAAAATTTTATTGAGTCTCAAATTAAAATGCAACCTCAGAAGTCAAGGGACATTTTATTGTAAATAATAAGGTTTTTGCATTGTCTCTTCAAACAAATTGGTAGAGCGTACAAAACTAAAGTTTTTGATTTGTTTTCAAGAAAATCTATTATGGATTTGTTGAAAAGATACCTTTTGAAACTGGAATCAAATGAAAAAGACGAGCTGATACTTCTGCCGTATGGGATACAAGTGTGCAAATCAGTATTTATAGTGTTTAATTTTAATTAGAATTTGAATGCAATGATAAATCATTGCATTCGAAAAACAATTTTGAGTTTAGTTCAAACAGATAATGTAGCATGTAGGAATTGATTAAAGTTTTAAAGTATTGACTTTTTTTATGAAATATTTAAAAGGCAAAATCACGCATATAGTAGTATGAACACCCTATAAAATTTTCAAGTCTCTAACGTCAAAATTTCATTTTTCGTGAAGAATTCCGTTTTTTCTTCCGCATAGGGTCAATTTTGAAAAATACGAAAAATAACCCAAATAGTACCAACAACATCCAATTTTCTACTGAAAAACCTATACTATTCGTAAATATCAGAGCATTATTTTTGGTCGAAAAAATGTTTTCATATATAAAAATAAATACTTTAAATATTGATTTTACTGAAATTTTAATTTTAAACACCTATAAAAAGAAGATTGAGCCTTGGGATATTTTTAATATTTTGATAACATGTTAAGTAATTGTCAGTATACTTCAGTAAAATTTTCAGACCTTTGAAATATGACCTAAAAAAAGTTAAAAAAGTATCAACTACATCCACTTTCCACCGGAAACGCCTAATATGCTATTCGTGAAAATCTGAGTATTATTTTGGGTAATAAAAGTGTTTTCAGACATAAAAAAAAAGACATGTAAAACATTCGCTCAGACTCTAAAATCTCGGATATAAAAGTGGTACAATCTTAGGAATGCCCAAGTTATATTTTGTAAATAAAAAAATATTGCTACTATTCAGGATAATTTAGACCATATTTTTTGCTTTGGCCGCCCCAGTACGGAATCCTTTATTTCTCTCTCTAATTTTCATGATGTATATCTGTAATATTAATATACCTTGGAAACTTGGAATCTTGAATATGTCTACACTACCTATCGAGAACTATATTTTATAGACTATAGTTCGTGGTGGTCGGTCATTTTGCAGTCATTCGAATTATCGGTGCTGCTCGGATATGCGGTCTATAAACATATATGTAGGAAAGTGGATGTTCTTGGTAGTTTATTAAGTCATTTTTCGAATTTCTCAAAATTGATCCTATGCGTTAGAAAAAATGACGAAAAAACGGCAATATATTAATCAATACCTACATTATCTGACTGAACTTCGCTCAGAATCGTTTTTTCCAATGCAATGGTTTAACATTGCATTTAAATTATAATTATAATTAAATACTATGATATGCACACCTATAATATATATATATCCCTGCGGCAGGAGTATCAGATCGTCTTTTTTACCATAACTATATTATTATTTTTATTGTATATATAGAAGACTGTGCCCTAGATATAATCCCCATACCATATTTTATAATACTCTCAATACACATAATTTTCACTGATGTGGTGAGACTGTAATATACATGTACCAACGCATGCGCATTTCATATATTATTTGTTTTTCTTTTAATGATGTAAAAGTAAATTGTAAATTACACTTCATAGTTCATCTTCATAGATTTACACCGTTGTGTATGTTGTTTATGTAGTATGAGGCATGAGTAGCTGTGGTCTGTGGATAATATTCGTGACTACAAATTCATTATACCATTTTAATTTGATAATTCTTAAATAATTATAATAAATATACTTAGTGTTTTTCAATTAATTCAAGTAAAGAAAAAATACAAACATGGAAGTAACCTACGAGAATGATGGTAAAATGTTATAACAATATGCTAAAATACGAATTTATTACAAATAAAAAATATTGTATTACATTTTACAATTAACATTTATCTATGTTAATAATGTATTTTTTGGAAATATTTGTTAATTTTTTTAAAAGTATGAAATTGTTAAAATCATTTTTATATAAAATTCATTGGTAGATATCAATCATAAGTTCTTCAAGGTTGAAATTATTGCGATGAAATATTAAGTTTCATAAATAGGTATATATAAATTTCGTATTTACCTACACAGTTTTATTTTAATTCAAAAAATAAATATATTAAACTAAGTAATATAATAAAAAGTTCAGTAAAGTTATGATTATTCTAGAAAGTATAAATATTTTTAAATGTTTCTATTCAAGCATTAATAATTGTATCGGAGTTTAGTTATTGATACTATAAATTTTTACCTACCTACCTATATAATTTTTATACTTAAGTGACAACTGAACAAATAAGTGTTCTCAAAGAATGATTTTTAATTCTTATTACAAAATTATTTAAATTTATTTCATAGGATATGACAATGATTATCAAACTAAATCAAAAGGAAGTATTTTGACAAGAAAAAATAATAACTTGCCAATTTGGGGCAATGAACGTACCATGAATTTAAATAGCCTAATATTAACTAATATCCAATCATCTCATTACTTTAAAGGTAATTTAAAAAAATTATTAATTTTTTTTTTTAGTCAAACATTAAAATATAGACACATTTATTTTATTATATTATTAATATGTAAAATTAGTGCTAATTTTTATCCATATATAACCTAAATATAAATTATTTTAGTTAATTTATATGAACTAAAAACTTACCATGAAGTTATTGATGAAATTTATTATAAAGTACAACATCTTGAACCATGGGAAAAGGGTAGTCGTAAAACATCTGGACAAACTGGAATGTGTGGGGGTGTAAGTTTTATTATTTGTTATTTAATTAATATAGTTTTATAGTATTTATTTTAATAAGAAATTATACAATATATTGAACTATATTTTATAATCAATGTTTGAATTAAAATTAAAATTTTTATTAATTTTAAAATTAAATGTATTAAATACTTAGCCCTTTTTATACAAAATAAATTATAATAACTACATTTTTTAAATATAGGTCCGAGGCGTTGGTGCTGGTGGAATTGTGTCTACAGCATTTTGTCTTCTGTATAAACTGTTCACTTTGAAATTGACTCGCAAGCAGGTAACTGGGTTAATTACCCATTGCGATTCACCTTATATACGTGCTTTGGGTTTTATGTATATTAGGTAAGTTTTGATCAAACTATCCCAAAGTATAATGGAGGATAATTGTTTCAAGAATAATACAATCCCGAAAGTATTCCTGTTCCTGTTATTTTCAATTGTAAAATGTTATAAATATATGTAATTTAAGAAATTTATAGAATTTTAATTTGTAAATTTTTAGGTATACTCAACCACCAGGTGATTTATGGGATTGGTATGAGTCTTTCTTAGATGATGAAGAGGTGATTTATTTATTTTATTTTATTTAAGTAAATAGTTAAATTTCAATAATTTTTATAAGATAAAAATTTACTAGATTTATTTTGGTTGGTTTTTAATTAAGAATTATAAATTAAATGTATATAATAGAAATTTTTTTAGGAAATGGATGTTAGAGCTGGAGGTGGTCAAACAATGACAATTGGCAATATATTAAAAAGTTTTTTATTCAAATTAGAATGGTATTCAACTTTATTCCCTAGAATCCCTGTGCCCATTCAGGTAGGTATGTCGGCAAAATATTTCTGTATTATAATCTTAAAAAATGTTTTATAATATTTAAATATAAATAAAAATATTAATATATATTTAAACAAATTGTTTGTTTTATATTAGCAACAAATGGAGAAAAAAATGAGTGAAAAATATCCTCCAGTAGTTGAAGAAACAAGACGAAATGTACCAGAAAAAAATTTTAGGTATTACATTATTTTTCAGTTTATTTATAATTTAAATATATATACATATTTTGCAATAGAGATCGAGATGATTATAGAAGTAGAGGGGACATCTCTGACTCATCAAGGTCTCGTGATAGAATTGACCGCAGAGAAAGATCGCATAGGGATTATCGTGAAAGAGATTATGAACGCAAATCGAGTCATACAAATTCTAGAGAAAGGTAAGATTTTACATATCATAAAATAATTATATTTATTATATTACTATAAATGCAACCTTATATTTTTTTTATTTATTTTTAGATTCTGAGCGTAGCAAATAATTGATATTTTTATTTTTTTGTTTTTATGACTGAAGACACTTGCACTACCCGAAATAATGGTCAGATTTTCACGAATAGCATATGTTTCCGGTAGGAAAGTGGATGTTCTTGGTACATTATTTAGGTCATTTTTCGAATTTCTCAAAATTGATCCTATGCGTTAGAAAAAACGATGAAAAAATGACGAAAAAACGGCAATATATTAATCAATACCTATATTATCTGACTGAACTTCGCTCAGAATCTTTTTTTCGAATGCAATGGTTTAACATTGCATTTAAATTATAATTATAATTAAATACTATGATATGCACACCTATATCCCTGCGGCAGGAGTATTAGATCTTTTTTATTAATTTTTCTATTTATTAGCCAATATATTTATTTTGGTACTTGTCTGTTATCGTTACTACCGTAATCGAAGCTAGCATAATCAACTAAGCTTTTTCCACTTTTTCAAATATTTAAATTTTTTTTCAAATTTTTTTCTACATAATGAATCAATTTTGATTATTTATACCCATATCATTATACTCATATAATAGTAAATATATATAAGTAAATATCCAAAGGCTTGAAGCGAGGGTTTTGGTCACGCAAATCCATCGCCTATCCGCACCAGTATCAGGTCTATGAGGTAGGTATGCCATAGTCCCTTGGAGCGAAGCGAAATCCTCATGAAAAGTTTCAATTATGTCAATAATAATTAACATAACCATTCCAAATTTTATCATGTATATTAATACCTGTGTGAACAAATTTTTAAGTCTCTAAGTTCAATATTGTTTGAGATTTGAAATATCGTGAAATATTAAAATCGATTTCGTCAATAATTTTATGAAAAATACTGTATTTTAATTTTTTTTTTTTTTTTTTTTTTTTTGGAAGTTTTCCTATAGCCTAGGCTCAATTTTGAGAAATAAATAAAATATCAACTAGTCAATATTCTCTGCCGGAATCTTATGGTAATCGTGATAATCGGACCATTTTTTCTGGTAGTAAAACGTGTTTATAGTTTAATACAAACAAAAAAAAAAAAACCCATACCATACATTATTGTAAAACCAATACATTCATCATTTCACTCAAAATCTTATAGAGATAGAGCATCGTTTTTCAACCTTTTTTGAGTCGCGACCCCCAAAATAGTTATGAAATTTGGTCAAAGATGTGACCCACTCCTATGTATATCTATCCACTGTTATTCATATGGTCAATCTTATAATAGGTCCAGAAGAAAAAAATTTAAAACTATTCCACTTAAAATATAAATGCCAAATAATTTTATAAATGTTATCTGAAGCAGTAAAAATAGTTAATTATATTAAGAGTCCACCACTGCAGTGTAGATTGTTTTCCACACTATGTGAAGATTTGATTTCTCAAAAAGATGGGTTTTTATTCCATTTGATCAAAATATTGTTGCGGTTACCTAATTATCAGTTGAGACTCCTAACCTACTTATAAAATTATCAGCTGATAAAACACTACAACTAAATTTTCATCTCATGATTTAAATAAGTTTTTGCTTGCTTGGTGAAATGAATACAAAAGTTTAGTAACAGAGGCATTAAAAATATTAATTCTGTTCGCTACTTCTTATTTATGTGAAAAAGGATTCTCCTCCATGGTGATAATAAAAACAAAATACAAAAAATCGTTTGTTATCACTAGAAAATTATTTACTTTTGTGTTTCAAATGTTGAACCACGGAAAGGAACTTTTAAATTTAAATAAATACAACGATCACATAAATTATTTATTTATGTATATTAATTTTTTTTTTTCAATAAAAATTTTTTAATAAATATATTAATTTTGTAAAACAGTAATTTATTATTTTTGACTTATGCAACCCCCAGGTTGAGAAACGCTGAGATTGATTAATATAGAATCTATTACTTTTCTAATGATATACGAGTAAAACTAATGATTTTTGTGATACATTTGTTGTTTGTTGTATTGGTTTAATAATATGATTTGATATTGATAATATATTGATTTTTATTATAATTTTAGATCACCATATGTAAGCCGAAGAGATGATTACAGAAAAAGGTATAATAATTTATAATATTTATTAGTAATAAAATATTTACCTATATTTTTAAATTATAGTACTTCTAGAAGTCCAAAATATGGTAGCAGTAGAAGAAGAGATAGAGATGATTACAGGTAATATTATTTAAATCAGTATGATAATGAATTATAATAATAATTCAATGTATTTATTTTTAGATCAAGATCAAAATATTAGAATTATGAAGTAAATTTGACAATTTAAATTTTTTAATTTATACACTCAATTAACAAAAAACAAAAATGAGTGAACTTATATTCTTATAAGTTGTACAGATTATATGTAAAAAATAATTTTCTGTTTTTTTTTTATTTATTATAATGAGAATACAGTAACTTTTTAATAAAACAAAATTAAAAATTAAGACGCATATAAATTGAGTTTAAATAAATAAATTATCTTACATAAATTATTTCCTTCCAGTTATTTGAAGATGTTTTCTTAGAATTAACATTTTCTTCATTTGGGTTTACTAATGGGTATACTTCTTTCTTCCATAAATACCGAGTAATTTTATTCCAAAATCCTTCATTATTTTTCCTTGAGCCTCTATTGCTAATTTCTGTGTCATTACATTGATTATAATAGCTCAATGAATTAAATGATGTTGTATTATCATATATTGGTATCCAATCTTTTATTTCTGCAGTTAATAGTGTATTTATAACATTTTTGTAAACCATATCAAAAACATCACGACTGTACAGAAAATCAATGTGATTGAATTTGTCAAAATCTATGAGATTTAAACCCAATCGATTTGGTAAACGAATATATAAATCAATTACATCCTGAATACAAATAATTAAGAATATTTAATAAAATATTTTGATAAATATCAGATCTTGGGTATAATAATGTAAATAAAATGTATATGAAATTTTTATGTAGATATATGCTATTTCAGAATGGTAACATAAATTAACTAATTATTATGTATACCTAATACCATTGATTATATATAATCAATGCTAATACCTATATTGTAATATAATGAAATTGAATTATGATATAAGGGTTAAAGTAACTTTTATAAATTTATGCAAAAGTACAAGGGCGCCCATAGGAAAATTTTCAAGGGGGGGGGGACAAAATTTTAATTTATTCATCTATTTATAAATAGGTTTAGCCATGAGATAGAAATAAGTTTCTAATAGTATAGAAATTAATATATATATCATTTCAAATTATACTATTACATTATGTAAACCGAACTGGAAGATTATGAAAAATATTAATAATTATTCAATCATTATTCAAATAATAATTTAATTTAATATATTATATATATATATATATATATATATTAGATAAATCGAACACTTAACATTTTAGATTCTAAGCGAAGCGAAGCGAAGAATGTATTACAGATTGAATGTATTATTAGATTTACAATGATGTGTGTCTTTTATGTTTTTTTGTTTTTGTTTTTTTTTTGTTTTTAAGTATGAAGACTACCCGAAATAATCCTCCGATTTGCACGAATTATAGCATATGTTTCCGGTTGATAAGTGGATGTAGTTGGTACTTCATTTAGGTCATTTTTCGAATTTCTCAAAATTGAATCTAAGTGGTAGAAAAAACGGCATTTTTCAAGAAAACTGAAATTTTGACGAATTTGATTTCAATATTTCATGATAACTCAGGCAATTTTAAAATTAAAGACTTGAAAAAAAAATTATTGGGTGTTCACATAGGTACTATATATATCTGGTAAAATTTTGGAACCGTTATGTTAATTTTTCTACAAAATATAGGACTTTGAATATTTCGTAAAATTCTCGTTTTTATGTATAAAATGTTTTATTCCAGGGGAGGGACATGTCCCTCCCTTGCCCCCCCATATGGGCGCCCATGCAAAAGTATATTATAGGTAATCTTGTATTCCAACCACTAAAGTAAATAATGTAATATATCATAAAAAAAAAAAAAGTTATAGGCAATTATTACTTACTTTAGGATCAGCCAATATATCATTTTTAGCATAATAAAATTCAATAGGAACAATGATATTACTTAAATTGTATTTTAATGGATGTGAACAATTATATATTCTGATATTTTCATCTAGTCCATAATCAAATTGTTGAAAATTTTCTTTAAAAAATAATTTAAAATAATTATATATATATATAGTATAGTTAATTTAAAAATAAAAGCAATAGTTTACTTGATGTAATTTCTTGTGCAAAATGCATTAAAGTTTTTACTGATGTGCCAGCTGGATTGTGAGCTAATATAACTGGTAATAATGTCTATAGGAAAATATGTTTTATTATACATACTTGTATTATATTAAACAATATTTAGATTTGTTACCATATCAAATTGAACAGAATCCTCGCCAAACATTTTATAAACTATATACTTTTTGCATAATACTGAATTATTGGCATTGTCTCCACACAAATATTTTCTTACTAGTTCACTGACAGAATTATGTGGTAAAAAAGCTCCTTTTGATACCAGATTAGATGCTTTCTAAAGAAATAAATTATACATAAAATTAATAATTTATAAAACTCATATGCTGATGCTTTATAAGTTTTTATTCCGTTAAGTATTTTGAAAATCTGATTATCTAAATTATTTATTTGAAAAAAGTTAATTTTTTATGTAAATAGTTACTTGAGGTTAAATTTATTTTTAAGTGTAGATTTTAATTTTTAAAAATATATAACAACTATTTTTACATAAAATTTAGATAGAACTAAAAATTCCATATATGAAATTATGAATACAATATATTTTACTACTTATTTGATTTTTTTTTAATTAACGATTTATTTATTTTAAATTTTGTGAATAATTGATATAATTAGATATTAATTATACTTAGGATGACTTATACCATACGTACTTATTTAAATAGGACAGTACTCTTTTTTGGAGCTTATCCTAATGTACTAAAATAATATTGTTTAGGTAATACATACAAATGTAGGTACTTATTTTTAAAAACCTTCCAGATTTAATAAAAGGAAATCCACGGATCTCAAAAATACACGAAAGTTTAACTATAAGTTGCATAATTAATTCTTTAAATATTTAGTAAACAAAATAATATATAAATGATTCAATGTTATCAAATGGCTGTTTTAATTTAGTACCTATTTTGTATTTAGTTTTATACATTTGTTTCTTATTTAAATTATATTAGGTACATTAAGGATTTAATACAAATTTCATGAATATAAAAATACTTGTGTTTATTAATTTTTGTTAATAAAAAGTAAATTTGGTTTAATTTTAAAATATATTTTTTGTTTTTGTTTTTTTTTTTTTTTATGTAAATTATCTGGTCACTCTAATTATACCATAAAACAATAATTTATAACGAAAAGGAAAAGGAAAAAACTACCAAAAATAAATACAACAAAGCTGAGACATATTAGATTTTATTATTTCATATACCAACTATTATTAATATTATTATTTACCTATACCACAGCAGATTAGATTAAACCTATATACCTACTAAATGGTACTATTATTACTCTTATAATATGGGTACTTACATTACCAATTATTAAATTTAGACAAATTTTATAGGTTAATTTTATACTGTTGTTTAATTGTTTTAAAATATTAATAATATTTAATGACAGATTTATTACATTTTTTTTTATGTGGGGGAGGGTGGGGATTGCCTTATAAAGCTATTCAGTATTCATATCTAGGTACTTGTATTTGATTTGCATATGGTACTAGACTATTCAATATGGACGTCATGTGATGAACATACGCCACTGGAGCCAAACTGATCTGTGTTCGTATTTTGTAATTATATTCCGGAAGCATTGAACACATGACGAAAAATATGCAAGTTCCCATTGAATGGCCGATATAGTACAGTTGTGCACTATTCGTGTGTTCTAAGATGTAATCGATAATAGCCGGGGTGTCATAGATGCCCATTTCATGAAAACTGAAACTCATGGAAAATAACATAAAATACTCAACCGTATTGTTTGTGATTTTCATAGGCGCCAACAGACCTTACAGGTTTCTGCAGGAGAGTTGAAAGTTTTCCAAATAAAGAATATTTAAATATAAAAAAGATGAGCTGATACTCCTGCCGCACAGAATACAGGTGTGCGAATCATAGCGTTTAATTTTAATTAGAATTTGAATATTGAATGCAATGATAAACCATTGCATTCGAAAATACGATTCTGAGCGAAGTTCAGTCAGATTATAATTTCATTTGTACTAAAAATATCAACTTAAAACAGCTATAAAAAAAAATTGAGATTAGGGATTTTTCTAATATTTTAGTATGATGTTAAGTAATATGTAAGTATACTTCAGTAAAATTTGCAGACTCTAATACCAAAAATTGCCAATTTTATCAAACATTATATACGTAAAAACGAGAATTTTACGAAATATTCAATGTCCAATATTTTGTAGAAAAATTAACATAACGGTACCAAAATTTTATCACATACCTATATATAATAGCTATGTGAACACACAAAAAATTTTCAAGTCTCTATCTTAAAAATTGCCTGAGTTATCGTGAAATATATAAATCGAATTCGTCGAAATTTCATTTTTCGCGAAAAATGCCGTTTTTTCGTCATTTTTTCGCCGTTTTTTCTACCGCATTGGGTCAATTTTGAGAAATTCGAAAAATGACCTAAATAAAGTACCAACTACATCCACTTTGCTACCGGAAACATACCCTATTCGTGAAAATCGGAGCATTATTTCGGGTAGTATTTTTGTACACAGACATAAAAAAAAAAAAAAACAAAAAAAATCACACATCATTGTAAAACCAATACATCTTCGCTTCGCTCAGAATCTAAAAATTTTGTCATAAAGAAGATTACGTAATTCTTCGTCTTTCAAAAATTAATTTCATAAAGGATAAGGAAAAATTACGCGATTTTCAAGTATCATTTCCACTGATCACATAAAATTCACGATATTTAAAATAATTTTTTTTTTTATAAGGATTGATGTCGATAAGCCATAGGAAAACATACGAGTATCATCCACGCCAGTTTTTAATGATAAGGTTTAATACTATAATGAAAAATTTAAAAAATATATTGTTTAATTTTTTAAAAAAATATATAGGTACCTAAGTATATTGACATATTGTATATAACCTAACTCCCTTAATACTTTCTTCAATTATTACAATAATATTAATATTATCATTTTACCGAATAGGTAGCAGCATCTGCCTATACACTGTCACTCCAATGTGCACAAGAGCAGTATTACTTATTTTATTATTGCATTAAAGTTATTAAGTGGCATATCTAATTTGGGCAGTTAGACCGAATACTTTCATATCTTATAATTTACATATTATATTGCTTAGGTATCTACCTGAAATTCCAAAATTCTTCATTATCCGGACTGAGATTGGAATGAGAGCGAGAATACGTATTGCCTCTAGAATTTCCCAACCACACATCGAAACCTCTATCAGCCAGCAGATAAGCTATATTATAAAGTACATAAACAATTGATATTCATATTATAAATTCTGACATTTGTACCTATATATTATTGAATGGGTACCTATTGACTGTATTAATATTCGATGGACAATACGAGTATATTAAGGCATGAACGAATGTAAATTTGTAATAAAGGAATAATAGTCATATTTAAATAACTATAAACATTAAACAATATATTTAACATATAACATATTATAATATGAAGTAAAAATGAGTAAGGTCCTACTATGCCTGTGGCGTACCGAGGGGGAGATGGATGTTTACCCCCCACCCCAATAAGAAATTTTAACTTTAAATTTTATTAAAAATTTAATAAAAATTAATATTACTTTCTTATACGTCATTATAAGTGATTATGGAGGACGTGTGGTGTAGTCGGCGTGTCATTTACAAAAGCTACCGAGGTGTTAAGCACCGAGCCATCAACCATGGCGAAGGCATCGACAGCGGATGGGTGACCGCCGCTGCGAATACAGCTTACTGCCTCGACTACTACCGGCCCCCCACCAGGCATGGCAGAAACCTATAAGGTGCCTAATAAAAATTCTGCAAACAAGGTGCGTCCACATAATGTGCAAACATGAAATACAGTGCACGTGCTTGAAACAAATTGCATGTTTGCAAACACTACACACCACATGGCACATACAACCACCGTACGTACACCAGTATGTCGCAAATTTGATTTTAATGTTGTCCATGAATGTGGTGAAAGGTGAATGTAGTATTGTACTGTGATTTGACTGTGAAAGTGTGAACTCACAGTTTCAATTTCGATGTTGATACAGGCAGTTGTAGGTAGGTACTGATTTCGTCCTAGGCAATGGCGTAGCCAGGATTATGCAAAGGGGGTTTGATTTTGATATAAGGATTATATTAGGTATTAGTTATCTATAATTTTTTGCTCAATACTTAGGTATACTCTAGGGTGGCCAGATTAAATTTTAAGAAATCCAGGGCATCATAACTGAATTGTTTTCATAAAAATGTTTTTCTTTTGTCTATTTAGTATGTAAACCATGTCCATAGTATGGGATATAGCCTGCATTATAGAGTAATATACATTAAACGCTAATTGGATATTAATAGTCAAATATAATATATTTAAAATATACTTATTAAGCCAAGAAATATAAAGTGTAGGTAATTTTTCAAATTTCATTTGACAACTTGTATTTCTCAATGCTGTGGACTTTCTTCATAAAGTAGGATTTTTATTTTTTACACGATGGCAAATAAACGTGTACTGATTTATAAATTATAAAGTATATTCGTATAGTTATCTGTGGTTATAGCTTATAGTGTATACTATAATATAATGTTTAATATTATAACTTATTGTAATCGTAATTTTCGCTATACAAATATACAATAAATTATAACAACGGGATTTCCAGTTGAAATGTAGGCAAATGATAAAGAAAGAATTTAAAAAGAGATAATCGTTCGTTATCGAATATTGTTATAACTTAAGTTATAACTTATATTAAATATTTGCGATTCAATTTTGTTCAAAATAAAAACGATAGGTAACCGAATAAGTTTTACGAATATTATGGAAACAATTTTAAATTCCAGGACATTACTATTCAAAATTTTAAAACCGGTACAAAAGGATATCCCAAGAAACTTTATCGGGACGCCGGGACATGGGTTTTAAAACCGGTAACGTCCCGGAAAATCCAGGACGAATGGCCACCCTAATATACTCTTATTGAGCCATTTATATAGCGGTGTACGCGTATATAGAAAATAAAACTAATTATTAATATTGACATACGAGTACACTACAATAAAAGTTATTAGTAAATTTCGACGAATGATATGACAGATGTTCGAATACAAGTGTATTTATACGAGGTGGTGGTGTCCTCATTGGTATTCGTAAAGATTGTCCTGCAAATATTTTATTTTATTAGTTTATTACTGAACTTAATGTTGAGCACCCATTTGTTCGTTTTACTGTTGGTGCTAACTGCTTTTAGATTCTGAGCGAAGCGAATCGTATGCTCGGTTTCAATAAAAAAGATGAAATAATATTAAATTAAAAATTCAGTATCCATACGTCTAAAATTTAAAATATAAACATACCGAGGGCTTTCGAAGGTCCATTGATTATCCAGTCTGCAGAACTCGCTACAATCCCATGTTGTAACAATACAGGATATAGTTTGGATCGCTTGCTATTTTTCCCGTGAGGTATTCTGTGGATTTCTAATAGGTACCCATCCTTGGTGTCCACGATGTGAGTTTCGGATGGATAACCGTGGTGTTTGATTATTTTCGGCTAAACGTGTAAATAAAATTTAACAATCGACTGCATGTATACCGTGTACATAACGTACGTACGAAAAAATAAAATATGTTGCATTTAAATTTTAACACTATTTGGCAAAACTCGAAGAAAAGGTAAATTGTATACAGACTCCTAAAAATTATATTTAACAAAAAAAGTGATGTTCCCATCAATTTTTTTTGAGAACTAAAAAAATATCAGAAATCTAATTTCTTCTATTTTAGATTCTTAACGAAGCGAACTATGTATAGGTTTTACAATGATGTATGTCTTTTTTAGATTCTGAGATTATTTACTGTTTATTTTTTTTTTTTGTGTGTTTTAATATGAAGACACTTTTATTTTTTACTACCCGAAATAATGCTCCGATTATCACGAATAGCATATGTTTCCGATAGCAAAGTGGATGTAGTTGATACTTTATTTAGGTCATTTTTCGATTTTCTCAAAATTGACCCTATGCGGTAGAAGAAACCACCAAAAAATGACGAAAAAACGGCATTTTTCAAATTTCAACGAATTCGATTTCAATATTTCACAATAACTCGGGCAATTTTGAAGTTAGAGACTTGAAAATTTTTTTGGGTGTTCACCATAGGTACTATGTATATATGATAAAGTTTTGGAACCGTTATGTGAATTTTTCTACAAAATATAGGACTTTGAATAATTCGTAAAATTCTCTTTTTTTTTTTTGTATAATAAAATGTTTGATAAAATTAGAAATTTTTGGTGTTAAGGTCTGAAAATTTTACTGAAGTATATTTATATATTACTAAATATTAATTCAAAATATTAGAAAAATCCCTAGTCTCAATTTTTTTTATAGATGTTCAAAGTTGATATTTTTAGTTCAAACGAAAATTATAATCTAACTGAAGTTCGCTCAGAATCGTTTTATCGAATGCAATGGTTTATCATTGCATTCAAATTTTAATTAAAATTAAACGCTATGATTCGCACACCTGTATCCTCTGCGGCAGGAGTATCAGCTCATCTCATTTTTTTTTTTTAATCGCGAGAAATTGAATTTTCAATCATTAAAGATTAAAATTAAACCAGTAAAAACATTATTTTGAAAAACATACGGTCAGTAAATATAACTATAATTATTATACGTACGGTTTACGTCGCCAACAACAATGTGATACAACAATAATAATGGTAAAAACAAAAATACAAAAATACAAAAGGCAATTGAAAAGTATTGATTCTTTTATTATTCTATTCTGTATTCAATAATGTCATTTCAAAAGTTTCAAAAATTATAAATTAATAGTAAGGCTTTATGGGGTTAATATGGGACGGATTTGAAATTACGTAACAAAAATAATTTTTTAAATTGTTTATAACTATTTTAAACAGCACAAAAAGAAAACAATATAAGTATTTGTTTAACACTGAAGATGAAAACATAGTTTTCGAAATATGTATTTGTTAAAATAAAACTAATTTTTTGTAGACATTGGGTATTTTTATTTTTTAATATATATAAATTTGTTTAAAACAATTAAAACGTGTTTAAACAATTTTTATTGTTTTTAATGTTTTTGGGGTTTTTCTTTAAAAAAAAAAAACATGTTTTTTCCAACTCTGGTTATGAGACATGTTATAATATTTTTATTTCTTACCACGGTCAACGTCACGTCAGGAACGTATGATTCTCTGGTGGAAACCATAGTAACGAAAATGTTAAAAACGATTAAGAAAAAATTTAAAAAATAAATCGTCATCGTAACTTTATAATATTCGTAAATTTGTTTAGATGAGTTCATGAGCACGACACCGCTCTACAACTCTGTAAAGTAAACGATTGTCGTTACCTAAACGCGAGCTACTGAGTTGTTACGAAAGGCAATCGTACCGCCGCCGCCGATGCCGCTACCGCGTCAAGTTTAATATGTTATGTGTACTATATTATTATTATTATTATTATTATTATAATATTATAAAATAAAACCGAACGATGAATCATATGCAACTATAAAAAGCATGTGACTTATTCTATATGACTATAGCCGTCATTCGATAATCTAATGACCCTTTTTATGTGACGTTGAAGTTTATAATATATTATATTTATAGTTACATGTATCTACAATAAGTATATATATCATTGTCCAGTAATCATCATATTCATAATAATATACTCGTATAAGTAAAAATTATAATGAATAACGAATTCTTTTAAAATAAAACTAAACATTTTTTTTTTTTTTTTTTTAGAGAAAAAAGTAAAATTAAAATTATGACAAAAAAACAATCCTATACAGATGGAGACGATCAAGTATAATACCTAATTAATTATATGCTATTCGTATTTTATTATTAAAAAAATATTGTAATATAACAATAATATAAGAAGTGTCATGAATGAAAGGGTTTAATTTCGGGAACACCATTCTACGGCGTTGTAGAACATCTGCATCCAAGGGGCGTGATCGGTGTCTTCCGATCGATTCAACCCGTAAGTGTAAGGCCACTGCCACCTGAATATGCTTCGTTCTGGATGAGGCATTAACGCTAAGTGTCTACCGTCAAACGAACATATGCCCGCTATGCCGCCTGCAATAAATATTCAATAACAGTTTAATACCCACTTAATATTATTATTTATTAACATTTTAGCTATATTAAAATATGTGTACCTAACCTAAGACCTAATGTGTAAAGTACAACGCGCACAACAAGTAAAACACAAATCATGATGAACATTGATCCATGAATCAACAATCAACAATAACATTATTTTAATAACGAATAACCAATATAGATATATAAAATATATTATTATGTAAAATAAATAAATAATTATCCTTGATAAATTAGGTGTCCTTGAATAATTGCGCATTCCACCGAATGTATTGTAGTCGATAAATTGTTTTTGTAAAATCGGAATATATAAATAAACAAATAATATCCATATTATATTATACTACAAAGGTATTTTAATAGTACATTAAATAGTACATAGGTGGCAATTAACTTAAATTTTTTTTGGGGGGGGACTAATACCTACACAGCATTACATCAAGATGAATGCCTTGATGTTAAAATAATCCAATTTAATATAATTAATACTTATTAGAGTTCAATGGTATATATATATACTATATAATATAGACATAATTGTAAAAACGAAAATATGAATATTAAATAATAAATATAATATAATGTAATACAATAAATATTTGAGAGGCTTAACCTCCTCAAGTCCCCTATTTTTACCTATGAATTTAACGATAAACAAGTTGCAAACAAATTGTGTAATTTATAACTAAATAATATACCTATAATAGTATAAAATTAAATTAATTCTTTTTTTAATAACGTTTACTAATTTTTCCGTTCACATTTTATAATTTTAAGATTTGTAACTTTGTAAAGAACATAATTATACATTGATTTTATACTTTACAGAGGTATATTTATTTTTATTCAATTTTGAAATTTATACAACAATAAATTTTTAGTGTATAAATGCAATAATTAAAAAGAAAAGCTGATACTCCTGCCGCAGGGATACAGCTAGGTGTGCAAATCATAGAATTTAATTTTAATTAGAATTTGAATGCAATGATAAACCATCGCATTCGAAAAAACGATTCTGAGCAAAGTTCAGTCAGATAATGTAGGTAGGATTGAATAAAATTTTGACATTTTTTATTAAATATTTAAAACTCAAAATTTATCACACATATAGGGACCATCACATATAAGTAAATAAATTAACACCTTATACAATTTTAAGTCTCTAAATTAAATATAAATGCTCATAAAATCACTTGTCAGTGACAAGTTGACACCCAAATGCCCATATCTTATAGACTTCGCTCAAAACACTTTTTTCGAATGCGATGGTGCATTCAAATTCTAATTAAAATTAAACACTATGATTTGCACACCTGTATCCTTGCGGCAGGAGTATCGGCTCTTTTTTTTATTCTATAAACAGATTTAAAAAAAATAAATAATAAGAAAAAACCATATAAATACTTTAAATATTGATTTTACTGAATTTTCAACTTTATAAACATCTATAAAAAAAATTGAGTCTTAAAATTGTTCGAATATTTTATTCGTATAGATTCTAAGATTTTCGTTTAAACTAAAAAATATCAACTTTAAACAACTATAAAAAAAATTGAGACTTGGGATTTTTCTAATATTTTGATATCGTGTTAAGTAATATGTGAGTATACTTCAGTAAAATTTTCAGAAATTAAAACCTAAAACTGCCAATTTTATCAAACATTATACTCTTATATGGTATATGTATATAAAAACGAGAATTTTAAGAAATATATTGTAGAAAAATTAACGTAACGGTTCCAAAATTTTACAACATATACTCGTATATATACCTATATGAACACCCAATAAAATTTTCAATAGTTTCTATCTTCAAAATTGCCTGAATTATCGTGAAATATTGAAATCGAATTCGTCGAAATTTCAGTTTTCGTGAAAATGCCGTTTTTTCTATCGCATAGGGTCAACTTCGAGAAATTCGAAAAAAGACCTAAATAAAGTACTACATCCACTTTCCAACCAAAAACATATGCTATTCGTGAAAATCGGTGCATTATTTGTAGTAAAAGTGTCTTCAGAGTTCAGACATAAAAAAAAAATAAAAAAATAAAGACACACATTATTGTAAAACCATATTATGATAAATCATTAGTTCACTACATTCTAAAAACGATTTTGAGCGAAGTTCATCAGTTAATATATGTATTGATTAAAATGTTTACATTTATCTGTCTATATCTATACATTCAATCAAGCCCGTATCCAGGGGGGGGGTTAGGGGTTCAAATCCCCCCGAAATTTTTAAAGTAGTTTTATATTTATAATATAACAAAGACTAACTACAAAATTTATGTATAAATTGTATTTATACTTTTCCCAATTTCCCCCCCCCCCCGAAAATTGATCCTGAATACGTGCTTGCATTCAATATATATACAGGTATGTTACAGGTAATGTGTGAAATACAGGTAATGTATACATTAACCGGCTAATAAGAACACTACCCATACCTTTTGGATAAAGTAAAAAAGAAGAGCTGATACTCCTGCCTAGGGCTGTTCGATTATTTTTTTTTCGTAATCGATTATTTGATTTATTAAAATTTTATTTTTAATTAATAACATAACGTATGGGTATGACGTATGACTCGTTGTTCACTTATCTGAACTAACAATAATTTCATCTAAATCTAGCCCTAAAGTATTTTTATACAATATAAGAATATAACTATAAATTGATAGTTATATTCGTTTAATGGCACGTGCACCTCCTTAAAGCCTCTAAGAATTACAATATTCGTAGTATTTATTATTAATATTATAGTATTACGTTGATGATAATCGTTAGTATCACTGGTATTATTTGTGCCTTACGTCGTAAGCCTTACGACATTAAAATAATAGAAAAACGGTAAAAATTATATAGTAAAATCGTATTGAGGGTTACGACAATCAGGCGTTCAATAGAAAATAATATGAATTTTAATTATTTGTTAAAATGTCATTTTCGACCAAAGTGAAAGTTACAACAATTGGCCTTTTAACCATCGAATTTATTATTGTTCATTTCAAGAACAATCGACATGATGAATAATCGATTAATAACCGATTAATCGATTAATAGCCGATTAATCGAAATGACAATTAATCGTTTTTAGTAATTAGTTATTACGTTAAAATAATCGATTAAATCGATTAATCAGAGGAAATTTTGATTATTCAAAATAATTGAACAGCCTTACTCCTGCCGCATGGTGTGCAAATCATAGCGTTTAATTTTAATTATAATTTTAATGCAATGATAAACCATTGCATTCGGAAAAACGATTCTGAGCGAAGTTCAGTCAGATAATGCAGGTATTTATTAAAATTATGACATTTTTTATTAAATAATTAAAAAGCAAAATTTTATCACACATATAGTACATAAATGAACACCCTATATAATTTTCAAGTCTCTAAGTTCTATATAAATGCTCATAAAATCCCTTGTCACTTAATGACTATATCTGACTGAACTTCGCTCAGAATCGTTTTTTTGAATCTAATGGTTTATCATTGCATTCATAATTCTAATTAAAATTAAATACTATGATTTTCACACCTATATCTCTGCGGCAGGAGTATCAGATCGTCTTTTTTAAATAGTTTTTTAATAGAAGGTATAGCTCGCTACGCTTACCGGCTACGCTCACTTCCTCAAGCGAAGCTTTACGGCACTTTTCGTAATGATGAGGCTACGCCCCAAGGGATCACAGCATACCTACATAATACCTATTACCCATGACAAAATAGATAGGTATGATGGCAACTTTAATCTGGCGCACACCCTCCTACCTGCCTTGCATACAGCGTAGTTCGCCACTTTTCATTGGTTCATAATCTTATCATATGAATTATATTATGTTATATTATACATTAATATGTATATGTATATGTAATATGTATATTATTGTGTATTGAATATTTCAATATTCTATTTTTCTATGATTCTGTCTCTGGATTATATTAAACAACGTGATTTACGTGCGTATTTGACAATTTTTAAAGTTTAAATTATAATTAACATACTTAAATATTATTTTTTTATTATAATTAATGATTTTAATTTATTATGTTTATTTTATTTTAATGCAACAGAATCTGATGTTGCTTAATATTATTTTATGAACTTTGTGAGTTTTTTATTTTTTGGAGGTTTTTTGTTATATAGTAAAACATAATTTAAATTATTTAACCTAATATTGGTCGATTATTATTAATTTGTACAATATGTTTGCTTTTACTGCCTGTCAAACAATTCGCAAAACTACAAACAGGCATCGTAATAATAAATGATTTAACAATAAAACTCAATGAAATTATACAAAATTAATTAGATTAATAGTGCTTGAGGTAATGAGGCTTAGGTAATACGTGCAACGTGCTATTATAAAAATTAATATTTATAATTTGGCGGTAAAATAGCATGACCAATCATAAGAGGCGAACTACAGTAGGCGTGGTGCGCCGAAATCATGAGTTCGGGATTATTGCCATCATGCCTATCTATTTTCTCATGCTATTACCTACCTTATAAACCTGATACTGGTGCGGATAGGCAGTGATTTTGCGTGACCTAAAACATCGCTTCGCGAGACCTTTGGAAATTTCTTCCATGATTGGAAAGAATTATTATGTTTATGAGTACCTATAAATAATCAAGAACGTAGCGTTTTTTTTTTTTATCCAGTTGTTATAGTATAGATAATGTGCACATTATCCGGATAATGTATACATTACGCATTTGTGGATATTACACGTAACATATATATACTCATAAAACCAATAAATTAGCCATATAAATACCCAAATTTGATAGTATTTTGTTTAGAATTGTATTTTGAATGTAATAATATATCAATGCATTCAAATTTTAATCAAAATTCAACACTATTCTCCATTACATCTGTATCCCTTCCCTTGCTTTTTATACTTTAAACTGCGACAAAAAAAAAAAAAAAAAACGTAAATGTAATATTCACAATTAATTGAAACCTAGTGTTAAATAAAATGTACCTATTTGAGCTTCAATAAAATTTTCAAAATTTTTTGTCAATTTTTTATAACATTATATTGTAAAACATTTAAATATAGATTTTAGTCAAATTTCAACTTCAAACACCTATATAAAAAATTGATACTTGAGATTTTTATGTTATTTTGAAACTATGTAAATCAATATGTAAGAATGCTTAAGTAAAATTGTCAAGAGAAAAATACTTTGGTAGGTATATGTATTCTTAGATTTTCGATTACTGTAAAAATTTCAACTTTTAACAGATATAAAAAAATTGAGACTTTTTTTTATAGATATAAACGAGAATTTTAGGAAATATAAGTTAGGAAAATAAATTCTATATTTTGTAGAAAAATTAACATAACAATTACTAATCTTATCACATTTATATAGTACTTATATGAAGACCAAAAAATTTTCAAATCTCATTGTTCAATATTGCCCGAGTTATTGTAAAATATTGAAATAGAATTCGTCGAAATTTCTGTTTTCATGAAACAAAATGCTGTTTTTTCATCTTTTTTTGGTTATTTATCCTATTGCATAGGGTCAATTTGAAAAATACCTAAATAATGTACCAACTACATCCAATTTCCAATCGGAAACATATGCTATTCGTGAAAATCAAAGAATCATTTCGGCTAGAAGAAGTGTCTTCATACATTAAAAAAGAAACAAAAAAAAGAGCTGATACTTCTGCCGCATGGGATACAGACACATCATTGTATTGTAATACCAATACATTTTTCGCTTCGTTCTAATTCTAATACAAATATACAAAAATAATTAATATCTTACTAGGTATAAATTATAATGGCCAAATAAATAATACATTTTGTTTTTATTTAATAGGGGTAATAAAATATATAAATTAAAAAAGAAAATTGTACCCGTTCGATGGAACGATTCGTTCACGAAAGACCAATCATTAACAAATATCAATGAATTATTAAATCATTCAGTTCAATTAGGTGAACGATGTACAAATGAACTAGTTCGCCTAAATGAACGATAAGTATCTATTAGATATAAATTGTAATACCTTAGTTTAGGTTAAATATCTATTTTTTAATTTTAAATTGGATTTTTAAAAGGTTTTTAAACATAAGAAGCCATAATAATAATTAAATTCAAATTATATAACTCACCAGTAGATCCATTAGGATTCAATGGATAATTTTCAGTTGGCATATTTTCATCATCGACATATGTTAGTGGAATACAATTATTAGTAAATAGGGAATTTTTAATATGTGCATTACGAAATTCAAAACGACCTAAAATTAAATTAATTCATTAAATTTAAATATAATATAAATTTTCAAAAAAAAAATTACTTTCTATATCTCATTATTTAATTATAAAATAATTAAAATTAATTTCAATAATAAAATGTTTACATTTTTACAAAATTTCTTACCACTTAAGATCATTTGGAAATTTGAAAAAGTTCTAAATAAAGTATCAAGAAGATGCAACTATTTACCAAAAACATTCTATATTTAGGTTATTATTTTTACCCAAATAAATAATGTAAATAAATTTTTATAAAAAAAACAATGTAAAACTAATAAAATACTTATTTTTTACCGAATCTGAAATAATTTATATAATACCTTCTGCATGAGCAATCCATACTCCAAGAATACTTTCATCCATATCCTTGAACATTATAGCCTTTGAAGGATTTATTTTAACTGTACTAAAACGACTTTCATATCTTCCAGATTTATTATGACACATTATTACTGGTGGTTCATTAATATTTAAAACATTTTTTTCATTAATTACACCTAAAATTAATATAGTATGAAATAAAATAACTACATAGTTTAATATAAAAACATTAAACTAATAATATTCTAACTATAGTTTATAATTATACATACACACAGTCTGCAGCGTACACAAAACTTTACTTCGGTTAGGGTTCACACTATATAAATTGTAGTTTTGTGGGAGGCTTTACTCTATCCTCTCTCTACTATATCTTATAATATTTCGGGGAGAGTTAGAACCCTAGAAGCTTACCCTTGCGTACACCACTGCATACATACATACATACATATATACATACATACATATATATATATATTAAAATATATAATTTATAGCAAACAATTTTTCAAGAAAAAATCATAATTTAATATTTTTAAAAATTACCAACTAATCCAAGATTACACATTAATTGACAACCATTGCACACTCCTAAACTAAATGTATTATTTCTAGACATGAATCTTTCTATGCTTCTTTTAACATTAGGATGGAATGCTAAACTGGCTGCCCATCCTTTGGCTGAACCTAACACATCTATATATATAAAAAAAATTTATATCCCTTTTCAATTATTTTGTTTACCTTATTTATTTTTTATATTTGAAAACATATAATACAATTATTTTACCACCATAACTAAATCCACCAGGGAAAATTAAACCACGAAATTGTTCAATATTGACAGAGTTATTTAAAAGGTCTTGGACAGTGATATCCCATACTTCAAATCCAGCCATAAACAAAGCAACACTCATTTCTCGATCACCATTAGTTCCTTCTTCTCTAATTACAGCTACTTTCAATGATACATCTATAAAATACATAATAAAAATACATTATTCACTTTGCTCAGAATCTAAAATTAGTATACCTATATAAAATTTTAAATATTTTAATATAGATCTAACTTAGAATATTTACATATATAAATATGCAAAGTGATCAAAATTTTATGTTACACCAATTTTCTCTATATAAATATTTGAAATAGAGAAAATTTTATGATAAAAAAACTATTTAGTTTTATATAATATAAAACCATCATCACCAAAGCCCCTTGGTTTGTCACAAACGCCACTCTACATGAAGAACTCCAGTTTCATTCATTAACTAGACAGCATCCGCCTACTACCAAAGACTCCAATCCAAAATGCAAGGTCATCCAAACCAAATCATAGCTCAACTTCGGTCAAATTATCTTCCAGACAACCCTGCTTGGCGTCTTAATCGGAATTGGCCCAGTGACCTCCTCAATAACAAATCATAAATCTAAGACTCACTTGAAGATGGTTCTACTGTAAGCCTCCTTTTATTTTTTCACTGCCCCAGCACTGTCATTCCTCCCTCAAATTTACTTATTGTATATATAGTATAGCTTGTAAATAATCAATAAATGTTTTTTAAAAAAAAATATATACCTAATCTAAAATTATTTATATGTTAAAAATTGTAAATACCCTTAATGTGGGGTTTCAGGGAACAACTTTTGAAAATCAAACAGTAACTCCTATTTTAGATTTTGGGTGAAGCGAAAAATGTATAGATTTTACAATGTGTGTTTTATTTTTTTTTTATTCTTTTATTTTTATATCTGAAAACACTTTTACTACCCAAAATAATGCACAGATTTTCACGAACAGCATATGTTTCCGGTTAGAAAGTGGATGTAGTTGGTACTTTATTTAGGTCATTATTCGAATTACTCAAAATTGACCTTATGTGATAGAAAAAACAAAAAATGACGAAAAAAACGGCATTTTTCACGAAAACTTAAATTTCAACAAATTTGATTTCAATATTTCATAATTCAAGAAATTTTGAATTTAGAGACTTGAAAATTATGTTGGGCGTCCAGGTAGGTACTATATATATGTGGTAAAATTTGGAACCATTACGTTAATTTTTCTACAAAATATAGGACTTCAAATACTTCGTAAAATTCTCGTTTTTATGTATGTAAAGTTTGATAAAATTGGCAGTTTTAGTTTTTAAGGTCTGAAAATTTTACAGAAGTATATTTACATATTACTTAACATGATATCAAAGTATTAGAAAAAGTGCTTATTACAATCACACATGGCACATTGTATTATGCTATATGCCTATACCTACCAAATGCTTCAAATCACTCTCATATCGGTATCAAGAGTTTTGAATATTAAAAATTTTTTACCACCAAACTTGTTTCAAAAATAATATATGATAAAAGTATAAAAAATGGAGGTTATCCATTTGATTTTCAAAAGTTAATCCCTGGAACCATCCCATTAAGGACATTTACAATTTTTGAACATACAAATAATTTTAGATTATATAAAACTCAATAATTTTCTTAAAGTATTTTCTTTATTTTGAATATGTATAGAGATAATTAATGTAATATACAATTTTGATCACCTTATATATGTATCTGTATTTATTAAATTTATTTATTTATGTATATTATACCTGACAAAACTAACAGTTTATTTAATTTAAAATTACTAAAATAAACTGGTCCTAATCGTTTATCTAAAGATTTAAATTCTTCTTCAGCTGTTAATAAATTCGACTGAATTTTTTCTAATTCATAACTAGTTTCTTCCCACATTTTAAATAGATCAATAAGTTTTTCATCAAGAATAATTTCTCCTGAATTTTCTATGATAATCTAATAAAAATAATTAATGTAACAACTATACTAATAATTAATTAATAACTAGTTATTATATCTATTATACACGAGATGTGTTGCCATAAGTTGTAGTAGTTCCAATCAGATAAACTGGTACATTTAATTTCATGATAACTTCATCAACATAACTTGTACAAACTTCTAATACCCAACCACATTCTTCAGCAAATAATATTTCTATATCATTTACATTACGTACATTTTTAATTCTGTCCAAATATACATTAATTCCACAATATCCACCAAAAGCCATTTCTAAGAAGCATGTTATTAACCCACCATCACTTATATCATGACCAGATAATATTTTTTGGCCTGTAATAAATGTTTTAAACAAATTTTTAAATTAAATTAAAATAATTATGAATTAATCTTACTTTTAATTAACTTTTGAATAGCATTAAATGCATTTTTCAACATGATTGGATCATCTAAGTCAGGTGCATCATCTCCTATTTGTCCATAACATTGTGCTAAAGCAGAACCACCTAGTCGTCGCTGTCCACCAGATAAGTCAACAAATAGAAGATAACTATTTTCATTACTGTATCTTGGTCTTTTAAGATCAGGAGTAACAACTAATCTCACATCTTCACATGGTGCATAAGTTGAAATAACAATAGAACCTAAATAACAATTAAGACAAATTACGTATTACACTTTGATTTTTATAATGTAAACTTATTATTTATTTATTCACATATAATGAAAATGATACATTGGTAAAATATTATATATATATATATATACATTTATACATGCATATATATTTTATAAATAATTATAAATACAAACTATAGAGATCTTGAGAATTATTCACTATAAAATTAACTTATTAAAACCTTTTTTTCTTCAATAACTACCATGAAAAATTAAATTAAATTTTCAATATACCAAATAAAAAATAAATTATAAGTGTATGTGATATGCGAATGAGATTAAATGAATAATACAAATTTTTAATAGTACAAAAAGTAACCTTAACTAAAAATGCAATTAGCATTTTGATATTTTGACATTTTACTCCATGTAATTAACAAATTATATGAGACTTTATTTAAAATACATAAAACAAGGAAAAATTATGACTTAATTCAATACACACATTGAAATTAAACATTCAATATTAAAAATGACATATCATGCATAATAGGTAAATTAGTTCATCTTTACGTTCTATATATATATATATATTAGTATATATAGTATATATATAGTATATACACATAAAACTCCTAAATGAGTCGCCTAAATACCCAAATCTGATAGTTATTCAAAGAATTTTTTTTTTTGGCTCTTACATACGTTGAATTTTCTGATGTGGCTCGCAAGTCACTTCATGTTGCCCACCCCTGGTATATTGTGGTGAAAATTCCATATATTTTGACACTATTTTATTAATATAAAATAATTATTTATTTCTAACACATTTTAAGTCTATACATTCTAAAAGTTCAGGTTTTGTCCTGGAATTTAAAATTGTTTCTATAATATTCACATAACTATTTGGTTATTGATTTTATATTGAAGAAAAATTAATTTTTTGATTCATTTTCTAATCGAAAATATTTCATATTATAATTTATAACAATACAATAACGAACAATAATCACTTTCTAAAGACTATCTATTGCCCAATTTTTCAGTCGGAAATCTCCTTGTTACAATTTCTTTGTTAATGGCCAAAACTATCATTACAAAAGATTAAAATAATATGATATTAGATACATTATTTTATAGTATATACTTTATATTTTTATAAATCAGTATACATTTACTTGCCAACAGGACAAGAGTTGAAATCTATTAACAATTTGGTACATATGAAAATATCAATCAGTTATAAATTATAACTTATAATAATTAGGTTGATCGTAAATACTAAATAAGGTTTGACATATTATAAACTTTTCTTCTTTTCCGTAATGATTATTCCATGTAAAAGACTGTCTTTTTAATGATAAGTTACAAAACAATTTTCCATTTATTAAAAAAATTATTTGAAAAATTACATACCTACCTACTATTTCTGTATATTTATCTTAATGACTTAATATTATATTTTATTATATTATTATTATTATATTTGAATATTAATACCCAATTAGCGTATAATGTCTATAGTTCTATACAGCAGGCTATATCCCATAATACTATAGGTAGTAAAGAAAAAATATTTATAACGCTTTTTTATGAACAATACAATTTTAATGTCCCCGATTTCTTAAAATTTAATCTGGCCACCCTATGTTAGAAGCACTAGTCTTGATTTGGTCACCCCAAAATGGTCTAAAGCTCCTTATAAATTGTATTTTTATACCATAACATTAATTAGCAATATAATTTGGAAATGGATTCAGATAATCTTCAATACTTTAAATTAATTATACAAAATACAAATTATTTTAGGTACTTAAAGTTTGTATCTATCTATACTGTTAATTTATTATAAGATAATTGATATAAATGTAATTGATGAGCATTAATAAATTTAAGAAAATAGTTAAGCAAATAAAAAAGAAATATAGGGGTAGTTTTTAACATGGATTTTAAAATTTAAACATTAATTTATTTTCTGTAATTAATAATATTAATAATTACCAGGAGCTTTGATATTTTTATCACCGACTTTAGCTGCCATACTTAAAGAATCTTTACCACCATCAATAGCTATTCCTAATTGTTTCATCACTTCACACATAGCTTTACATGCATAAAACAATTCTGCTCCTTCACCAGGTAATTTAGCAGGCCACATCCAATTTCCACTACATTTTACATCCTACAATTTTAAGTATTAGAAAATATAATAATGATTAAATCACTAATTACGGGTAATTATTAATTTTATTTGACTATTAATATTTACTTCTAAACATGATATTGGAGCAAAAACTAAATTTGTTAATGATTCAGCCACTGCCATTCTTGCTCCAACATCTGCATTAAGTAAACCTTTAATTGGCTGTTCACCAATTGAAGTTGCTATTCCAACCTTTAAATTTCATAACAAAATAAAAAAAAAAATTGATTATAAATGGTAAAAAAGAAAGTATGTAGGAAAAGATAATGGACATAAAATTATAATCTTGTATTATAAGTAAATTTTGAATACAATATTAAATCATCAAAATTGAAAAACCTTATTTAGGTTAAAAAATCAAAGTAAAAATAACTAAAAAGGCATCATGTATGTAAAATATCTATGAGAATACTCAATAAAATATTTAAATCTCTATAACTATTTATTTTGTCATAAAATAAGTAAAATAATATTCATCAAAATTAGAGTTCCTTATATTTTACAGTTTACTTACTATTTTTCTATTTTTTAAGGAATTTGAGAAATTCAAGAGATAATTTAAATAAATTAGGTAATTGAACTACATTTAATACCCAAAAGTATCTTCAGACATAAAAAAAAATACACACATAATTGTAAAACCATACATTCTTTACTTTGCTCAAAATCTAAATTATGTTTCATTAAATTACCGTATCAAATAATGAAACAACAGTAACAGCAACATCACTGAGTGGAGTATGTAATGGGCCAACACACTGTTGTTGAGCTATTTGACCAGTTACAGAACGATCAACTTTATTTGTTAAAAATCGTTTACTGGCTACAGATGGAAGTTTTAACACTCTATTCAATACTTCAATGACAGATAACTTGGGTAATACAATGGGTATATTTGTTTTCGGTTGCCATGTCTGTTCAAAAACTTTACGAGGTACTTTACCCAATATCATATCTAGATCTAAGTTTACTGGATATCTATCATTTTCAGAAATAAAATTATCTTCAGTTAAAATAACCTAGAACAATGTCAGAATTCTCATTTTCTATTTATAAATTTAAACAGTTTAATATAAAAAAATATTAAAGTCGAGTAAAGAGTTTACCTTTCCATTATTAGTAACAACACCAACAGGGACAACTGGACATCTTTCTCTTATGGAAATTTTGTTTAATATTTCTAAATCTTTTTCATCACAAAGAATAGCATTGTTTTCTTGATATTCAGCACCCCAAAGCTCTAATGCGTTTATAGTAGGATCTCCAAGTTCAAATTTTTTAGCATAAATTATAGCACCAAATGGTTCTACTATTTCTTTTAATACATTTCCTATATAAAAAAATAATTACAAATACAAATATAATATCAAATTACAAATAAAAAAACTTCACTTAATTATTTTTATAATTCACCATTTCCTCCAGCTCCTTGATCATGAATGCTTAATATAGGATTATATCCTGGATTTTCAATACAAGCCCTAACAACTCTATTCATTTTTTGTTCCATTTCAGGGTCACCTCTTTGAACAGCTTCAAATTCTAAACTAGTTTTATTTACTCCTTGGACTTCAAAAGAACTTGCTGAACTTCCACCTAAACCAATTCTATACACAGGTCCTCCAATCTTCACAACTTGTAATCCTTCATATGGTGCAAGTTTATTAGTATGTTCTGCTAACATAGTACCTAGTCCAGCAGTAAACATAATAGGCTTGATCCATTCACGACGTTCACCATTTGCAATCATGCCAAATGAGCGTACAAAACCACTAATAACAGGTTCACCAAATTTGTTACCATAATCAGATGCACCATTAGAAGCCTCAATAAGTATTCGAAGTGCACTTGCAAAATTAGATGGATATATAAAAGATTTATCTTCCCATGGTAAATCATAATCTATAATGCATTATTTATACTAAGGTAAAAGTATAATCTTAATATATTTGAAATTATTAATTAACAAATAAGTTACCTGGTATGAATAAACTGCCTACACAATAAGCTGCAGTAGCTGCAATACAAAAGCCACCTCTTCCTACAGCCTGCACATCTCTAATTCTTCCTCCAGTACCAGTTGATGCACCACTATAAAGAATATAATATATTTTCTATTTTCTTCTAAATGCACTTTTAATAATACCTAAATGGTTCAACTCCAGTCGGAAAATTATGGGTTTCAGCAGTAAACACTAAATTTAAATTTGATAGTTCAATTTTATATGGACTAGGTTCTGTTGATTTTGTTGGTTTAATTTGTATAACCTTGAATCCATTAATAGCACTATAAAGTAATATATCAATAATTATTTATATTAAATAATTAATAATTTTACAAACCTGCTATTATCATTAAATTTTATAACATTATTAGGATTAGAAAAATTTTGTGTTTCGATAATCATATCTAATAATGAATTATTTATGTATTCTCCATTTATAATTAACTGGCCCTGAAAGAAATTATTATTATTTGTTAAGAAAAAGGATAATATCTTAAATTACCTTAAAAAACCAATGACGGCTATGTTCAGAATTAGATTGAGCTAAATCAAAACATTCAACTGTAGTTGGATTTCGATTAGACTTTAAAAACATTTTGGTATAATTTTCTATATCCCATTCGTCAAATGCCAAACCTACCATTTCATTGAATATAATAATTATAACTAATAAAATGTTAAATAGTAAATATAAAAGTTAGATTTAAAATTGACAAACCCAGTTTTTTATTAACTTCAACCATAGCAGTAATACCTCTACTAAGTATATCAACTTCATACCAACTTTCTTTAACATCTTTACTTTGAAATGATTGCAAAGGAGTTATATAAACTGTTTCTGTCATTTTATCGTACAAAGTAGTAGTTACCTTAAAAAAAAAAATGTAATTAAATATGTAATAATAATTTAAAAAACAAACAAATTATTAAATTATTATATTAAATATAAAACCTGATCAATTAATTCAACTGTCAACTGGTGGTATTTTCCAAAAACAATTAAATACCGAGTAGACTTTTCTACACGTTTTATAAAATTTAAATTGATCGATTTACAAATTGATAACACATTACTAGAAAAAGGTGTTGAAAAATTCAGCCTAAAAAGTTGTTATAAAAAAAATTATATAAAGAAATAAAAAAATCTAACTGCATATTAAATATAATTTATACCTAGGACCAATTTCAATCAAAATACTGTTGTTTATTTTATTCAAAAAATTAGTTTCAGAAAGTCCCTCTAGATCTAATGGATCAGTCAACAACCATTCTAATTTCTTTATTTCTTTTTCAGACAAATTTTTATGTTCACCATCATCAATATCTATGTAGAAACATTGTTCAATTTGAATGTTGTCTATATCGTTCAATATTGATTTGAGATTCAAGACTTTTTGGGATTCCTGAATAGATAAATGTCGTACTTTCCGAAAATACTGTATAATAGTCATTCTGAAATATTATTAAAAACATTTTATTTCCACTGAAACTTTATATGATAATGAATCAACAGTTTTTGGCTAAATTATAATTACTATATAGGTAAATATTCACTAGGTACCTACAATAAAGTGGTAGTAAAAAAATTTACCTGTAGATTGAAATATTTCACTTATGAAAGATCAAAGAAGTATGTATTAAATTATCATTTAAATTTTCCGTTTTAATTCGTAACACCACTCTTATACAAAAAAATAAATAAATTACACCACCTTTCAACAATTAGTAAAAAAAAAAATATTAAATTTTTGCACTAAAATGACGATAAAATATGTCGGCAAATTGATAGTAATGGATTTCCATTAAGAAAATTAGAAATACAGAAATGTCTACGACCAAAGGGTCTGGGGATCTGTCTTGAATAGACATGCGACCACGCGTGAATTTAATAAGGCGACAAGCAAGCGATAAAATATTAAATGGCGGGAAGCCGGGAAATATACTTCAAGGACAGTGTAAGAAAGTGAATATCAATGATTAACAATATAATAGAACGGATGATCGGTAGTTTAAATAAAATAAACAATAAAGTATTGGCTTCAGGTTCCAAAGTTACAGACAGTATCTCTACAAACATAAAGTGCCGTGTACAGTTCTTTATCTTAATTCTATCATTATTCAACTTCAACATACTAACTATTAATTATTTAACTTTTTTTGAAAATGCAAGTAACTTATTCCTTGTAAAAATTCAAAATGTAAAAAATATCCATACTCTATTTATCTTATTAGTTTTTTATTCATTAAATGGGTCATCTGATTAATCTATTTTGTGAACTTTGAAGTCATATTTTTATCAAATTAATAATTAACATAATATACGTTGCTCGTGTTTATCAACGTTTTAGTTTTATTCTACAATGGTTATTAATGTTCATTTCGAATTTTAGTCATAGACGTTAAATAATTGGAGGTCTAATCTATAGTTCAATGGTCAATAAAATGAATTTCAGAATATATTACCTCATCATTATATTATTCGTGTTGTTTAGATAACTAAATTATTTTATAATTTAATACACTTACAAGTTTTAATTAAAAAAAAACTTGTAGTACATTTCACAAGAACTTTTTTAGTTAAATAATAATAATTCTTAGTTAGGTATTATAAAATAAAACAGAAACCAAATATCTAATATATATAGTATATAATAGGTAACAGAAACAAAATTTAGTAAAATAGTAAAAATAATAATATTATATTACATTATATTTCAATATTTTAGATTTTGAGTGAAGCGAATTGGTTTTACAATGATGTGCATCTTTTTTTTCTTTCTTTTTTAGATTCTGATATAGCAAAGCGAAAAATTTATTGGTTTTACAATGATGTGATTTTTTATTTTATGTCTGAAGACACTTAGTAACCAAATAATGATCCGATTTACAATATAATAATATATTATATTTATATTATTAATAATAATACAATATTTTACGAATACAATATGTTTCTGGTTTGAAAGTGGATGTAGTTGGTACTTTATTTAGGTCACTTTTCGAATTTCTCAAAATGAAGAAAAAAACGGCATTTTTCACGAAAACTGAAATTTCGACGAATTCGATTTCAATATTTCACAATAACTCGGGCAATTTTGAAGTTAAAGACTTGAAATTTTTTGTAGTGTTCACATAGATACTATATATATATATATATATGATAAAATTTTGGAACCGTTACGTTAATTTTTTTACAAATTATAGGACTTTGAATATTTTGTAAAATTCTTGATTTCATGTATATGTTTGATAAAATAAGGCAATTTTTGGCATTTAGGTCTGAAAATTTTACTGAAGTATATCTATATACCTATCACTTAACATCATATCAAAATATTAAAAAAATCCCTAGTCTCAATTTTTTTTATATAGCTGTTTAAAGTTGATATTTTTAGTTTAAACAAAAATCTTAGAATCCATAAAAGTATTCTTATTATATCTCAATACTTATAAAAAAATTAATAGAAAAGCCAAAAAATTTGGAAAATTTTATTGAAGCATACTGATATATATCTTAATGTATTTCCAAAATATTAGGAAAATCTCAACTCAATTTTTTTTATAGGTGTTTACAGCTTAAATTTCAATAAAATTGATATTTAAGGTATTTATACATGGATTCTTATTATATTTCAATATTTTACAATATTTATAAAATTGACAATAATTTTGATAATTTTATTGAAATTTAAATACATTTTACTTAACTCAGTTCTCATTAATTGTGAATTATTTCATTTACGATTTTTTTTTTATAGTTGTTTAAAGTATAAAAAAGCAATGGAAGGAATATAGGCATAAAGAGGATAGTGTTGAATTTTGATTACAATTTGAATGCAATGATAAATCTTTATATTCGAAAAACGATTCTGTGCAAAGTACTGTCAGATTTGGGTTTTTAGGTGACTCATTTAGGGGTTTTATGATAAATTATTTATATTGAACATAGAGACTGATAAATGTAAAAATTTTAATCGGTCATATATTATCTGATGAAATTCGTTCAATATCGTTTTCATGAATGTAATGATTTATCATTGCATTCAAATTGTAATTAAAATTCAACACTATTCTCTTTACACCTGTTTAATTTTATGTTGTACTGTATAAAAATATTGAATTTTCAGCATTTATAGATTTTATAGATAGCATTTATTTATAGATATTTAAGTTTAAACTAACAATAATTGTCTAAGTCTATGTGTCTATATGTTGGTAAATATTACCTATATTTTTAAAAGATACAATCATAGATACTTTATTTTATTATGTTGATGATTGCACAAAAATAAAATTATTTTACTAGCTACTAAGTAGATTAGGTAATTTATATTTACGCGCCAATGTGCCATAAAGAAAAATCTAAAAAATAGCATGATAAAATAGATTTATTTAGTCATATCAAATAGGCTAATTAAGCCAAAATCAGTTATTGATAATTTTACTAAAAGTGACAAGAATATTAAATTAAAATAATTATAATAATGAAATTAATTTTGTATTTATATTTTAATATATTGTTTACATAAAAAAAAAAAATGTATATAAAATATAAAAGAATATAAATATTTAATACCCGCCCTGTAAATTGATAATATATCTAAAATTCTACACCATATTATTAAAAATATAAACTGAAATTTTGTTCATAGAATCACATTACATAATTATATTATATACTACTACCAGAATTTGTCAATGTAGAAAACTGATTAAAACATAATACAGGATTAAATATACATTAAATTACGATAAACAATATTTTAGCTATTAATATGTTATTATTAATGAAGACAATAAATATTAATTCTTTATATGCATGTACAAATATTATACTTCAAATACATATTAATCGTGTATATAACAAAACTAACATACATTTAAATAGTAAAAGCTTTTATGAACAATTCTAATAATTACTAGTTCTTTAATATAACAAAAATGATTTAAAACTCAATAATTACTTTAATATTAAGTTATTCAGATCATAATATTATTCTACAATAATTAATAGTGTTGTTACAAACCTAACATTATATGCAAATAACATTTTAGTTATACCTATTTTTAAATATAATAAAGTAATGAAATACTATTGCTAAATTTATATTATATAACATTAAATATCCACCTATAATAGATAGTACCCATATATATATATATAGATATATAAGAAAAAAACAATAAGTAGATAATATTTATAGCTCATATGTCAAGCTCATTGGTATATCATAAATCATTATTTTTTAATGATTTCTAAAATATACGTAAGTAAAAGCTACTTAATATGCAATGTACTATTTATATATTTACATATATATATATATATTTGCTATTTTCAATATTTAAAGTAAAAAAAAAATATATATATATATATATTAACAAACAAAATTTGGTAGAAAATTATAAATGTACATCAGAGTTCAGATACAATTTCGTTGAGATTAAATGACTAGCATACCATGCTATATATGTAGTGTAAAAATTTTGTTCGTCTTAAGTAGTAGTGATTAATGTTCAAATGTGATTTTGTATGTTAGATCTTATCATAATTAATTAATTTTTTATGAAAGGTTGTAGAGTATGTATATTTGTAAAACCTTAAAATTAACTTTATAAACATAAATAATTAACCCATAACTTAAAACAGTTATATCTCATAATATAAAACTAGATCAGGACTAGTTTTACCAAACATTTCAAAATACAATCGGAGATCTTGGCCTTAACAAAAAGAAAAAAAACAATAACATCCACAGGCTTAAAATAAAATAAAATTGTTTGTACTAAAAAAAAAAAAAAAATTGTGAAAACGTAATACATTTTAAATTTTTTAAATCTATTTCAATACAAATAAACAATATACTTTTTTTTTATTTATATTGATAAATTTAAAAGACATACGTAAAATTCATACTTAAATAATAAGCCATGGGGTTGTCATTGATGCATATAAAATACACCTTTTTTATTTATTAATGGCAAGATAGTCTTTCACTCCCATTTATCAGGCCCACTTTAAATGAACACATTACCTATATATCTATTTACACAGTGACAAGTGGTTTGATTTCCTTGTGTACAACATAAAATTTGTACTTATTACCAAATAGGCCCCATATAACAGCAACATTTTCAATTATTACATTAAATGGTATGGTACAAAGTGCTCCTATTATGCATAATATGAATTTTAAAATACCAAATCGATATAAAGAAAATGATTTTACTACACCAAATATGTACATATATATATTAACTCCAGCTATAAATGCACAAACAAAATCCATAATTTCTGGACATGGGATTGGATAATATCTTGCTAAAACCAAATTAGATGTAGATAGTGGCAATGTGACCCATGAATAACAGGATAAAGCTAACCACATTTTTGTTTTTGTAGGTATGGCTGCCGAATGAACAACTAATAGAATACCTTGAAGCCAACGTTTACGTTGTTGTATGAAATCCCATAATGAAAATGGAGATTTTTCCCACATTTCTCCTTCCACAAAATTAAATGTATAACCCTCATTAGCAGCACGCATAGCAAAAAAACAATCTTCTGCTATTGATCCATCTAAACCATTATCAAATGAAATATGACGTTCTGCACCTAACTAAAATAAAAAAAATTTAAAATTACAATTTCAACTAGTTTTATAAGGAAAAATAATTTAAAATTTAAATAATTAACAACTCATACAAAACAAAAAAATTCATAAACTATGAAATGTAATTAGATATTTACAGGTAGGTATTTATATAAATTACATTTTGACATATACCTATTTTTTAAATATTTAATTTAATCAAAGTATAATAAATAATAATTAAATTACTTGAGTTACAACATATGATCCTTTCCAACTAAGAAGAGGCTTATGAAACATTGAAAGTTGAATACGAAGTTTACCCATATCATCAGCTACTCTAAAACTATCTGCTAAAGTTGTAAACCAGTTCACAACTTCTTCGTTTGCATATGTAATAAGACCTTGGCCAAACTGATGTTTACCATCCAAAACAAAATTTAATACACCTCTAATTGAATTTTCTGTCAATAGGGTTTCTTCATCTAAATGCACAACCCAATCACAGTCGGCCAAAATATTTATATGTTCTTCCAAACAAAATTGAAGTGCTCTAGACTTAAAAAGAGCACCAGTCTTTGTTTTATACGATTTTGGTACAACAACCTCCCTAATTCGTCTATGTACAGGAAGTCCAACAGTCTTATCAGTAACTACTTCAATAATAAAATTTTCTAATCCTGGAATTTTTAAAGAAAAACGTTAGAAATTAGATAGTAAAATAAGTAATTAAATTTTTACCTGTTTCCAGACACCGAGCCATATTACGAGCAACATTTGCTTTAACTAATTGAGGGTAATCTCCTCTTGTCACAATACGTATGCATATAAATGGAGCCAATAGAGGTGATCCTTTCAGTATAACCTTATCTTGAAAAGCATTATAAAGCGTAAGGCCTCCAAAATTTAGTAGTACTTGTGGTAATGGTAAGAAAGTCAAACATCGTAATAGGTACAACATAAAACACCAAATAAGACCATAACGTTCCCATGGATTAAAATTAAAAGTATTTTGAACATCTGTTGATAATTTAACACCTCCTGACCAAATTTCAAACGCTGATATAACAATTACCAATAAGGCACAATGAAGTATATGTTTGGTCCGACTACTTAACATAGCTGTAAAATAATACAATAAATATAACGTTGTTGTTGTGTAACTACGTAATAAATATTCATACAAAATGTATTATTGTGACTACCTAACCTATTGAAAAGGTACTAAAATATAGCCTTGAATAGACATAACATAAAATTTTGAGTTTTAACTTACTTATATTTATCTATGAAACAGTATTTTTAACACTATGTTCCTTTATATATTCTAATTATGTATATTGGCAAAATCGAATAGAAATTCCAGTAAGTAGTCTTTAAATGAGATTTTAATAATCACAGCACAACTGACAATTTTGATAAAAACATAATGAGCTACACAATATATTGAATTAACTAATACAAGAAAAATACCTAATACTAAAACTTAAACACGATATTACCATTACTAATATATTATAATTATAAATTACATACTATGATATACAGAAAAAAAAAATTAAAATAATTACAATAATTACAATACTATTTATTGTTAATACTTATTACTTTATATCAACTACTACCTACTGCAGTACTACCTATTGCATGTAGAAAAATGTAAAAAATGTAATTTGATTATTTGGTAAATTCCGCCCATTAACCACTACCATTGTTAAGGTATAAAAGTTTAATTATTGTATACCGTGATTATCCGTGGTTGCTGCTGATAACTATAGTAATACAATATTCCATTATTAGTTATAACCACGATTTAAGATATACAGGTTGGAACTCTGCCTATGAAAACATGACCGGTAAATCTACTGTTGAAATCAGCTGTTAAACTAATGACTAGCGCGACCAGCGGAATTATTTGTAACTAGAACAACATGTTTAATAATTATTCAACTTTAAAAATTCCCGCTTTTTTGCAAAAGGTATTAAAATAGTTTTTGCGAAAAGTATTAAAATAGCTATCAGTCTTTCTAAAAAATATTTTAAAATGAATTGTTGTGTTCCGCAGTGTAAAAGAACATATTGTAGTTCATTTAGCATACCCAAAAATGTACCTTAAAATTAGTTAAAAATCAACATAAAGATAGGGTTACCTACCATATTTTATTTAGCAAAAACCGGGACAAACTTTATTATTTTTTTTTTTTTTTATTGATTTCTAATTATACAATATAATTTTTAATACACATTATATAGATAATAATATTTGACACTTTAAAAATTAAAGAATACATAATAAAATACATAATTTTTAATCTGTGTCCGATGTGTTCTCCGCGGCATAAAAGTTTGTGTTGTTTGATACTTAATATTTTATAATATGATTATGTATTAATACTGCAGTTTCTCCAGGTAAATTGGAAAATTCAAGAATTTTGTTTTTACGCCTGCAGTGGTCGAAAAATAACGAACAATTACAGGAACTAACTTAATAGCTTTATGATTTGATAATTATCTCAGATCTTACTTGTAACTTTTTTCATCAAATGTCTAATAAAAGACACTTATAATTAATTAAAGTCTAATTCCGGGACAATATGCTGTCCCGAAACACATTATCGGGACACCGGGACGTCATACTCAAAACCGGTACTGTCCCGGCCAAACCGGGACGTATGGCAACCCTACATAAAGATCATGTTGTTAATAAAATTGTTTATTTGTTTTGTTTTATTTATTTACTTTATTTAAAATTAGTAATCACATTTTCACACTTCAGTGTTCAGTCTATAGTTTATTTTCACTTTTCATTTTAAAAGTTTAAACTTATAAGATATTTAATAAGGGGTAAAAAACTAAAAACTAAAAAGTAAGAGCAAAAAATTGACCATCAGAGAGAGTTCAAAATGATAGATGAAACCCGATAATTAATTCATTTTCATTATTACGTAAATATTTTAATACCTTTTGCAAAAAAAGCGGGAATTTTTAAAGTTGAATAATTATTAATCATGTTGTTCTATGGAAAATACACATTAACAAAAAATTAAACCAAGGGTACACTAGGCTGCGAATACTGTACCCTCTATTAAATCATAGCTCTACCTTACAAATGAAATGCTCTATACTCCTATACACAGCAATAATAAGACCATTAGTAACCTACGCATGCCCAGTGTGGGCAGCCGCCTCAAAAACAAAATTAAAAAATTACAAACCCTACAAAATAAATTTCTAAGAATAGCCCTAAAGGCTCCTTGGTTCATGAGAAACAAACAACTACACAACGATACGGGCCTACCACTACTATTTACCTGGATAACACAACAATTCAAAAATTTCCATGAAAAACTTCACAAAGTCGACGGAGCACTTCACTACAATATCGGCAGAAGATCCACCAATCTAAGACTTAAACCTCGGCTACCTCAGGATATCTTATTAGAATCTAATGAAAACACCTCAACCTCAGATTCTGATCTAGATGTATTATCTAGATAATCAAAATTTAAAATATTGTAATAGTTGTAAATACTGTTGTAAACAATTACATATCAATTTTTAGAGTAATAATATTGTAATAACATTGTAAAAATACTTGGTGTATTGACACAATTAAATAAATAAATAAAAAAATAAAAATGTTGTTCTAGTTACAAATAATTCCGCTGGTCGCGCTAGTCATTAGTTTAACAGCTGATTTCAACAGTAGATTTACCGGTCATATTTTGGGATTGTTTTCATAGGCAGAGTTCCAAGTTCCAACCTGTATATCTTAAATCGTGGTAGTGACTAATTCACTATTTCTTGTAGTATATTTGTCTATGGTCACTACTTATACGTTATACCAAATACTATATATAAACAATATCGTATAGAATAATCGTATAGAGTATTTGGTTATACCTCTATTGCAATTTGTAAGCTTTACGGTTTATGAGTATTTTATTTCATAGTTGATACAATATAAAATTGTAATATTTAATTAGCAAATAGATATTTAAAATAAACATTTATTTTTCAATACTTAATAGGTGTAAATTATAAAGATTTAAATTTTTTATAATTTTTAATAAATACAATTTATTAATCGATATGGCTACCCATTATTGTAGTAAGTATTTAAACAATTAGTAATAAACGTGTATTTTTCATTGTAGTTAAAATGTTTTGTTTATATGCAATTTTTATTGATATTTAATTTTTATTTTTATTTTTTTTATTTTTTTTAAAACTAATTTATTTATGTTATAATATATTTTTCAATTATCTCAATTTTATTATTTAACCCTTCCATAGTTTTTAAGATTAATAAGTATTTATGATGAAAGAAATTATTTATATGTTTATATTTTGTATATTCAATATTATAATCTAATGTTTTTAAAAATTTAATATTAAAATAAATGATTTTGTAGGTACTAATAAAACATTATTTCCCTGTATAATATAATATATCTATATTTTTTAATTTAAATTAGTCATTATACAATAAAATATCTATATATTTTAAACCTACCTACATATTGTTTGATATTGCTGTTACTACATAATTAATAAAATATTTTAATCTAGGACGAGTAATTGGTAAAAATCTTAATAATCATTTAACAAATAGAATTTATCCTTCGCATTTGTCTACATTAACTAGAACACAAATGGAAGATGTACAGTCTCATTATGATGGTATGATTTATCAGTATAGTAAAGATAACACATTTACGATTATACATATTTTAATTTTAGAATCAAAGTTTAAGTTATCCAATCCAGATGCTTTCAATGTAAACAAAATGGTTACAATAAAAAGTCTATTTGAAGCCGGTGTACATTGGGGTCATACATATGGAACATTAGACAATAGGATGAAACAATATTTGTATGGTAACAGATTAGGACATCTCATTATAAACTTGAATCATACAAAAAGACTTCTGCAAAAAGCTCTTAATGTTACTGCTCACATATCATATAGGTAAGTTGAATGTATTATTTAAATTCCTAGTTTTATGAAAAAGCCTAATACATTTTATTTATTTCTTAAAATTTATATTATTTATATTTTAGAGGTGGAGTAATATTATTTTTGTGTCAATCTCCTCTTAATTGTTTAACTGTGGAAAATTGTGCGTTAGAATGTGGTGAATTTGCTCATACAAGGTATTGGCGTAGTGGCATGTTTACTAACTCTTCCAGAATATTCAAAGCAGAAACTAGATTACCTGATCTGTGTATAGTATTAAACACTTTAAGTAGTACTTGCAAAAATAGCGATGGACAACATAGTGTTCTCTCTGATGCTGCAAAAATGTTAATACCAACTATCGCTATAGTAGATACAGACTCTAATCCAAATATGATTACTTATCCAATACCAGGCAATGATGATACACCAAGTGCTATAAATCTATATTGTGATTTATTTAAAAATGTAATAATAAAGGCTAAAACTATTAGAAAAGAAGTATTAAATAAAAAAAAATATATATTGTAATATCAAAATAATTGTATATTTAAATAATTTTTTTAATATAAAAATATAATGGTCATTAATTCATATAAACAATGCTGAACAATATTTTATTTAAAATCTAATTCATTGATTGTCACGTAGTTTTTGAATAATTTTGTAGCCAAACATTTTATAGATTCTGTAAACATAGTATTGAATTAATTTTTACTATATGTATAATATAATTACAATAATATAAATGTGTATAATTTATCAATTTTATATCTAATATATAATCATAAGTATATTTTATATATTTATAGGTAATATTAAAAACCTTTAATTAACCTCTATAATAATCTCTAATTTATAGATATTTTTGTTCAATACAATTAGATTTGTAGTATCTACTATCAAATTTTTAGTTTACTATATGATTAAGGAATTACAATATGATTATTTCATTCCAATGTTAAGTATGGTACAGATATTTCATTACTTGTTGAAAATATATAGCTTATTCTTGTATAGGTAAATTAATAGTATATTTAGAAATAATACATACATAGAACATAGGTCCATAAAATAAAATATGCATACATAAAAATAAAATATTATAGTAATTATAATCAATAACACATACTAAAGTAATGTTTTCAAATTAGTTTTCTTACTTGTTCGAGATTACAGGGTAATATATTGTAAGATATACCATTGGAATAACTGGAAACTTTGCCATCCACGATTCTTTCAATTTATTTGCTATTGCCACACATGACAAATGGGCACATCTTTCAGAACTCATTCTGTTATCCGTTGGTGAATGAGTCAATCCATATTTCTGTGAAATATATTTGAATAAATTATGAAGGGAAATTTCTAATTTAAATATAAAAAATTACTTCTCCATGATGAGCAGTAAAACTCTCTCTAAGGAAATTACTGAAAACTGGACCAGGACATAAAAGAGTAACATAAATTTTTGTATTTACTTTTTCTCGAAGTAAAGCTCCCAAATAGCCCTTTAAACAACAAATTATAATATTTTATGATTATATAAAAGAATTACAAAACACTATAAAATTTTCAAGTCTCTAAGTTCAATATAATTGCTCATAAAATCTCTTGTCACCTAAATGCCAATTACATAAAACATTTTATCAATTTTATTTATCATTGTAAAATACTGAAATATAATAGGAAGAATCCATATAAATACTTCAAATAATAATTTTACTGAAATTTCAACTTTAAACAACTATAAAATAAATTGAGTTGAGATTACACTAATATTTTGGAATCTTGTTAAGATATAATTCTTCAAAAAAATTTTCCAAATTTTTTGGTTTTTCTATTCAATTTTATTGTAAAAGTATTGAGAAATAATAAGAAGAATATTCATATGGATTCTAAGATATTCATTAAAACTAAAAATATTAACTTTAAACAGCTATAAAAAAAAAAAAAAAAAAAAATGAAACTAGGGATTTTTCTAATATTTTGATATTATGTTAAGTAATATGTAAATATACTTCAGTAAAATTTTCAGACCTTAATGCCAAAAATTGTCAATTTTATCAAACATACACAAAAAAACCAGTTTTATGAAATATTCAAAGTCCTATATTTTGTAGAAAAATTAACATAACGGTTCCAAAATTTTACCACATATATATAATACCTATATAAATATCCAATAAAATTTTAAGTCTCTAACTTCAAAATTGTTATAGTGAAATATTGAAATCGAATTATTTGAAATTTCAGTTTTCGTGAAAAATACAGTTTTTTCATCATTTTTTCTAATGTATAGAGTCAATTTTGAGAAATTTGAAAAATGACCCAAACTACATCCACTTTCCAACCAGAAACATATGCTATTCGTGAAAATCGAAGCATTATTTTGGGTAATAAAAGTGCCTTCATACTTAAAAAAAAAAAAAAATACAAACAAACAAAAAAAAACAACACATCATTGTTAAATCAATACATTCTTCGCTTCGCTCAGAATCTAAAATAATAGTAGTTTAAGTATAAGGGCAATTTTTATTTATTTATTGTTGGAAGTATTAACTTGTGGATAATATATTTAAATAAATAAAAACCCAAATCCACAATAAATTGTACTTTTATTTAACCAAATACGTATTTCAATAACAAAGTTACCATTATCAGTGGAAAACACAAGACTGATCGTTATTGGTGTATACATGTCCTTTATATAGTGTGTATTCCCGTGCATGACGTCATCACACGATGAGTGTCAAGTTAATATTATTAATTATTATGGTACCAGTTTTAAATAAGTTATTTTGTAATGGATTTAAATCCCAATTTAACAGATTATTTTTATTTTTTGACATTTCAATAGCTTTTTTTATATTTAATTCTTGATTATTTGTGACTTGTTTTAATAATTTGAATGTATTAATATTATAATTAAATTCTAAAAAGTGAACCAAACAAGAAGAAACATTGGTATAAAATTTAAGGAACACATCAGAAGCATGAAGAAGGAAACAAATAAGTCTCCCATAGCAAAATACTTCGAAATACGTAACATTTGGGTTTTTATTTATTTAAATATAAGGACATATGATAATATTAGTCAATATAGAAAATATTAATTATTAAATATAATTTCATAAGCACATAATAACATTAAATTATTGCTAATTAATCTTATTTTGATAATATTAATATAATGGCCTATTTAGATTAATAAACCAATTTGATTTTTCTTGTTTTTATTGTAAATCATTATCTTCCTATCATATATAGTTAATTTTATTACTACTTTAGTTTGGTACAATATATATTTTTTATTATTATTAACTTTATGATCATAATAAATATCATTACATTACATTATATAATGATAATCATAACAATATAGCCATTTAAAATTAGTATAATTAAATAGTTTATGATTATTATTGTTTACATACATGAAGTGCATGTTTAGTTGCATTATAAGTAGCAGAGAATGGAGCTGGTATAATTCCTGCTATACTTGAAGTAGCTACTATTTGACCACTCCCAACTTCATTAAAATATTTTACTGCAATTCTTGATAAATTTATAACAGAAAATACATTTAAATCAAATGCTTCACGATCAACTCCAAGCTCAATTTCTTCCCATGCAGCACGTTGTGAACGACCCGCATTATTTATGAGAATATCAAACTATTATATAATATAATCAACAATAAATATTTAACTATTTAATAAATATTAGTTTTCTTGATTAAAAATAAAAGTGAATACAATTATTAATTACATTAATAATTGAATTTATCAATTTAATTATTACATAAATTGATATATTATTTTCAATAAAATTTCATAGGATGACCAATGTGACATTATGTCATTATTTACAGTGAAATCACGATTTTTAGTAACAATTAATATTTTGGCCAGATAACCTTGTATTGAAAAGTTTTTGGGGTGACTTACTGAAATACATATTTTATGAAATTTTTAACACTTACGATACGTGCATGCGCAATACAATTTGTATTTTTTTAAACGGCAATACCTATTTTTAACACCCGATTCAGATTCATCATTATTTTTTAAGTCTATTTGACTTTTTACAACTATGTTCTAAACCTAAAACTAACTGTGTTACAATCAAATTTAAAAAAAAAATTAATTTATCTAAATCTTTATATTTTTTTCTTTTAATTCTTTTTTGATCACCATAGTTTTTAATCATTTTTATATTAATTATAATAAAAATAATAATAGTGTTAGCTATACAAAAATTCAAATAATAAACTAACTTATAAATTGTTCAAAATTTCCCCCATAACGTTCTTAACATGATTCAGGTTGCCTTAAAAATTCTCTTAATGTATCTATCTGATCTAATTTAGTATTTACTTAATTGTTGACATGCTGACCATATTTTATTTTTTAAGTCCTGAAGACTAATAAGGTTATCTGCATAAACCACAGTTTTTATGTGTCCACATAAAAAAATATAAATATTTAGATAAATTAAATTATTATTTAAAATGAACGTATCTAGTTTAGTTTTGGGTTTAGAGCAAAGTTGAAAAAATCAAATTGACTTAAAAAATAATGGTGAATTCAAATCTGGTATTAAAAATAGGTATTGTCATTTAAAAAAATACAAATTATATTGCGCATGCGCACACCATAAATATTAAAAATTTGAAGATTTCACAAATAATGTATTTCAGTATCATCTAAGTTCTACCAAAAATTCATCATTTCAATACAAGGTCATCTGACCGAAACATTAAGTGTTACCAAAAATCGTAATACATTATTCATCATCTTAGTAAACCTCATATATAAAAACATAGATAAGCAAAAGGTATGTGACTTTCACATTATTTTTATATACCTCAATCAGGGGTGAATTTGGTGTCTTAAATTTTTTATATTATACCTAAGGTTTATTTTATGAGTTTATTTTTTAGGTATAAGTATCTCAATTTTATTACTTGTCAAAAGTATAATTAAATGAGGATATCTATTAGTAATATTAGTTATTTATTGATAAAATATTAAATTGAAAAATAAATAATATAATTAAATGACTCATACTTTGCCAAAATGGGTGAGAACATTATCGAACAATGAAATATGTTTTGATATATTAGTAACATCCATTGGTAATACCAGTATATCATTAGCAGTTAACTTGCCTCCACTCAATTCTAAAAATGTACATTAAAGTTTTATTAGTTTAAATTATACCTAATAAATATATATATAAAGTAATTACCAATACATTGATTTTTAACTTGATATAATTTGTCTTTACTTCTTGCTGATAAAATAAGTTTAGCACCATATTTAGAAAGATGCAGTGCAATTTGTTCACCAATTCCACTAGAAGCACCAGTGATCCAAACTACTTTACCTTGAAATGAACCTATACAATTACAATTGGATAAATAATTAAAAATAAAGTTCAAAATGATATAAACAACAAATAAAAAACATTAAAAATCACAAAAAAAAAAAAAAATAAATAAATAATAACATGCATAATAATGATGAATACCTATATCATTATACAAAAGTATACAATTTAATTTAATTCTCCATTATAAATACATTGGACCTTAACAATTAACAAATATTAAAAAAATGTATAATAAATGTATACTTATGTAAATATTATTTTTTTTAGTAAAATATCCATGATAAACAAAATTAAATATACTTTACACCTATAATATTAATTACAGTAATTTCTATTTAAATTAAATATCGCTATAATAGTATAACATATTAGGTACTTATATATTTTTTTACTATACCTGTATAATAACAATATAAAGGTAGGTATATTATAATAAATAATAATATACCTACTTACCAAGATTTTGATTGAACTTGTCATACCACCATAGTTCTAAATCCGTGTCGCCGGTAAAGAATAAAACGAAGTACACGATTAATTTTATCACTAAAATAAGTCCGATTAAACTTAAAAATCCCATAATTGACAATAAAAAATAAATTCACAATAAAACTACGTTGATATATTGAAAAAATTGTTTTCGAGAATTCTACGTCTGCGATATATTTTAGTGAATAATGACCAGAATACTGAATTATAGAGTAGGCATTAGGTTATCTATTTAAATTGGTAAAAACATTATTTATTTTTTCTTCAGTCTTAAAAAAATTATAAATATAAAGAAAATTCAAAACACGTTACACGCATAAAGCTATAGGGAAACTCCTGTTCCATTATGTCGGCAACAATTAACAATTACACTTCATAGTTTTGAATATTACGTATATAAACATTATAAACGCATACTGGATAGTGCACACCCAGATATAGCCGTATCCCGTATGTCGTATGAGAACTGGACAACTGGTTGTCTGGACGTCTGGTTACTCTAACCATAGATAAAAGATTATAACTATGACTCTAACAGGGGGTGGACACTTCGTTCTTATCTCAAAATCAGTCGCCATGTTCTCGGATGCGATGTTATCAATGTTTACACATTGATAATAACAAGAATTTGTATAAACTATTTATTTATTATTGTTTTCTGTGTTTAACTTTAAATATTGACTCTATTAATCTGTAATAATTTTATAACTAACTTCAAATTATTGATTTATGGATTATGGATTTTGAATTCAAACACATTCTTACTATACACTTCAGTACCATTTTATTAAAAAAATGTTTGTAATGAATAAAAAAAGTATAACACAATATTATAATATTATTATATTACTAGCTGTCCTTGGATACAGGTTCGCGTGAAAAGCTTTACCACCAACATAGCTGCCAGTGGAATACTGGTGAGGGTGAAAAGCTTTACCACCACCATAGCTTTTCCACTACCATAGTGTTCGGGTACATTGAGTCCGGCGGAAGTAGCTATTTATCGGATATAATGTAATCATTACCTAACCAGTAGCTGAGGAACCAAAGCTTTACCACCACCATAGTTCTGCCAGTGGAATACTGGTGGGGGTGAAAAGCTTTACTACCACCATAGCTTTTCCGCTACCATAGTGTTCGGGTACATTGAGCCCGGCGGAAGTAGATTTTTATCGGATATAATGATTAAAGTATTTTACCCGCCTCCGGCGGATTGAAGGGCGTTCGCAATCTAGTGGTCCTATTCACACTCTTTTCGGGTGAACATTTTTTGACCGATCACGGTAGTCCCCCCACGCGGAGTACGCCTTCGGCGCACTCACTTACCCCGGTCGGGTTTCAGTGGGATACAGAAGGTTTGCGTGAAAAGTTTTACCACCACCATAGCCGCCAGTGTAATACCGGTAGCGCCAGTACTATATTTTTTAACTATAACGACGTATGCGTTCGAACAATTATCGTTTATAATATAAGCCAACGACCACGATTTGTATATAAATCATACGTATAATTTTACAGAGTCGAGATTCGATACGTATTACGTAGAAATATAATCGGTGACATATCGATATAGTGTATAACAATTATTATAAGTATTTAGATAGTGTCAAAAAAAAAACGGAGTATATAATATTAAGGGTATAATAAACGATTAAATATATTAAATCAAAATATAAGTATTTTCAATGTAAAAAAAAAAATAAAAACTCGTAATAATATATATTATTATTTATTACGGTCGAAATCGGGCGGCGATAATATAATTCCGTCTGTAATACGGTCGCGTAACGGGCATACGCGGACGGTTCGGACGACCGGCGCTTAATGTGCACGCGCGTATATGAGAGCGCCGGAAGATTAACGAAAAAAAAAATAAATGCAAAAAACCTAAGCCGACGGATCAGGATTCGAACCCGGTCAGGTCGGGTAACTCAGCCGGGTGCGGCGGCCGTGTTAAGCGCCGTAAGGAAACCTGCCTAACCGGTCCCTAAATCTAACGCCTAATTCCTACCTATCGAGTGCGCCACGGTGGCTGCTTGAATAATCGTCGAAAATCGGTGTATTTAAAGTGTTTCGCGATATCGAAAAATCCGCGAATTACGACGAAATATCGATCGTAACGGTCGGAAACCCGACCGCGAACGGTCCGAAAACCGTTTTCGACATTTTTAAAATAAAAAATACAGTAGAAAAAGCGATCGGGCCGCGAAAAACGACTCAGTTACGGTACGACGATCGACGGCGGCGCGAAAAAAAGACGGCTACGCGAGAAATACGAACGGAAAAAAAAAAAAATATTAAATAAATTAAAATCAATATAATATTAAATATTTATAAATATATTATATATTATATATTATATAAATATTGAATAAATACGGGAGAATTCGTAAAAATAATATCGATATCGAATAATAATACAGCGGTAAATTTTCGACAGTATCGGGCGAAAGGTGCGCTCGTCGGCCGGCTTATCACGGGATCGGCGAGAGAAAGGTGGGCACGGCGGCGGCCGCCCGAAAATCTCATGGAACTCGCAATTAAGCGAAAAGCGAAAACACGCGATTTAAAAAAAAGTTTCGCGTGAAAAATTACGAAACCGATTTTAATAGACGGACGGTAAAAAGTTGACCGCGAAATGTGCAAATTTCGAAGTCGTACGACTCACTCGAGAATTTATATAATAAAAATAAGGAAAAAAACCGTTGGAAGAAAAGATACCGGCCAAGTATTTTTTTATTATATAAGATATTGTTATATTCTGTGATTATAAGTACGATTCACAATTCGAAAAGTCGAAACAGTCGCAGAGACGCAGAATAAACATTAAAGGCGCCTTCACAGCTCACCGTGAAACGTGACAACAGAATAATATGCAATTTATCATTGATAGCATAGTATAAACAATGATAACATCGCATCCAAGAAAATGGCGACTGATTTTACTCCAGTCCTATGCTGCCTGTGTAAATTCTTATCAGTGTCCATTCTGATTGTTATATTCTGTGACTCTAACTAGTTTACTACCCAGTACCACAGAATATACATGTACCATTGTTACCATTGATTATGAATAGTTATACTATTCAATACTCATAATCATGAATTAAGATAGTAACTATCTTAATTCATGCTCATAATCAATGATTGTTTTGTTACTATCATGAATTAAGATAGTATGGATACCCGACGACCCATGTTAAAAATTTTATCACATAACACTTAAAGTTACTTTCGAAAACAGCTGATTTATAGACTTAGGGCGCCCTCTATACCCATCAAATAGTGACGGACTATTAATTATTATCATTAATTATCAGTTTCTTCTTTCTTCTTTATGAAAAATTTGGAGAATATAGTTCTATTCGAATGATTATTTAATATTTATTATTTATTATAACTTAATTCATGGTAATTATTACGAAAAAAAGCGGGAATATAATTAAACCGTATTTATTTTATATAGTTAGAGGGCGCCCTAAGTCTATAAATCAGCTGTTTTTCGAAGCAATATTGTATGTCATTTTTTTTTGGTGCGTCGGGCATCCATACTATCTTAATTCATGGTTACTATACACCATAGAGTACTATACAGTTATACACTATAGTCTAAAAGCAAATGATTATGATAACATTAAAATATTTCAAATTCAGCGTTCGTATTTATGTTATATTATTTCATTATTTAATTATTATATTCAACTAACGCGTTGGTCGCTAATTCGCTATCGCTATGCCATTGCCCCTATACCCTATGCCTATGCGTGATAGTCGCGTCTCGCGTTTGGTCACTGGCCAGTTGTTACTATGTTAGTGCTTAAGTGGGTACATGTAATAAATAAAATATGTCACTTCGCATTCGTGTCAGAAGATCAGTAATCAGTTGTATAATACTATAATATATAAATATAACTACAGTTGAAAAATGTTGGAATATTCAAGATTTCAAGGCAGTCAAAAACGATGACCTCCACCGACCAATTTTTATTTAATGCCAAAACCAGTGTAAAGAACTAAAGAATAATTCTTTATACTGTGGTCGAAGGTCGAGCTGCCGACTGTCAAAAGTGGCAACTACAGATACCGAATTGAAACAATTACACAAAGGCCGACTGGTACACTACACTGATGTCCATAGCACAGAATAGATTAAATGACCATAGACCTTAACCTTATACTTATACTAGTATAAGGTCTATGTCTGATACAGTGATGCGTGTAGGTTAGGTTTATTTTACTATACATTTACTATATATATATACGTATACTCTATTCATATTTTCATAATAATAAAGGTCCTCGGCGGGACGGCGGCCAACTTCTACGCATGGGCGTGGCATTGTTTCTAGCTTTTATACCATAGAGGCATAGACCCACGGTGTAGATCTACATCGTGCATAGACCATAGTACCGTATATAGATAATAAATAATAATAATAATAATATTCTTTATTATCTTTGGTACCGTAGTAGTTTTTAGTGTTTTTACCACGGTCTTAATATAATAATAGGTCTGGCAACTACTGTCCATGTATACAGTGGCCGATTTTACAGCAAAAATTAGGGTTTGGCATAGTGCTGCACTCTACTAACATTTAATATTAACTATCTAAATTAGACTTTACTCATAGGTTGAGCCACGGTCGTAGATAATGAAAAAATATTCAATAATTATTAATTATAATTATAAAGACATGGTCTTAGAATAAAATCTATCTATTGTGTATATATTTACAATACTTACATATTGTTATTTCCATATTTGTACGACTAATTAATAAAACATTGTTTTATCGTGGTTGATAAATAACAATTTGTTACATTTTATTGTGATTTTGTACTAATTTATATTAAAATTTTCCATTTTATTTTAAATATTTTATATTATATACAAATACTTATTATAAGTATTACAGTAATTAGTATTGGTACTACATAACATAATTAATAATATTTACAATATTACAAGCGACACAAACACATTATATCTAAAATAGTAAAACTAACATCTAAAATACTATAAATGACAATACGCGACACTCAATGATAAGAATGCGAGACATAGCCCCTAAAAAATATGGTGGTTGCATATCCCATATTATATCAAGGCGTCAAGTGTAAAATTATTATTTGTTACCAATGAGGCAATGACTATTAATAGTTTATTACTACATCCACTTTGCTACCGGAAACATAACCTATTCGTGCAAATCGGAGCATTATTTCAGGTTGTAATTTTGTTTTTATACATAAAAAAAAAAAAATTCACACATCATTGTAAAACCAATATATTCTTCGCTTCGCTTCGAAATATTCAATCTTAATATACAATAATATTTAATAATAATATTGATAATTTATTGACACAAGACAAATGTAACATTAAAAGTAAAATGATAGATTTAATTAATATATACATAAACAAAAGTCTTAATATTTGTTTAAATTGTAAATGTTCATTTGTTAATAAAATTTTAAATATAACTATTAATTCGTATATAAAAAAACAAAATTATAATTTTCAAACATTTGTTAAAAATAAAAAATTAAAAAAAATTATTCATTTATAATAAGTAGGTACCTACTCATAAAGTCATACCACAAAATAATTTCATTTATTATGTGGTCATACTATAACTTGTATAAAACAAAATAATTTTGTATTATAATACTTGTGTATACTTACTTTGTATTTTATAATTTAAAGGAAATATTAAATATTATTTATTGTAATAAATTTGAAAATATTATTAGGGTAAATAAATTATTAACTTTAATTTAAATTTATGTAATATACAATATACTGCTATCTGTTTAACAAATAACAAAAATAAAATACTTATTTATTATATTTTATACATTTATTATTTATTATTTACCTATTGTTTATCAGATTAGTGTTAAGGTTGTTGGCGAGTTGACGCCGCATTCCGTGTACGTAGGCAACCACTAGGTTTTTTAGGGGCCTGATGTCTAGCATATTATCTACGAGTGTCGCGTATTGTCATTTATAGTATTTGATCTAAATCATTTGTAAAATTGTAAATAGTAATTATTCTAAATCAAAAATGGAAATTCACGAATATAAGATATAACATATTATACCTCTACCTCTATTGTCTTGACTCTTGACACCACAGAGCACGGTTGTAGATACTATGGTTGCGTAACGAGATATTTTATTCAACACACCGCTGTGAGTCCCAAATGTTCTTTCAAAATCAGCTGATTTTACCTACGATTCTGTAGCGCCATCTATTAAATTATTATCAAAGTTATGTTTTACTACTATTTGTATTATAAAACTCTATAATACAAAACCACCAATTCCGTAATTCCTCCAAAAATAAAAACCAAAATAACTTATATTTTATTATTTATTATATTTGTAAAAAATATAAATAATACCGTGTCTGTGTACTTTAATTGTTATTAATTAATTATTATTTTATTATTAATAAATATTAACATGCCATATATTTGTTGTATTCGTGTACCTCATAAAACCTCTAAAACTACATTATTATTAATAATGAATACTATATTTTATAAATAATTATTATAAAAATATAAATACCCGTTTTCTATTTCAACATAAGATTGTGTAATGTAATGTATATAATATTATAATATAGTATTTGATAATAATTTATTTGAAACTTAATAAATACTAGAAAAAAATTAACAATAATTTTAAATTTATTAGTACGAGTAATTACGTTATAAACTTATAAATTATAATATAAATTTAAAATTTAATATTACTATAAAGATGTATAATATAATATTATTATAGATAAAGGTAATATTTGTAAATTTCAACAATATTGTAGTTCGTGGTTGTAGTTATTATATAAATCCACTAGGAGCGCTCTATGATCGTAGGTATTTGGTGAAGAACATTTTGAGCTTCACTATTTCGAGTTTTGTTACGCAACCATAGTATCTACAACCGTGCCACAGAGTAAGGACACTAGACACTCTTGTTATATTTAAGCGTATTAATAATATTATTATATGGTACTAGAGCGCAGCAATCTGCTAAACCCGATTTAGTGCCATGAACTAGGCACAATTTATTTGTATGTGTTAACATTGAAGTTGCATAGGCTTGGTTTTACTTTGCTTTTATACGAGCCCAGCGCCACAATCTACGGGAGCTTGCATCATTCTAATATCGCCAATGAACTTGTAAACATAATGTAAAATATACTATGCTAGCTTAATGACCGTCGTGCGGGGTAATGAAACGAATAGTATGTCCATCACTGAACTCAATACATGGAACGCGCATTGCGTATAAAACTTGATTATAAAATTGACCCCCGATAGGAGGCTGCCATTTTGATTCCGCCTGTGGTTTTTTCCATGAAACGCATTATTATCAGTTAAATAATATGTGATAATACGATTAAAAATTGATTAAAGATCCAGCTAAATAGTAAATACCGAACATTATTTAACATTTTATTTGTTTTTATTAGAGAAAATAAAAATTTGAATATTAATCGGCAATTGCCATGTGATTTTACTATTTAATGTTTTTGACTTTTTTTTAATTTTTAAACCACATTTCCATATCGCCATTTAATATTTTGAACTGTTGGAGCATGATGTGATTTTTTTTCAAAAATTGAATTTCAGCCCCTCCCCAAAAAAAATCCTGGATACGTCACTGCTTATAGTATAAGTCATAGACCTATAAACTAATAACTAGTTTATAGGTTTATGGTATAAGTAGAATAATAATAATACTTATTATGCATTAAGTATACTGATGAAAAAACAATAAATAATAGTTTTTATAATATATATAATATTTATTATTAATTCAATTTCAATGAAAACAATAATATTAAATATTATTATTTTTCCTTCCATGGAAACGGAATCACTATGGCGGCGCCCATGAAGGGTCCACTTTTGACATTGCAATCACGGTTTAAGATATACCTTAAACCGTGATTGCAATGCGCGTTCCATGTATTGAGTTCAGTGGCTATAGTATATCACAGACTAAGATATATTAGTCCGTGTCACGAATTAAGATATATCTTAATTCGTGGTCCGTGTAGTATCACGATTTAAGATATATAGGTTGCGTATCGGAAACCCAAAATGTGAAGACTGAAACAACTATATATAAATACAAATTTAAGTATTCAATAGAATCCAATGGTTTTGTACCATTTTTCCACATTTCATACCATCTTGTGGCTTCAGTAACAAAATTTGATGACAAAATATTTCCATAGAGTTTTACAATATCATTTGATGTGCAAATAACTTTGTATCGTCATACAATATGAAAAAAATATTTCTACGTATTTAACCATTATTATTATTATTATTATGTATATAAGAATTATTTAGAAGTCAGCATATACATATTTTCACTATGCACCCCCTTAATAAAATTCCTAGCGGCGCCTATGTAGTATGTACCTATGAAATAATTTAAAATATAGTTATTGTAAATTATCGTGGTCCCCACCACGAACCATCTTAAATCGTGGTAAAAATTATTGTAAGTTGTCCGCATGGTTCGCTAGTTGTTCGAGGTACCAGCTGATTCAGATAGTTGTTTCACTCTTCATTATAAAGCATTATTTATTATATGTCGTCGTTCAACCTGAATATCTTAAATCGTGTGTAGTATATATACTTATCTATGAGTACGGTTTTTTTATCTATTATCTGTAAGAGTGTAACGTGATAGCACAGGCCACAGAGGGTCTGTCTCACAGATATACCACGATTTAAGATCTTAAATTGTGATATATACATATGTTATCTATGGTGATTAGGTAAAGGTAAATTAAATAATATGTTTAGAATTTTAGATACTTATTACTTAGTATTTTAGTAATTTGTATTTATGTATTAAAAATTAATCAATAATCATTGTAAATTGTAATATAAAAATGAACAGTTCCTGCTTAACTAAAACCGAAACTAAGTCACCATTCTTAATTGGAGTAGCTGGTGGTACAGCATGTGGAAAGGTAAATTTTTATTTAATTAATAACAAAAATGATTTAATATGTATTAATTTTAAAGTATTATTTCAGTCTACTGTTTGCAAAAATATTATAGAAAAATTGGGACAAACCAATTTAGATGAAACAAGAAGACAAGTGGTTTCAATTAGTCAAGATAGCTTTTATAGAGAATTAAATAATGCTGAAAAAATCAAAGCTTCTAAAGGACAATTTAATTTTGATCATCCTGGTATTTTAATTTAATAATTATTTATAACATTTGATTATATGTATTTAAATACAGTTGAGTCATGATGACTTGCTAATTTAAACTAAAATATAGTCTTGTGAATTACAAGTATTACCTATATACTTAATTATTTGTTTTTTTTCATTGTTTATTAAAATTATACCATTTATTAAATTCTCTGATATGTAAAAGTATCAAAATCATTATTTTAACAAAAATGAAACCCATTGAAATGGTTCCATTAAATAATTAACAATATAATTCAATATGATTTAAAAAAAAAAAAAAAAAAATTAATAATTCATTTCAACATGCCAATAATTAAGTTATTGTAACCTAATTGGTATATATCGTATGTATTTTAATATAAATTTAGTAAAATACAAGTATAATTTTATATTTATTCTACAAATATATTTTAAAATTTATTAGATGCGTTTGATGAAGTTTTTATGTATAAAACTTTAACTGATATTCAAGCAGGAAAAACTTGTACTATTCCAGTTTACAACTATAAAACAAATTCAAGGTTAGTGAGTAAATTCAAATTAAATTTTATACAAAATTATTGTACTTTTTTCTTGTTTACATAAATAATTAAGTTATATTTATTAATGATCATTATTTTCATTAATGATTTTTTTTTATATAAAAATATAATTATACACTTGTAAATACGTACTTATCTATTAGTAAGATTATATCCCCTATTAGGGACCAATAGAAAAGTTTAACAAAATATTTTCTCCAATTTGTTCCTAAGAAATTGATGAACAAAAATTTATTTTGCTATATTATATTATATTATATTTGCTGTAATTTAACAATAAATAAAATATCTAATCTAATAATAATATATCTAATTAGATAATTTATTAAATGATAATTTTTATAATTTACTGATTTGTCAACAATTTAATTTTGTTGGATCAACATTTAACATTAATATCAATTTAAAATTATTTTTCAAAAGTAAATTGTAAATATTTCCTCCAAATAAATTGACATTTAAAGGTCATAAACAAAAATATAATTTAATTATAAAATGGTTGTTTTAAGTTTCATCTCATTCAATCTGCTTATGAAAACGATTATATGGACTCGCATACAAATTTTAAAATTTTTCAAATTAGTTATATTAAGTTATATAAATATATTATACTATTGTAATGGTGCCTATTAAATATAAACACGTTTTAACTGTTTCTTTCACAATTTATTTAATACTTAATGTTAAAAAAAAAAACCGATATATCATATTACTATAATAATTATAAGTCATACAAACTAATATAATATATCTACCTATCCTATCAATGAAAGTCTAGTTATAAATAAATTATTTATTATATAATACAGACAACTAAGAACTTTATAGGTAATGGAAATTTAACTGAGTTTGTAATTTTCATATTTTCTTTTCTCTAAATTACAGAAGTAAAAACGAGAATATTGTCATATACCCAGCTGATGTTGTTATAGTTGAAGGCATATTAGCATTTTATTTTCCTGCAATACGAGATCTATTTCATATGAAATTATTTGTTGATACAGATTCAGATACCAGATTAGCTAGAAGAGGTAATAATTAATAAATATAAATGTTTAATAATTATTTATTTATAATAGTATTTAGTTCCTAGAGATATCAATGAAAGAGGTAGAGATTTAGAACAAGTATTAAACCAATACATGAATTTTGTAAAACCAGCATTTGAAGAATTCTGTTTACCAGTAAATTATATACTTTATAATAAATTATATATAAAAAGAAAAAATTATATATTTATTTTTAATACTAAAAATATTCCAGACTAAAAAATTTGCTGATATTATTATACCAAGAGGAGCAGAAAATTTTGGTACGTAACTTTTACTTAAAACTATATAGCTGTGGAAAAAATAATGTTGATAGTATAAAGTAGTATTGTATTTTGATTAAGATTTGATTGCAATATTAAATCATCAATATCATAAAAATGATTTTGAGTGAAGTTCAGTCAGATATAGGTATAAATAAGTTAATTTTATAAGAAGAGTTATTGTGGATATTATATATAAATAAATAAAAACCCAAGTCCATAAAAAATGTACTTTATTATTTTAGTAAATACGTATTTCGACAACAATGTTATCATCTTCAGTACTAAACACAGACTGATCGATCATAGCTAGCTACATGTGCTTAAATACTAGTGGTCTTGCACTTGTAAGTCATAAGTTGTATGACTTATTCGTGCGCGTCGAATATTATAATAATTTTAGTAAACAATATTGTAAAGGACCTAGATCCCAATTTAATAAATTATTTTTGTTCTTTACCATTTCAATTGCTTCCCAAATATTTAGTTCTTGTTTCTTAGTAACTTGTTTTAGATTCTGAGCGAAGCGAAGAATGCATTGGTTTTACAATGGTGTGTGATTTTTTTTTCATTCTGAAGACATTTTTACTACCCGAAATAATGCTCTAATTATCACAAATAGGGTATGTTTCCGGTAGCAAAGTGGATCTAGTTGGTACATTATTTAGGTCATTTTTCGAATTTCTCAAAATTGACCCTATGCTGTAGAAAAAACTTCGAAAAAATGACGAAAAAACGGCATTTTTCACGAAAAATGAAATTTTGACAAATTCTTTTTCTACATTTCACGATAACTCAGACAATTTTTAAGATAGGGACTTGAAAATTTTTTCGGGTGGTCACATAACTTCTATATATATATGTGGTAAAATTTTTGAACCGTTTTTTTAATTTTTTTTACAAAATATAGGACTTCGAATATTTCGTAAATTTCTTGTTTTTACATATATATAATGTTTGATAAAATTGGCAATTTTTGGTATTAGTGTCTGAAAATTTTACTGAAGTATACTTACATATTACTTAACATCATACTAAAATATTAGAAAAATCCCTAATCTCAATTTTTTTTTTTATAGCTGTTTTAAGTTGATATTTTTAGTTCAAACGAAAATTGTAATCTACTGAACTTCGCTCAGAATCGTTTTTTCGAATGCAATGGTTTATAATTGCATTCAAATTCTAATTAAAATTAAACGCTATGATTTGCACACCTGTATCCTGTGCGGCAGGAGTATCAGTTCATATTTTTTTTTTTTTTTTTTAATGATTTGTATTGAACAGTTGCTATTGATTTGATTGTACAACATATACGAGATTTATTGAATAGTGAACATTGCGCTCAATATGAACTCTCAGAAGGATTAGTACCAGTACATACGAATAATATGAACGCATCTAGACTACATTAATTAAAATCGACAAAAAATTATGACATAATCTATTCATAAATAATTATTTTAATGTATACATATTTTAAATCAAAATAATGTAAATCAATTTATAATTTATAAGGAAAACCATTGATTTGTTTTAAAGTATATTTATATTATGTTGTTTGTGTTCAATTACATTTATTAATATTAAAATACAAAAATTAACAAAATATTTTTAGCTACTTGTATTTATTGGTAATATAGTTCAACATTCATACCATCATGTATTTCATCTGAAGTAATAATATTAAGGAAAATATGAATTGTAAAGACAAATTATAATATATAAAAAGAACCTGGTTAACATATATCTAAGTGATTTATCTAAATATTTATATTTATTAATCAATTGTAATAAATAAATAAATAAATATATCATATATATATATATATATATTATATTATATAAATTATAATAATTTGTTTAAATATTTATTTTATTTCTTATATTATAGCAATATTATTATTTTTTTTAAAACTAGCATTGAGTTAAGTTATTCATAGTTTTATATTTATTGAATAATAATAACAGTACCTATTTAAATTTTATATAGGTATATATTTTTGCAATTTTATATTTAAAGTAATATTAAATAAATAAATAGGTTGGTTATAAATAGATTTCTAAGTTAAAAGGATACAATCTTGTAGTCTAATGTGATCTTTGAAAATTGTATACCATTTCTTTAAAATTATTTTTTCCCATTTCGTTCCAGTTTGGGCAGCAATAAGTTTTTTTAAATCACCAATCGTATCTTCTGGATTGCATTTTACTCTGACTTTCTTTCCCAACCTGTCATTACATGTAATTTCTATCATATCGACCTCCAAACCTAATAAAATAATAAAGATTATAATATAATTAATATTTAAACAAATGTATTAAAAATAATTAAATGAAACATTAATAAGCTAAATAATTATATGTAATATGTTGACTGTATTATGTATTTAATTGATAATATAGTAATAAGAACATCCAAATATACAAAAATTCAAATTTTATTCAGTGAATAAGTATTTCAGAAATAATGTTATAATCCATAGTACTATAAGTTTATGTTTAATTTTGAATATAATAACATTGTTGCATAAATACATATTTAATGAATAAAAAGTAAATGTTTGTGAATTTAATCAATATAAAATATATCCAGAAGTATTTCTCCTATAAAATATTTAATTGATCATTTTTTTTTCGTTTTCCAATATATGTAAATGTAAAGAAATTAAAATAAATATTTAATCTTTTAAATATCAATTAAAATACAAAAAAATTACAATTAAAATGGTTTTGATGAATAAAAGAGAAATTCAACACAAATAGAATTAAATGAATAATAATCATATAATAAAAACATTACTCCACAACTACTAACCAGTATTAAGAATTTAGGTTAATATTAAATATCTTTTTTGAAAAATAGATTTCACTATGCCAAGTAGAAATAATGAGATTTTAAGTATTGACTATTGAAATATTCAGTCTCAGTATCGACTATTGAATTGAGTAATCACTAGATTGCCTATTGCCTAAAGAACTTAGGAATAACACAGTTCTGTGGTTATAAGTTATAACTTCAAAATTAATAATTAATGAATGTCGAATGATAACAAGAAAAAATGTGATTAATCAGAAGTTAGAGACGAAATTTAAATAATATTGTATATTACCTTTAATTAAAAATTATTTAGCAATGTAAACTATAAATTTAACATTTCATCGTAAATTACTTACATAATAAAATAAATCTTTAATTGAATTTATTAAATATTAAAATTATTATGTTATAAAAAAAAAAATAGTTTTGTTGGAAAAATGAGTGACGTCGATACATAAAACGTTACTAGTATCCGATCGATCACATCATCAACATGAAGTTTTTAAAAAACAAATATTAACAAAATGATTGGGAATTTCTTCTGTAGAGGTAGATATTTGACGTAGACCTACTTTAAGAATTAAGACTTTCTTGTTTTTTTCTGACTAATAATTATGTTCTGTGAGTTAATATAATATTTCAACTGTAATTTAGTTAAGTGTAATTAATTATTTTCTCAATTTATTATGGCATTCATACCTAAAAATGTCATTGACAAAGCCGAAGACATTTCAGAACTGGTAATTCATAATAAGTATACTTGATTATTAAAAATACTCTTAATTTTATATAATATAATTACAGGTCGTTAAGAATTGTAATGCATACTTGCCAACCGCTTCTAGATTATGTTTAATATCAACATTTATAGAAGATGGTTTACGTATGTATTTTCAATGGTCAGAACAAAGTAAATATATGGATATGTCTTGGAATTGTGGAATGTTTCTAGCTACTATTTTCGTTCTTGTAAATTTATTTGGTCAGTTAGGTGGATGCATACTTATATTATTACAAAAACATGTTCGATTAGCTTGTGGAATATTATTTTTTATAGTAGTATTACAAGTAAGTCAATATAAAAAGAAAAGACAATTTATCATATATCATTTATTTTGATATTTATATTAGATTTATAAAAAAATATTTTCTTATAAATATAGACAATAGCATACAGCATTTTATGGGATTTGCATTTTTTGTTAAGAAATTTTGCATTAATTGGTGCATTATTATTGGTTCTTGCGGATAGTGAAGTTGAGTCAAGACCACTGCTGGCTGGTGTTCCATCATTAGGTAAATGTATAGTTTTATTTTTACATATAAAATTAACATATATATTAATATTCATTTTAGGTGAGAACAAACAAAAAAATTATATGCAACTGACAGGAAGATGTTTAATTGCATTCATGTTTATAACATTATTAAAATTTGAAATATCATTTTTTCAGGTTAATATTATATTAAAATAGGTATAATCTATAAATATTTTAATTAATTATTATATTTCATTAATTTTTATTCCTAGCTTATACAAGATTTTTTAGGAACAATTATGATGGTATTAGTGTTCATAGGTTATAAAACTAAACTAAGTGCTTTAGTACTTGTTTTGTTTTTAACAAGTTTAAATTTCTATTATAATGCATGGTGGACAATACCTGAAACAAAGCCTCTTCGTGATTTTCTCAAATATGATTTCTTTCAAGTAAACATAATTACATTAATTAGTATTATTTTATTCTGACTTTATAAATTTAATATTTATGTTTAGACTCTCTCAGTAGTTGGAGGATTATTAATGATTGTACTTAGAGGTCCTGGTGGAGTATCAATGGATGAACATAAGAAAAATTGGTAATCTATTGTAAAATAAATGTTTAATATTTTGTTATTTTTCAAATATAAATATAAACAAATTAGATTATATAATATATACTTAATACTTACATTGCTGTATACTATATTTTATTAATGTAAGTTATTATCTAATGATTTTTAATGACTTCTATTGTCATTTAGTTATCAATATACCCAAAAATAATTAACCATAGATTAATATTTGGCTATTGGTTATAAACACATTATATAATATTTTATAATATAATGGATAATATGTTTATTATACTAGGATTTTAATATATTTCAAAACCCATAAACTGGAGAATTATTTAATATGGGTACCATTGTTTTAGGTACCATTCCCATTATTTTAAACTTTTTACCCATTTTCATTAACTCATTGTAACCAAATGTCAATGATGTTGCTTCTCTTTCATTTCGTGACAAAGACAACAAATTCTAAGTATAAGAAATAATTAGTTTACTTTAAGAATTATCATTATTATGATGTAGTAAAATTACTTTATATCTTAAATCAATCATCAAGTTCTCTAAAAAAGTATTTTGAACAATTGGTCCAAAAGCTAGAATATCATATCCAGCAATATTTTTTAATCTACTAAAGTCAACGTCTGCTGTCAAGTCTACTGTTCCTGGATTGTGTAATGGATTGACCTGGCAATGTCCACTAAAAGCCTAAATTAAATTATTTTTATTCCCATTTAAATATTGTATATTTCATAATTTACTCTAAAAGAATCAATAATTGGATTATCTTCTCCATAATCAATACATAAAAATATTCCACCATCCATTATTATTCTTTCACTTAGTTTTTGCATTACAATTGCTGAATCTAATCCAACTTCAATTTCAGTTTCATTTATAAAATTTGAATTCTTATAATATTCTATCTAATAAATAATAAATAATTATTGATTATTATTATGTGTATACAAATATTGTAAAATTAAAGAGCATACTGTAGATATTAAATTTGATGTAATTGTAGGTGTATTACTTAAAACATATTTAAACGTTCCAGTTAAATCATTTTCAATATCTATTAATATTTCCCGCCATTCCTCATTAACTTTCTTAACATTACAATAAAAAGTATTATTTTGTATTTTCATATACACACTATTATTTCTTAATTTATACTTACCCTAAATTTATGTATTGGTAAAGCATCGAAAAATTCTTGGGCTACTATTAAATTAAAATTATTTCTTGGTACATCATCTATTGATTTATACCAGAATATATCTTTCATTCCATATTCTTTAGATGTTATACCATGTTGGTAATAACTATTCGACAAATCTGTAAGTACTTTAGAAGAACATAATTTATTGGCTTGTTCTAAACTACATTTTTTACTTATTTCTACCATATGTATTGTAAAATTGAGTTCGCTGTATTTAGTTTGTTTTAATAACTACAAAAACAATAAAATAAAATTTACAAATTATTGATTATATTCCACATTATTTAATAAATATAAAGAATTTTTGATTAGAATTATTAATTAATATTGAGTTTTTTTATATTAAAATAAAATAATTACTCTAAGCATATCCACCATCATGACTCCAGTCCCTGGTCCAAGTTCAATAAAATTTATAGGAGATGGACATCCTGCTCTTTCCCACATACTTAATAACCACAACATGATCATCTTTAAAAAAAAAAAAATGATTATATGGCATATTAATCAATGGATTTTTTCTGTAAGACTATGTTAAACTATGGAAAATTAAGGATTTTATGTTTTATAAAGTTTGTACAATTCATAATCTATGGTGTCCATATTCTGCACATAATAAATTATTTTCTTACTTCTCCATAAAGTTGGCTTATTTCAGGAGATGTTATAAAGTCTCCATCAGATCCAAAAATATTTTCACTATTATAATAAGTTATTAATGATTTGCGCATATATTCAGCTACTGTAATTGGACCATTAATACGTATATTATCGACAAAATATTTTTTCAAGTTTCTTTGAATAAGTCTACTTTTAGAAGAGGTTGTAATACTTCGAAATATATTTCTTGTTGGAAATTTCAATATTTTTAACATTATAAAATGTATTATAAATATTTATTAATATAAATCATTTGAAATAAGAAATAAAAATCTATCACTGTAATTTTCACAAATTTAATTTAATATTAATATATGGATCATTATTTATTACAACTATATGCAATTGTTAAAAATTATATTAAACAATAAAAATCTTAAATCTTAAATTCTTTACTAGTTTATCACTTTATGTTTATGTGACCCACAGCCACAGATATATTTAGCCAATTCCTTATCATGAATACAAATGAGATACAACAGGGGGCCAATTCTTGAAATCATGCGATTAATTGTGCATACGATAAAAGCATGGCTATAGATCTATAGCCGTGGATAAAAGCACGATTTAAGATATATCTTAAATCGTTGATAAAAGACATAAGTTTTTATCACAGATATTTATATATATATATATATCTGGTTTTTACCGACTGCGACTTACAATATTGGTATTCTTGAACAGTAATCGACAAGGATTTAATTCATAGAGTAAGAATTTAATTGCATGTAAAAAAAATATTGATAAAATATTCCAAATTCCAAAAGAACCACTGTGGTAACAACCATGGCTATAGATTCTAAAACACAAAAAATATATTATAAGTATAACCTCAAAAAAATGTAAAATTAATTATTTTATTCCTTTATCATTGAATTTGATAACAATTAACAATGAATTAATTTTATTAAATTTTATAATTTTATTTTTAAAAAACTATAAATGACATCAAATACTATAAACTAACTATAATAGTATTTGATGACATTTAATGTCTAAATCAAGGCCAACTCAAAACCAAATAAGGTTATTGGTGGATATAGGTTGTTAATAACTTAATTAGATATATGGCCGGTTTCATGAAAATAGTTCTGTAAAGTACTGAATCGATAATTTATCCATTCTGTATAATATTGAGTTAAAGAACAGATTGCGTTTCATGAAAATATTGTAAATTGTACTAAATAATGTATTAACCGAGGTATTAACCTTTTAACTGGTATGTGGTTGTTACAAAATATGATAATACATTTTTATGATAAGAATGTAGTTTATTATAAATTTTAAATTTTAAGGCATTATGTTTATTGCGAATTGTGATTGGGAAACTTAATTTTGTGTTTCTAGTTTTCTACTTTATATTAATTTAAAATAATTTAAAAAAATGGAAGATGACAAAACGAGGGGCAGGAACTTCACAGAAAATGAAATATCTATTTTAATTGATCTTATTTTACCATATAAAAATATTATTGAAAATATTAATATTTGATGAACAATATCATCATCAGAATCATCAGATGAGGATAACAAAGACATTTTTCAAATATAATATAATATAATATGTTTATATTTTAGATAATATTATTTATATTTATTAAACTGAAAACACAAGTCACAATTATGAAATTTTAAATTGCCATAAATTCGAAAAAATTCTTATTGCACCATTATTTTTCAGATAAAACTACATAAGATCAAAAAAAAAAAAAAATGCCCGATAAACTAGAAAAGTACTCAATTATCTTTATATGATAACAACAATTAATGATAAGGAAATTATTAAACGGTGCTGTAAATTTTACAGAACCAAAATCTGACCTATAAGTTATCGAATCGATAACTTCTTATCTGTTCAAATTTATTAATTTTACAGAACAGTTTTTAGTTTTACAGAACGGTTTCCTTGTTATCGGTTCTGTAAATTTTCATGAAACCCGGCAATAGAGTAAGATCCTTTGTTAATCTAAAATTTTTTATGTACAATCTATCAGACAAAAACTAAAAAGGATCTACAAAATTTTTATAAGTATTTAGTCGTCCAAACTGGGCTACGTTTAGCGTTTACGATAATATCTAACAGTATCGTGATTATGTGTTTTGAATTTTTGATTATTTATTATAATATATTTTATATTATTTTATTCATTAATCATTATTAAATTGAATTACACCTAATTAAGAACCATGTTTAATTGCCAAGTTCATGATGCTAAATATATATCAGTGTCAGGTTTAAATAAGCATTTAAGAACAAAACATGAAGATACTCCGAAAATTAAAAATGTATATTATTGTAATGACTGCGATGCATCATTTGATTTAAAGTCCAATATAATAAAACACACAAAGACACACAGTAATATGTTATGTTCATATACAAATTGTACAAAATCATTTCCACCTATAAAAGGATTAATTGTACATTTAAAATCTCATAATATTAATATCGAGCCAACAATGCTAAATTTTAATGCTATAGGTCACACATTACTCTTGGTCTATGATATTTGCTATAGTGTTATTGATTTGGCATCACATCTTATAACAATATTTATATTGTTTTCGTAATTTTTAATAATCTCATATTTAAACGATGTTGGATAAAACATATTTTCTTAATTAATATATTATATTATAAAATGATCAGAATATTAAATTTTAAATTATTACAAAAAATTCAAAATTAACGTATAGTATATGAGTAAAAAATAAAAATTACTATTATCAACATCTCAATGTTATCAGTTATCAATGACATAATACAGCCAATGGGGGTTCGTTATTTCGTATAATGGGTCTCTAGCAATGTGTGGTATGCTTATATGCTTCAGGTCAAAAGGTGGCGCTGCCTGGGTGACAAAATTCTACTACCAAAATGCCGTAATTTTTAGACCCACTAATTTGGTCGGAGTGGAGCCACCTTATTTTATTTTACATCGTGCCTAACCTGAACCACAGTATACTTTATACCAAGGGGTGGCTATAAGAATACGATTTTGCAGCAACAACGGTGTACTTTCAGTGTGACCACTAAATACATAATTTCAATCATAAATCATTATAAAATAAATATTGTATGTTAAAACAGTTATTACTTATTACCAACTTATTAGTAAATAGTATTATTAGTTATTACTTCTCACTAAATTTTTTACATAAGCTAGTAAAAATCAATTAAAAAAAATTATGGCATATTGTGGAATATTTTTAATTTATTATTAATAACTGTTTTATTATAAGCTAGTAAAAATCAATTAAAAAAAATTATGGCATATTGTGGAATATTTTTAATTTATTATTAATAACTGTTTTATTATAATTATAATTATAGTAATAATATATATATTTTTTTTTTGTTTATTCTGAAGACACTTATACCTTTTACTTATACTTATTTATTCTATTCTGTGCTTATACTACCCGAAATAATGCTCCGATTTGCACGAATAGCATATGTTACCGGTAGGAAAGTGGATGTTGTTGGTACTTTATTTGGATTACTTTTAGAATTTCTCAAAATTGACCCTAAGCAGTAGAAAAAACGACGAAAAAATGACAAAAAAAATTTTTTTGAAAATTTATAATAATACCTACCATAGATTAAATATCTATGATAATACTAAACAATTAATTTTTTTACACATATCATTATTGTCCTAGATTATATCATATAATTATTGTACTAGATATATATAAAATTAAAAATAATATAATATAATAATAATTATAATTATAATAATATAATATTGTATATAAATTATAAATATATAATATTTAAATTCATAATTATAATAATTATAATTTATAACGTGAAAAATTATCATCATTTCGGCAATTTTGTTCATCTGTTATCATTGGATTTAGTGTGGAAACAGCACCACCTAGCGGCATAAAATTTGATTAACGGTGTTTTGTTGCTGCATTTTCGTTTATGAGTCGGTATACGTTATGCCCTCTCTATATATTCCTTACTCTGTGCTTTATACTGTTCCTGAACCATGAATAATTAAAATAAATTTTTTAGTTTAATGATAAGAAAATTTTAGGTTATGTAATAAACTGAGACAATTAAGAGAATTTGAAAAATCATTCAAGCTCCCAAGCATAGATAAGTATACTCCCAGAGTCCCTGGTGCCAGGTATAAAAAGTTAAAATACTAAAATAGCGAAGTGTAAAAACTGAATTTTCAAAAAACAATTTTTGAGGAAATCACATCCAATCATTTAATATTTTAATACATTTTGTTATTCATATTATTGAAATAAACTAACAAGTAACAATGTCTCGTGGAACAAGTGCTGGTTTTGACAGACATATTACTATATTTTCTCCCGAAGGAAGACTTTATCAAGTTGGTGAGTTAAAAATGTACTTAAAATATTGAATGAAATGTATATATAATGTTTTATTTTAGAGTATGCAATTAAAGCAATATTACAAGGTGGTCTAACATCAGTTGCTATTAAAGGAACTGATGTAGCAGTAGTCGCTACTCAACGTAAAGTTCCAGTAAGTTATTTATTATAATAAATTACTTTTTATTATGCTAATTAATTTACTAGATTAAATTCTATATTATCTCAACTTATATTATATGGTCAATTAATTCATTATTTTTTGTGTGTATATAAATTAGCCTATTAGTATTTCAATTATATATTTTTAATTCAATAATTACTTACATTAAAATTTTGTTTATTTTATAAGATTGTTTTAAATTTTGAGGGAATCAAAAGAAATCTATTAGTATTATAATGACACATTTTGGTCCAAAATAATGTTGATTTTCATGAATATCATATGTTACCGGTTAGAAAGTGAATATACCCAGTTGGTTCTTTATTTAGATCATTATTAAAATTTCTCAAAATTGACCCTTTGTGATAGAAAAACGGTTCCATGCCATTATATCTCCATTCAAGATATCTTTATTCAAAATTATCTAAATCATAAAATAATTTAATATTTTTTCATGTCATTTACTCATAATCTGCATAGCAGATTCCTGAGTCGCAAATAACCTTTAGAGGCCGAATAAAATTATGGCAAAATTTTCCAAGTATAAATCATTACATTCAAAAAAACTTTTCTGAGCAAAGTACTGTCAGATTTAGGTATTTATGGTTTTTTTGGGGCATTTATATTGAATGTAAAGACTATAAATGTAAAAGTTTCAATCAAATCTGATATTATCTGATGAACTTTGCTTTAAATTGTTTTATCAAATGTAATATAATATATGATCACCACATTTAAGTATTAATCTAAATTCAATACTATCCTGGACCGGTCCAATGTGTGATCTACCAATAAACTGCTATCTACCTACGATAAAACTTTATAGGTAGAATGTGTGATCTATCAATACTTATATTTAGACTATAGTATTATACCTATATAATTATCGATATTATATGGAATTTGCGAGTGTATTGTACTTTTAAAAATAATATCATTTAAACATTCAGTTACCATTTTGCATTCATTTGTGTCTAATCTCCACTATTAGACCACCAACTTAAAGAAGAATGGTGGCGGTCAAGCCACACGATACAAACTTAAATATTTGATGTGTTTTTTATTAGATTTAAAAATACTTTTGCAGTATGAATATAACAAGCAATATTATAATATAAGTACATTACTCTTATAAGTAGCATACATAACAAACACAAACTAATCACACATTGGACCAGTCCCTACTATCCTCTATGCACCTGTATCCCTTCCACAGCAGTACCATCTAATTAGTTTTTAATATTGAATATTAATCAATTGATTTAAAATAAAAGATTAATTTTATTTATGTGTTTTTTATTTTCTAGGATAAATTAATTGATCCTAAAACTGTAACTCATTTATTCCGGATTACAAAAAGTATTGGATGTGTTATGACTGGAATGACAGGTTATTATAAATTAAGTTTGCTTTGTAATAATATTACTACTTATGTGTAATTATTATTTCTTATCTAACTATTGACTTAGTTAATTGTATATATCTCGGTTATTTATATGAAAATTAAATCACATTAAGTTTACTTAATTCATAAGTAATATTTTTACTTTTTCATTGTAATTAGAGAATTGACACTGGAGTATAATAAACAATAATAAATACATTTTGTTATTTAATGTTTATAGCTGATGGTCATTCTCAAGTTTATAGAGCTAGAGCTGAAGCATGTGAATATAAATATAAAAATGGTTTTGAGATGCCTGTGGAAACATTATGCAGCCGTATGGCTGATATTTCTCAAGTATATACACAAAATGCTGAAATGAGACCTCTTGGATGTAGTAAGAAAATTTTAAATTGTTTTAATATTGACATTTTTAATTGTATATTACGTTTATATTATATATCATATTTAGTATACTTCTTGAAACATAAAATTATTTTTTTTGCTAGGCATGATATTAATTGGTATTGATGATAGAAAAGGGCCTATGGTATACAAAACGGATCCAGCTGGATATTATTGTTCATTTCATGCTATTTCCGTTGGAACTAAACAAACTGAAGCTAATACTTATTTAGAAAAAAAATTGAAAAAAAAGAAGGAATTTTCAAAAGATGAGGCTATTGAGGTATACCTCATTCTGATTTTATGTAATATGAATATATATTTTTATTAAATTGGTTTCATTAATTTTTAGTTGGCTATATCATGCTTATCACATGTATTGGCTGTTGATTTTAAGCCCAATGATATTGAAGTTGGTATTGTATCTACAAAGAATAAAGAATTTGAGTAAGTTTATAACTAGTTATTATTATAAAGATATGCAACTACTAATAATATTTATATTAACCCGTCATTAGTCGCGTATGAGCGCGGCGCTCACTCAATTACTATTTTAGCCATTTCTGGTTATTATTTAATTTGAAAATTTTAGATACCATTGTATACCTTATCTTACCATACTTGGGAATTTGTTTATAAATTGGAAAACCCAATCCGTAATCTTTTGTAGTAATTATTATAGATTGAACTTGTCAGTTCCAATAAATTGAGCGGCACTCATATGGAACACTTCCTTGTAATACGTTTTTACACGTATTTTATATGTATTACTATTTGTGATTATTCATGTATCGTGTTATATATCTATTTCCAGATATACATGGTATTTAATAATATGACGATCCTTATTAATTATTAATAACAAAATTTTTACTTTTAATTAATTGTACCATTTTTGAAAGTAAAAATTAGAAGAGTGAGCGTGGCGCTCATACGCGACTAACCGTGTTATAAATATAGACGCGACTAATGACGGGTTAATATAAAATGTTTTAAAGACGAACTGATACTCCTGCCGTAGGATATACGAGTAGGTGTGCAAATCATAATGTATAATTTTAATTAGAATTTGAATGCCATGATAAACCATTGCATTCGAAAAACGATACTGAGCGAATTTCAGTAAGATAATGTAGAAATTGATTAAAATTTTGACATTTTTTATAAAATATTTAAAACACAAAATTTTATCACACATATAGTACATAAATGAACACCCTATAAAATTTTCAAGTCTTTAACTTCAAAATTGCCCGAATTATCGTGAAATATTGAAATTGAATTCGTCAAAATTTCAGTTTTCGTGGAAAATGCTGTTTTTCATGATATTCACATAGGTATTATATATATGTGGTAAAATTTTGGAAACGTTATGTTAATTTTTCTACAAAATATAGGACTTTGAATATTTCGTAAAATTTTTGTTTTTTTTTTTTTTATATATATATATAATGTTTGATAAAATTGACAATTTTGGGTATTAAGGTCTGAAAATTTTAACATTATATGAAAATATTAGAAAAATCCCTAGTCTCAATTTTTGTTTATAGCTTTTTAAATTAGATATTTTTAGTTTAAACAAAAATCTTTGAATCCATACGAATATTCTTCTTATTATTTCCCAATACTTTTTTAATAAAATTTAATAGAAAAACCAAAAAATTTGTAAAAGTTTTATTGACAAATACTGACATATATCTTAACTAATTTCCAAAATATTAGAAAATCTCAATACTCAATTTTTTGTTTTTATAGTAGTTTATTATAAAGTTATAGTTGAGAATTCAGTAAAATTAATATTTAAATGGATTTCTTTTATATTTCAATATTTTACCAAAATGATAAATAAAATTCACAAGAGATTTTATGATATTGTCATTTAGGCGACAAGGGATTTTATGAGCAATTATATTGAAATTAGAAACTTTTAGAGTCTAACCTACCTAGAGACTTTTTTTTAGAGAATTTTCTGAAAAATTCTGAAAAAAAGACTTAATTTTCATATTACATAAAGCGCAGGGATATAGGTGCACAAATCATTTATTAGAAACAATGATAAATCATCACATTCGAAAAATGATTCTGAGCAAAGTTCAGTGAGATAATACAAGTATTGATGACATTTTTAACATTTTTTTATTAAATATTTAAAACACAAAATTTTATCACACATATAGTACATCAGGCATGTCAAACTCAAAGTATCAAGTGGGCCAAATATATTAAATAGTTAACTATGCGTGCCGCACAAAAACATATTTTAATAAAAAAAAATATTTTATACAAATTTTTCAATTCTTTACGAACACAAAAAGTACAGTGTATATTTAAAAAAATTAACCATTTCATTCTTTTCAAAATTTAGTACCCCCCAAAAAAATCTAGATACGGTTTTGGTTGTGACATAAAATAAATATGTTATAATTTTTTTTTACTTTATTCATTAATATTGGTAGCCACGGTCCGCAAAAAAAAACAGCCGTGGGCCGTATGCGGCCCGCAGGCCTCGTGTTTGACATGCCTGTAGTACATAAATGAACACCCTATAAAATTATTATGTCTCGAGGTTCAATATAAATGCTAATAAAATCCCTTGTCACCTAAATGCCTATGTCTGATAGAAATTCGCTCAAAATACTTTTTTCGAATGTGATGGTTTATTGTTGTATTCAAATTCTATTAAAAATTAAACATGATTTACACACATCCTTTTTACCTACAGCAGGAGTATCAGTTCTTCTTATTTATACTTTAAATAGCTATAAATAAATTGAGTCTTGAGATTGAGATATTGAAATACATTTTACAGGTACATATACGTTAAGTGTTTATTGATGAAATATTTATAAATATATAATTTATTTATATTTTATATATATATTAATAAATAGTTTTTTGTTGCAAAAGTGGAAATTAATATGTCATATTATTATTAGTTACTCATTATTTGTAATAATTCTTCTTTCATTGACATAATATTATATAATATATTATATTATATTATATTATATTATATTATATTATATTATATTA
>JAIUCT010000008.1:380225-496805 GCA_021307375.1 Tetraneura akinire
TATATTATATTATATTATATTATATTATATTATATTATATTATATTATAATTATATTATTTTCGATTATGTAAAAACGCATTGTGCAATATAATGATATTACTTATATATAATATGGAGCAAGGGGCATGGACCTCTCGGGCCCTCCCCTAATTCGCTACTATATATATATATATAATATATAAACAAATTTCTGTTTGCCTTTTCTTCATTCCTAAAACAAAATTTGTTACAGCAATATATATTAGGCCTATGGTCAGAGGATAAGTTGAGTTTAAAAATGATGGGCCCAACCCCGGGAGATGCTCAAAGAAGTATTATGAGATTTACGATGGAATTTTTTGTTATATATGGTTGCTATTAGTTTCAATAATATTATTTTGGTTGCTATTAATTTCAATAATAATTATATTATCTACTACTATACTACTACTACTATAATAATCATAATGAATCAAATTTGTCAAAGGAAAGGTGTCATTTTTTTGTAGTTTTTTCTACTGCAAGTGGTCAATTTTGAGAAATTTGAAAAATGACCTAAATAAAGTACAACTACATCTAATTTGCAACCAGAAACATATACTATTCGTGAAAATCGTAGCGTTATTTCGGGTATTAAAAGTGCCTTCAAACATAAAAACAAAAAAAGAAAGATATCATTGTAAAACCAATAGATTCTGAGCGAAGCAATCACAATTTATAGAATTGTGAAAAAATAAAATTTGTATTGATTTGACATAATAAAAATAAAATATTTAATATGTGTATTATTTAGTTTATATTGTATGTAATTTTGTTTTTATTTTATAGGGTTCTCAGTGAGCAAGAAATTGATCGTCATTTAACTCAAATAGCCCAGAGAGATTAATTTTAGTTATTTAAATTGCTTTATGGAATTTTATATATAATACTTATTTAACATGTAATACAATTTTCAAAAAATTAATGAATGATTTATGGTTTTTATTATGAATAAGTTTTATTTTTTGAATAAAAACTTTTTTGTAATTATTGAAATCATTCTATTTTCATGAATAGCATATTCAGGTATAGAATATCATCTAGTTACTACTTTATTATGATCATTTATTGATTTTCTCAAAATGAACCAACTACCAAAAAAGGACAAAAGAATGGTATTTTTCAGGAAAACTGAAATTTTGTTATAGTTGATTTCAATATTTTATTATTATTTGGGCGATAATAAACTTAAGAGACTTGAATTTTAATTGATATTCACATAATCACTTAATTCAATAGTCTATCGCTTCTACAGAGTATAGGAGAGTGGGAAGTATTTGTGCTATGGTTCAGCTCGCATAGAACCGCATCGAAACTTGCTGGACTTCTTCATGAGCCACGGTCTGCAGCAAAGTGATCTCGCAAAAATATGTCTATCCGTATTACAAGATACTCTGCATGTAATTAATTAGTATTTATATTCGTAATGAACAATTATTAATACCATCAAATGGAGTAACTTGAGGCACACAAAAACTTCAACTGGAAATTACTGAAATAATATTTAAATTGAATAATTAAATGTGATTATGAATAATCTGTTTTTATTCTTTAAAAAATTTAAAATAATATAATTCCAGTTTTTTATTCTTAGTTTTCTATTTTAATGCTTCATACTTGCCCCAAGTTATACAATGGTAGTTGAACTATGAGCAAATACTAATTTCTTAAGAATAATTCATGTTTAATTTTTACACTTTTAACTCGGGGCAAAATATAATGTTTTTAAAGTAATCCTCACATTTTTTTTTACCTAATAATGATTTAATCTTCATTTTATATATTGAAATTTTTTAATAAATAATAAAACTTAACCATTCATTATAATCACGAACTAGGATATATCTTAGTTTGTGTATATAATCAATGCTTATAATTACTGAATACTTATATTCTTCAAACTTGTATTTTTTTTTCTAATATGTTAAGTTCATGTTTAATAATAAATGATAAGAATAAAATATGTTAATGCGTTGTTCTATGATAATCACGATTTAAGATGTACCTATCTTAAATTGTGGTGATAATGCATTGTTACGAACCAAATGTTTTTGCGCCAAGTTACATCGATGCTCCAAGTATGCCTGTTTGACGGTATTGAAATCATTCTATTTTATTTTGCTGTTTTTCTATTTACATTTAACTATTACTCCATTAGAATCTAATTTTATAAGAAGAGTTCTTGTGGATATTTTATATACTAATAAATAAAAATCCAAGCCCACAAAAAATTTACTTTATTACGTATTTACTGAAATAATAAAGTACATTTTTTGTGGACTTGGGTTTTTTTTTATTAGTAGATTATTATCTTTAGTTTATTATATTATACAAACTTTGTAAACTGTGTCGTAAGACGTAACTCGTAAGGTAACTCACAAAGTGAGCATTCAGCTATATTTATATTTATTTATATATTAATAAAGTTGTTCATATATATCTTGAAATTCTCCTTTTTCATTAAAAAAAATCCCGAATCACAATTTTTATAATAGCTGTTTAAAATTGACATTTTTAGTGTAATCGAAAATCTGAGGATCCATGATTTATTTCCCAATATTTTCAAAATAATAAATTAAAGGTCTATAGAAAAAATACAGGTGTAAAAAGAATAGTGTTGAATTTTGATTAAAATTTAAATACAATGATAAATTTTTGTTGTATTTGAGCAAAATTTTGTCATTTATACTTTATAGGATTCATTTAAGTATTTATTGTGTGCAGGGTGTTCAAATATGTACTTCATCTTCATTATATGTGATAAAATGTAAACGAGTAGGTATTAGTTATTTATTTTTAATAAAAATGTAAAGTTTTAATCTATACATAATATATTGTCTGGATGAACTTTGCTCAAAATTGTTCATATGCAATAATTTATCAATCATTACATTTAAATTTTAAACAAAACTCCACACTATCCTCTGCATCTGTATCCTTTCCATAAGTCATCTATAATAACAATGAATGAATGTTGTTAGTCCACCTGATAACCTGATAATTTATATATTATATGGCAATGTTAAAAAGTTTAGTTTTACACCAAATTTTAGAGAAGAAATAGTAATACATAGGATTAAATTATTTTCTGATGAATATATAATATAATTCTTTATAAATAATAAGCAGAATAGTTATAACTTATAAAAGTTATTATCTATACTAAACAATGAAATTATGGCATTTTGAAGTAAATCCACCTACTTGGTCCTTTAAAATTATCAGTTATTCTATTCTTATTATAACTAGCTACTTGGGAAGTTTATAACATGTGGGAAAAACATTTCAATGTAAAGATATACTTTACATGGTTTATGCATACGAATGTCTAGAAAAAGAAGCAAAAAACAAAAACAAAAAAAAAACCAAAAAGACAATTTTAGTGTTCATTACCTGATTGGGAATCTCAATACTTACTACCATTGATTATTTATAGAATGATATTACTCAATCTTGTCCTATATTAACTACTATTGTATGTTTAAGATTAAACTAAAGTAGTAAATTGACTATAAAAGTTATGTAGTTTTTATATGAATATATCTGTTCAAAAGTTAAAAGTGTATATTATACATAATGGCTTTATTATTATTATGATTTAAAATGAATTGGACCATTCAAACACGCTCTACCTGATTGTCCAAAATAAAATAATGATAATAAATGTATTTCTCCTATCTATATATCTGAAAAATAATGTCACTATAATGTATATTTTGCATACAATAGTAATTAACAATATTTAAAACTTAACAGTGAAATATTATAATTCTTTATATGTACTAAAATTTTTATTTTTGTGCATTTATAAATTGATCAATTATCAAGTATTGATAATAGAAATAAGCAATTTCAAGGTGCTTTAATTAATGTATAAACTTCTAAAATTTTGTAAATTATTACATTGAAAAATTTAATATTCTATCCTATTATTAACAAAAAGTATATTAAAAAAAGAAAAAATTCTAATCATGTTTTTTATACAATATTTTTAATGTAATAACAAGAAACATTTAACACAAATTTAAATACAAGACATATGGAATTTATTAATTGACCTACTGTAAAAATTTATATTTAAATTAAATTAAACAGGTCATATTAAAAATCTAAATGTGAATTTAGATTGCATTAATAGATTTATTGTGTTTTGTTAAACACCTAATATTTTTTTAGCGGCTTCTACTATATCATTGATTTGTGGTAATGCTGCAATTTCCAATGATTTAGTATATGGCATTGGAACATCTGCACCTGTAACTCTTATAACAGGTGCATCTAAATGATAGAAAGCTTCGCCTAAAATATAATACATATAAAATGTAAAGAAAAGTTACTTATTTAAAAAAAAAAAATTAAGTTTTTCATTTAACATACTCTCCATTATTTGGGCAGATATTTCTGAACCAATACCAGCATAGGGCCATCCTTGTTCTACTGATATAATATGGTTTGTTCTAACTACCGACTGTACAATAGTATCAATATCAAGTGGTCTTAATGAACGTAAATTAATAACTTCTGCTTCAATTCCAACAGAAGATAATTCATTAGCTGCATCTAATGCCAACTCGACTCCTTTGGAATGTGCCACAAATGTAATATGATCACCTAAAAAATCATTATTATAATATTCTAACATATAACTCTTTAAACATTCTTACCTTTTTTTTCTATTTTCGCTTTACCAATTGGTAATACAAAATTTTTGTCTAGAACTTCATCAGTTATAGTGTATTGATTACCATATAATAATTCATTTTCCAAAAACACAACTGGATCTGGATCTCGTATAGCAGCTTTTAATAATCCTCTTGCATCTTCAGAATTATATGGAGAAATAACCTAGAATTAAATATAATAATTTTTTATTAACTATAATGGAAAATTAATGATACTATCATATATAACATTATAATATACTTTTAAACCAGGACATTGGCTATACCATGCTCCAAAACATTGAGAATGTTGAGCAGCAACACCAGAAGCTGCTCCATTTGGTCCTCTAAATACAATTGGTACATTTACCTATAATATTACAAAATTATTAACTAATTATATTAAATTAAATTAATCAATTAAAAGATTATATTAATAAAATCTAATAGGAATAAATTTTTTTCATTTATGCCAATAAATGGGTTTTAAATTATGTAAGTTAATATAAATTACCATGCCAGCAGACATATAAAACGTTTTTGCAGCAGAATTAATAACTTGATCGATAGCTTGCATTGAAAAATTGAACGTCATAAATTCACAGATAGGCCTTAAACCAGCCTAAAAATGAAGTTTATAAATAGTTTAATTATAACACAAAATTATTTACTTTGTTAATAAAAAAAAACAATATGAAAATAAGGTTTATGTGTAAAACTAAATATTAAAATGAAAATGGTAATTAACAAGGTATTAAGATAAATAATGATTAAAAAAAAAATTAAATATGGTTCAGCAGATTTATTTATGAATTCCTAAAACAAGCCCTATCAACCAAGAAAAAAATAAAGTTAAATTCATTCAAAATGCTCAATATTATGAAAATTAAAAACAATATTTAAAAATACGACATATTTTACATCAACAATGATGATGAAATAACTATTGTTAGGAAACCCTCAATCTATGATTTAAATATATAAAAAAAAACATTTCTATAATAAAATATCAAATTACATTATTAATTTTTAACTATTTAATCATCTAAGTCTGCGTTGCATAAACATCCAATAGCGACTAAGTTTAACAAGCTAATGTATCAATAAATAAAATTGAGTGTTATTTGAATAACCAAAAAAAAGTTATTGGATTTGTAAATTACAGGTCCAATTTTAACTCTGTAAATTTTACAGATCCCTTATAATACATATGATAAGATTTTAATGATATGAAATATGAGTAATTATAAATGTTTTTGTTAAAATTAGGTTTACTTTATCTGGTAACCATGGTATACTTTAATTTAGAATTGTTTTAAGCAACAGCCTTTATACAGATTTTACAGATTTGTATGCAACCCACCCTAATATATTTTTAAATAAATTCATAAAAATTAAAAAAAGGATTGAATATTTCAAAGTACATAATATATATAATTATTACAAAAATTTTATGAGTTTTGGTATTTAAATAATATATCATACCATAGCTGCACCAACAGCAATTCCAGCAAAGCCAATTTCTGTAATGGGAGTGTCAATAACACGCTTATCACCATATTTTTTGTATAATCCCCTTGATACTTTATAAGCACCATCATACATAGCTACTTCTTCACCTAAAATAAAGACTCTTTCATCTCGTTCCATTTCATCATCCATAGCAGTATTCAATGCATCTCTGACAGTCATCTATAAATAAGTAAAAATAAATTAGATTTTAATTGAAATTTAATGAAATTAAATAAAATTTACCTGTTTATTTGCTAGTATACGGGAAGTGGATAGTGATCGTTTAAATACATTAACAGTATTCTACAGACAAATATAGTTTTAATAATATATAAATTAATGTATATAAATTTATTTATGTGTTACCATTAGGGCAGACGATGGGTGAAATGTAATTGAGAATACCATTTTTTTTTTTTATTATTATAAGAAATAGTATTATTTACAATATACAAATTATACAATACGAAGACTAGTTTGATGAAAAATGTTCTACACAAAAATAAAGCTTCACCTTGGTGAAGAACTTGAATGATTTTGTGAAGGACAAGCAGAAAAGGGTTAAATCTTAAAATTATTGAATAATTAAAATATTTAATCACAGATAAGCTATACTAATGATAATAAATATAAATAATTAACTGGGTTAGTGGAAGAAATGGTAACCACCAAAGAGATTGTAATTTTTATAGGTTATGTTTATAGTATAATTTTTTTTTTCTGTCTTTGAACGTGGACCAATAAGAACAAGACAAGTGATTTATAGGTGACCAATAAGAAGAACCCACATATTCATATAACTGTATATAGAAATACAACGAGAGCAGCAATTCGTCAGTTTCTCGTTCTTGGTTATTCAATTCAATTTTTATTCACATTTTCGTAATACGTTGCCGTATATTAATTATTCGTGTAATCCTGTTAACTCTTTAATTGTCTACTGTCTTCAATTCTTCATAGAATCGTATTTAAGTCAATACTCTTCTAGTCTAGTATTTTAACGTCATTCATTAATTATTTTTTCGTAATTTAATTAATTGTTATAAATATCTTGTTATTTTAAACATATTTTATTTGTGGTTATCGTAAGGTAAATATTTCAATTAAAAAAATTGTTGTTGTAGAATTAATAATTATGATTTTTTTTATTTATAAAATATATAATAATATAATTTATAAAATAATTAATAAATTTATTAATTTTTTTCAGACTCTGGGAAGACTGGGAATGGACCAGAAAAAATCCATTTGTGCTTTTTGGGCACTGTTATTTTTAATTTACCCTATTGCAGCTAAAGATGCAAGTAAATCCAGAGAAGAATTGGGTACTGTCATCGGGATAGATTTGGGAACAACATACTCATGGTAATTATTGTTTTCTGATTACTTTTTATTTTGTAAGTTTATATTTACGTAATATGAACACTTTAAAAATTTTTTCTTTTTAAAATACAAACAAATTAATTTTCATTATTAACTGCTTCAGTTAAAACTTACTTTTTGTTATACTGTAGTTAATATTAGGCATTGATAATAAGTAAAAATATAAATATAATATTCTATAATTACTACACTGCTTAACCTAAATTACAATAATGACATCATCAAAAATAATTGTACAGGTGGCAGAATAAATAATATGGTTCTTCTAATATTATTTATTTTATTTTTCTGTTAATGATTTGTTTAAATACAAGTATTCAAATGAATGTCTTCTTATTCAACATAATTATAATATACAATTTAATACAATATTATATTTGTTAGGTACCTATTATGTAATTAATATAAAGTAAACTTCAATTATAATAATTAATATATTAAATTTTATATTGTTGAAAATTTATTTAGAAAATGAGATTTTTTTTAAAATAACTACCAATGTAATCTTATTGAAATCTTATTTATTGTATTATTAAAATACTGGGTATCTAATCAAATTATTTTACAATTAGAATTAATAGGACATGACATGATTATTATTTAATTAACAATTTTTTTTTTTTTTAATACATACAATTTCATTAAAAAGCACTTGAACAATACAAGTTTTATTCCTTTGTACAATTTCTTTTATATCATAATATACCTTAAAGATGCTTTGATATTTTATAAAAATCTTAAAAATATTGAATAGGTATAGTATATTCATATGTGTATATATTGAATTAATATAATTTTACCACTGTGTCATATCATCGTAGTAAATAGAGCTTAATTATTAATCAATAATAAAAACTTAAATTTAATCTTTAGTTTCATATTATACCTACAGTAGGGTCTCGATAAATCGAACACGGGCTAATCCGAAAGACGTGGTAATCCGAACGGGCTTGAGAATTATCTTATCGCTATATTATATTATGTTATTAGTTTTTACACGATTAATACAGATAAAAATAAAATTTCATAATTTAAATTACAATAAAATTGATGTTTTTTTTTAAGCCATAGGTAATCTGAACAAATTTGCTAATCAACCCATAAATGAACAACCCCTTTCCCCAATCTCCTTCGAATTATCGAGACCCTGCTGTATTTGTTTATTAGATTACAATTTCTAAATTTACATTAAATTTTACATGCATATTTATGTTATGTTACTTAATTTATATTTTAGTGTTGGAGTTTATAAAAATGGGAGAGTAGAAATCATAGCTAATGATCAAGGTAACAGAATAACACCATCATATGTTGCATTTACCAAAGAAGGAGAACGTCTTATTGGTGATGCAGCTAAAAACCAGCTTACTACAAATCCTGAAAATACAGTATTTGATGCTAAACGATTAATTGGGCGTGATTGGTCTGATTCTAACGTTCAACATGATGTTAAATTCTTCCCCTTCAAGGTATAAATAATAAATTTAATTAATATCCACAAGCAAATCTGTTAAATATATTAATCATACTATATATTATTTAGGTTGTTGAGAAAAACACTAAACCACACATTGAAGTTCAAACTTCTGAAGGTACTAACAAAATATTTTCACCTGAAGAAATTTCTGCTATGGTTTTAGCAAAAATGAAAGAAACCGCTGAAGCATACTTGGGCAAAACTGTAACACATGCAGTTGTTACTGTACCAGCTTATTTCAATGATGGTCAACGACAGGCTACAAAAGATGCTGGAGCTATTGCTGGTCTTACTGTTATGAGAATTATTAATGAACCAACTGCAGCAGCTATAGCATATGGTTTAGATAAAAGAGAAGGAGAAAAGAATGTTCTGGTGTTCGATTTAGGTGGTGGTACTTTTGACGTATCATTATTGACAATAGATAATGGCGTTTTTGAAGTAGTATCTACAAATGGAGATACTCATTTAGGTGGTGAAGATTTTGATCAAAGAGTAATGGATCATTTTATCAAATTATATAAAAAAAAGAAAGGTAAAGACATCAGAAAAGACAATAGGGCTGTTCAAAAATTAAGACGTGAAGTTGAAAAAGCAAAACGTGGCTTATCTGCTAGCCATCAAGTGCGCATTGAAATAGAAAGTTTCTTTGAAGGTGATGATTTCTCAGAAACATTAACTCGTGCTAAATTCGAAGAGCTGAATATGGATTTGTTTAGATCAACTATGAAGCCTGTTCAAAAAGTTATGGAGGATGCTGATATGAATAAAAAAGATATTGATGAAATTGTTTTGGTGGGTGGTAGTACTAGAATTCCTAAAGTTCAACAATTAGTTAAGGAATATTTCAATGGAAAAGAACCATCTCGTGGTATCAATCCAGATGAAGCTGTAGCTTATGGAGCTGCTGTTCAAGCTGGAGTTCTTTCTGGTGAACAAGATACAGATGCCATTATTCTTTTAGATGTTAATCCTTTAACTATGGGTATTGAGACTGTCGGTGGAGTTATGACTAAGTTAATTCCACGTAATACAGTTATTCCAACCAAGAAGAGTCAAATTTTCTCTACAGCTGCTGACAATCAAAACACTGTTACTATTCAAGTTTTTGAAGGTGAACGACCAATGACTAAGGATAATCATCTTCTTGGAAAGTTTGATCTTACAGGAATACCACCAGCACCTAGAGGTGTACCACAGATTGAAGTCACATTTGAAATTGATGCTAATGGTATTTTGCAAGTGAGTGCTGAAGACAAGGGAACTGGTAATCGGGAAAAGATTGTTATAACTAATGATCAAAACCGATTAACACCAGATGATATTGAACGTATGATCAAGGAAGCTGAGAAGTTTGCTGATGATGATAAGAAATTAAAGGAACGTGTGGAATCTCGTAATGAACTTGAATCTTATGCATACTCATTGAAGAACCAAATTGGTGATAAAGAAAAACTTGGCGGAAAAGTAAGAATAATAATTTAAATTTTTATACTTAAATAATTATTTTATTTATTTATTCATTTTTTTATAGTTATCTGATGCTGAAAAAACTAAAATGGAAGAAATTATTGATGCTAAAATTAAATGGTTGGATGAAAATCAAGATGCTGATCCTGAACAATACAAAACACAGAAAACTGAATTGGAAAGTGTTGTCAATCCTATCATATCAAAACTGTATGCTAGTACTGGTGGTGTACCTCCTCCTTCAACAGGTGATGCTGAGAAAGATGAACTTTAAATTGGATGTATTTATAAATTTATTTATTGTATATAAGACTGCTAAGTTTTTACTTCCTTTTGGATTATGTTAAGCAGTTAGGTTAACAATTAGCTAATATATTTTTTTCTATTGAATCTTATTTATATAATTCATCATTTTATAAATGATTAAAATTATGTTTTTTGTACAATAAATATTTAAATACATTTTATCATCATGCAATAGACAAAATTAATTTTATTTAAATTAGTTGTATTTCTATCCAGATAAAGCCAAATTTTCTATTCAAATGTGTACAAAATATATTTATAATAAATACTTTCTTTATCTTGTGAAAAAACTAACATGTTACTACATTTAACATAATTTTAAATTATTTTTATTAAATCAATTAAAATATTACTACCTAATTTGTTTTAACTTTTCGCCTGATTTTATACTGTCTTATAAATTCTATATTTTTTAAAAAAAATTAGTGAATGTTCTTAAGTAATAGTATTACTTAAAAAAAATTCTAGATAGTTATAAAAAGAATAATTTGTATGTAATAACTCAAAATATTTCTAAACACATAATTTAATTCCAATGAAAATAATAGTACTCGTCCAATATCCTATCTACCTTAAATATTTTATTTACCGTAACCCTATGTGATGGTTTATATGATACCTATCGTAAATAATACTACACGGTTAAAAATAATACCTATAAGATTATGATATATACTTTATCATTTTGCAATTAGGATTATTATCAAAATCCCCAATTTTATTATATTTATACATCTTTATAATTTATCATAGATTTCTTACAAAAAAATTAGTGTGTGTTTGTGAGTCGTGTCGATTACATGTGGTTTTAGTGTGATTTATTTATTTATAAAAATATGTGGTTTATTAGCAATTGACCAAACATGCACCAAAATTAAAAACCAAACAATTTGTGGTGGTGAGTTGAAATTAGTTATGAAGAATAACCCAAAACGGGATTCGGAAGGTAATATTTTTATGGTAAATAGAATACTAAACCATCAAACGTGTGGTAGATAGCATATTGGATAAGTACCAAAATAATATTTATTACCTATCCTATCTTAATTTTAAATGTAATTAAATAATGAAATTAAAAAAAAAACAAAGTTTGTGAAAAAAGGAATGTAATAGAAAAATAATGATGCATCAGTTGCAATTTGAAATTTGAAACAAGTTGCAATTTAGAAAACTTTAAAGGCTCGGTCAAACAGAAAGCGGACTGTCTGTTTATTTAGTCATGGGAGTAGTCAAACAGAATGCGGATAAGTTTGAGCGAACCAGTGCGAGAATTGTCACTCACTACCCCATGAAGTGTTTTTTTTTTTTTTTTTACATCTCAAATGTATTCTGTTTTTATTTTATTTTTCAAAATATATTACAATTACTGTAATACTATATTACTATATATATATATATATATATATTTGTAAATATGTTACAGTGTTGAATCAGCTATTTTATGAATTACCTATACGTTTAGTTAAAGTGTATAAATAAATAATAAATGATATTTATTATACTATAACCAGGGCCAGATTAACGTAACGGTTCCAAAATTTTACCACATATATATATACAACTTATTTGAATACCCAATAAAATTTTCAAGTCTAAATCTAACTCCAAATTGCCCGAGTAATCGTGAAATATTGAAATCAAATTCGTCGAAATTTCAGTTTTCATGAAAAATGCTGTTTTTTCAACGTTTTGCGTTTTGCCCTCTAGCTTTTTGTCTCATGATTTCGGTCAACTCATAAAATTTAAACGTTTCCTAAGTAGTTTTGATTGATATCATTTCTATGTCATTACTCATTGTCATTAGGATATTTTGACAATGTATCATTGAAACATACTTATCTATGATTGAAACTATCGTTTAACGGTAGGTATAGACAATACAGGTGGCAAATGACAATTATTGGAAAAAGTCACCTAACAGTGTTAGGTTAACAGTGTTAAACTAACACTATTATGTAATTATGTATATCTCCGGATGGTTCATTAATTCTCATTATAGACCAGTGTTTCTCAACCTGGGGGTCGCGAACTAATTATTTAGGGTCGCCATCATATGATTTAAATCATTATAAAAATTTAAAATTTAAAATCTCAAATAATAAATTATAAATATTACAAAAATGTAAAATAATACGAGAATAATATACCAAAACTTGTTATGTTATTCATTTATTATGTATAACAAGTTTAAATATAATTTAAAACGGAAAACATACTATTAACAACCGGTTTTATTGTTTGGCCGTTTATTTTTATTATATTATATTTGTTTGAACTGAAAACAGAAGTCGAAATATTTTTGAAAGACAAAAAATCCCACTTAGTGATTATTTCGAAAAAAATGTATGGTTAGCAAAACTTGCATATCTTTCCGATATATTTTCAATTCTAAATGATTTAAATTTAAGTATGCAAGGATTGCAAGGACCACAAACTTATCTTTTTATATCGTACAACAAATTGAAACATTTCTTTAAAAAATTGAATTATGGACAAACCGAATTAATAACAAGATATTTGATATGTTTCCGAATTTTTTTAATATGATCCAGGAAAATATATTGACAAAAATTGAAATTAATGAAATGTGTATTATAATTAAAGAATACTTATTCAAATTAAAAGAACAATTTTCCAAATATTTCGACCCCACAAAAGACATCCATAAAAATAACAATTTGGTAATAAACCCGTTCATACAATCAGTTAAAATATATTATCATTAACAAATGAAGAGAAACTGATTGAATTGAGTTCAGTTGTGAATACGTGAATTTTAAGTTACAAAAATATAGGCAAATTTTGGATATCCATTCAAAATGAATATCCTAGTTTGACCAAAGAAGCATTAAAATACTCATTTAATTTTCAACTACTTACTTGTGTGAATATGGATTTTCTATGACTGCAGTAAAAAATAAAACTAGAAATCAACTGGAAATTTCAGCAATAACAAATTCTACAAAGTCAAGAATAGACGAAATAATTTCAAACCAACAGCAACAATCAAGCCATTAGAACGTTAATTTTATAATAATATCAAAATAGTAAATAATATTATTTTTTAATATAAATAAAAATAAAATATTTAGTATAACTATAACAAATTAACTTTATTTTTTTAATAAAAAAATAATTTAAATAATATACATATATGTATTAAATAAAATAAAAATACCCAATGTCTACAAAAAATTTATGCGAGTATATAAAAAAAAAATAAAAAAAAGGTCGCTAAAAAATTGAAATTAAAAAAGGGGGTCGCCCTCGCCACAGTAAAAAGGTTGAGAAACACTGGATAACTTAGTCTTATGATCTTTGATCTGTGATGGGCCAATCCCCGAGAGGTGCACAAAGAAGTATTATGAATTTATGATGGAAATTTTTGTTCATAGTTGAGCCATCAGTTTCAATAATATTATTTTGGTTGCTATTAGTTTCAATAATATTTATATTATCACTATGGTTACTATTATAATCAACAATTATTATAAACAAATTTAGCTGATGAATCAAATTCGTTGAAGGAAAAAGGTCATTTTTTCATCCTTTCTTTGTGTCGCATGAGGACAATTTTGAGAAATTCGAAAAATGACTTAAATAAAGTATAAACTAAATCCAATTTGCAATCGAAAACATATAACATTCATGAAAATCGTAGCATTATTTCGAGTAATAAAAGTGTCAGTGTTTCAGACACAAAAACAAAAAGAAACAAAAAAGACACACATCATTGTAAAACCAATACATTCTTCGCTCCGCTCAGAACCTAAAATAGGATTTTTTTCCCTAAAAAATGAAATTGTTTGACATTTTATTAATTTTTTATATTACTTACATTAATAGGGGTTTTTCTTTGTATCAGTTTAAAGGGTAAAAAGAATAGTTGATACTGTTCAGCCGTATTTAAGATTTTGGCGCCCGTTGGCAACAAAATTTTAGCGCCCCCCCCCCCACTTTGGTTATAATTAAATTTAAAACTACATACTGGATAAGTAATTCTACAAATACTATTTATAGGGATTTGTGATATCTAATTTAGTATTATTTAGATAAATAAAATTAAAAAAAAAACAACAAATGCAGAGACTGGTAAATATTAATATATTATAATAGGTAAAAAATCACAAAAGAAGAACTGATATTCCTGCCGCAAGGATATAGGTGTGCAAATTATAGTATTTAATTTTAATTAGAATTTTAATGCAATGATAAACCATTGCATTCGAAAAAACGATTCTAAGCGAAGTTCAGTCAGATAATGTAGGTATTGATTAATATATTGATTATTATCTAACACATAAGGCCAATTTAAAAAAAAAAAAAAACACCCATCATTGTAAAACCATTATATTCTTCGCTTCGCTATTAGAATCTAAAATATATAGGTAATATTATTTAGTATATTACAATTAGTAAATATGAAATAAACATAAAATATATAACATACTATTAAATAAATTATAATATATTGTCTCCGTAAACATTTTGGCACCCCTTAACATATTTCAGGGAGGGCTATTGCCCCTCCGAACCACCCCTTAAATACGGCCCTGCTGTTCAAGAAAGTATACAGATCTAAAGAGAATAATGTTGAAGTTAAATTTTGAATGCAACGATTAATCATATCATTTGAAATATGATTCTGAGCTAAGTACTGTCAGATTTGGGTATTTAAGTGATTTAAGTATTTAAATATTTAGTGATTTTATAGGCATATATATTGACTGATAAATATAAAAATTTTAATTAATACATATATCTGATAAACTTTGTTCAAATGATTTATCATTGCATTTAAAATTTAATTGAAATTCAACACTATCCATTTCAGACCGGCTTTCCTTCCACAGCAGTATCAGTTCTTTTTACATTGTTAAATTTAATTAACATTTGACTAGTCAGTTGATTATTATTATTAATAAAATAATATTATTAATAATAAATGTGTCACTGGTTAGTTTCTAATGGTGTGTAATATTTATTATTTTATTCCAGAAAATTTAAGAGATTATTAAGTATAAGGCACTGAAAAAACTAATTAATAACATAATATAAATTTAAAACAAAACAGTATAGTTTTGTTTCATCACATTTATTGAATCATTTGGATAACAAATACCTAAGAATAGATCAATATATTTATCACAACTGTTAGGTTTTTTAAACTTATGTCCTCCAACTTGTATGATTACTACATTTACACAAATACAAATATCATTAATTCAAGACTAAAAATATTGCAATCTTTACAAATACCAATAATTTACAAATGTTTTAACAATAAAAAAAAAAATATATATATATATATATTTATATAATAAAAATAAATAAAATGTTTATAAAAGAAATATATATATATATATATATATGTGTGTGTGTGTATGTGTGTGTGTGTGTATATATTAATATTTACATTTTAGATACCTAAAAAAAATAATAAACAACAAAAAATGGAGGGAATTTACATGTTAGAAAGGATTAACTATACAAGTATAATAAGTATTAATTATTATATAATGTGATCAAATAAAAAATGGTCGAAATTGAACATATAATGGAAAATTAATGAACCAAAACACAATATCAAACTATTTTTCATTTACCTAAAACAATAATGTATCAAATGTGATTAATAAAGATGCAATTTAATCGGTTGACACAAACATTGCTATACCTAATACAATACAATAATGTATATTTTTTTATCAAGTGGCTTATATTACATCATTATTTTTTATTGAAAACATATTATGACATATTTATAAATATATTAAATATAATTTACAAACAAAACAAATGATTAAAAAAAAAAGGTTTCTAAAAAAAACTTCATCGTGCAAATTAAATTATAATATGTAAACAATTTTATTTTATATTAAATTACAATTTATATTATTAAAATTATTAAAACACTAAAAAAAAAAAAAAATTATTTGATCGGATAATGTATAATATAAATATTTTTAATTTGTTTTATACCAATCTTATTTAAGAAATATTTATTTATTGTTAATAGAAGTTTGATTAATAACATACATTAAAAAACAATGTGTTTATAAATCCAAAATATTATAATTGTAATAATGAATACTCATTAAGTTAAATATAACATTACAAGAAATCATAAATTAGTTAATTTACTATTTTAATATGATTTTAAATAAAGTATACACTATCATCAAAATAGATTTAGATTAAATTGCAAATAATAAGAACTATTGTATAAGGACTACATTAATACAATGTTACACGTTTTCAATTACATTTTTTATTTTTTAATACAATATGAAGTTAAGCCAAAATCTACAATAATTTTAAAAAGATACATAACCATCATCAGTACATAATTTTAACAAAATTTATAAAATAATTAAAGATATGCTATAAAATAGTTTACCTAAACAGAAATTCATAAAGACAATTGTTCTTGTGTCAACCAATCAAAAATACAGTTTCATAGAAACTGATTATATTATTTTATTCATTTACTAGTGTATTTTCAAAAATATGAATAAAATAAAATTATCATAATGAAAAATTTACAATGGAAGATGTTGTACCCATGTATTTGACAGTAAAACAGATGTCATAGTAAATCATCTAACTACTGTTAAAATCGATTAACAAATAAAAATATAAACAAAGACTAGATTTTTAAACTTAAAAATCTTGTTAAACACATATGTACCCTGTGTTATGGAAGAAATAATACTTAATCCTCATCAGACATTGGTTCATATTGAGTTAACATAGATCCACCCCCACTTTTCTCGGACGTTTCAGTATTCTTTTGTGCTGCTGATGTCATGTTAATTGCAGCTGAAAAAGGATAAGTGTACGCCTGTTCAATTTTGTCATCATCAGAGGTACGCATAACTTCAACAATTCTATTCTTTACATAATCCAAAGGTGATAAGGGTATATCAGTTTGTGTTGGATAAAATCGAACTCGACTACTGTCATCTTTCATTTGTTGTTCAAATTCCTTTTGTTGTAAAGCGCGACGTAACTTCCAAGTATTAGGTTCAAAACCTGCAGCCAACATATAAGATGGATATTCTTTAAAAGTATGATCTGTGGGGTATGGTTCTCCGGGACGACTACTAATTTCAGGACTAGCACGTGGTTTTAAATTTGGCTTTTCATTTGCTTCTGGGAATGCCTAAGGAACATGACATGTCAATATTAAAATTAAAATAAATATAAATATAATCTTCATGTAAAAATTAAAGTTTTACATAAATATATAAAAATATAATATTATATATGTAGTTAAAATAAACATTAAAACACTCACTTGAAATAATTTATCACCAGCTCGTTGTTGCTGAATATGTGCTTGATTGTTGATTGGAGTATTATTTGAAGGATGTCCAGTTCCATCATTACTTTGATTTATTTGATGTGTAATAATAGCATCAATCAAATTTGCTGCAGTTAATGCATGCGATTCTACTCCTTGCCTTGAAATTCTACCACTAGTAGCGTTATCTCTACTAAAAAATAAAAAAAAAATATGTAATAAGTAATACCAAAATTAGGATTCAAGATTTGAAACATCTATTATTTTATTTTTAATTTTATATTAAATTTTACATTATTATAGGATATGTTATATTACAAATTTAGATATGCAATTTGAAAGTACTTATTTTTTTTACTATACTGCCGCCCACGAGAGATCATTACCATGTCACGACCAAAACGCATCCGATTCAGCGCATTCCCTACCCACCGACAACTGTTCGGTGACGTTCGGCAATATAAATCGTACTATAGCGTGGCACATGGTAGGGGAAATATAGCCTCGGGCCGCTCACTGAAGTCAGAATACATGCGCGAAACGATAATGATCTCTCATGGGCCGTAGTATAGTTTTTTTGATTTTTATACAAATTTCCAACTTCACAATATATATTTTAATGATGAATTTATGTATTCATCTTAAATTATTGAATCTAATGTTTTAAAAAATATTAATAAAATATCATGATAAAATTAATTTTTTTTATTTATACTTTGAAATATTTAAAATTTTATTTTACATGATGTAATAAAAGATATTAAAAAACTATTTAATTTACTATTACTTAGTATTTTCTATAAAAAAAAAGTTAATGGGGTTACAATTTTTGAGAATTAATTTTCTTATTTCAATATTTTTAAGAGATTACATGAAATTGTTATGCGATTTTTAAATACTATTTTGATGATAAAACCCAAACCCTACACATTACACTACATAATTTCAATTAAAATTCATAAAATAATTATACTTTTGTAAATTGGATGGAGGCTCTTGATGCCTTGTTACAGGAGTATTTGATCTAGATTGTTGAAATGATGAAACTGTGGATGGTATTTGCATTGATCTGGGTTGTTCTTGTTGGCGTTGATGTTGATGTTGCTGTTGCTGTTGAAAAGAAGCAGCTACCATTCTTGAATGTTGTTCAGGAGTAAGCCGAGGATGCATAATCTGTTTATCTCTTATATACTGCTCTCTTTGTTGTTGTTCTCTAATTTGTACTTGCAGTTCTCTTTGTACAGCCATTTCACGCTCTCTCTGCATTTGTTCATGCCTTTGTTGATCTCTATACATATTTTGTTTTGGTATAGGAGATCCTCTTACATAACGATCTTGTTCTCTATGTCTATCATCAGAATGATTTAAAGGCACTGGCAAACTAGGCTGTCTAATTGCTACATCAACTAATGATCCTAATGCTTCATGTCCTGGGGGATAACTTTGTGGAGATGTTGCTTTAGGAGCAGTATTATGACGTTGTATAACTCCTTGTCGGGTTGGTTGATAATACATAGGACTAGTAACGGGAGGTTTCTGAGCTCGAGGAAATTGAGCAGTAACATTAGAATGCATTTGCTGAGAAGTAATATAATCATTCATAATAATTTGTCTTTGTTCACTATAATGTGGCTGTCTTGATTGATATTGAGGTTGTGAATTACGTTTTTGATAATAATCTGCATTTATATTTTGATTTGGATTATGTAACATACGTTGTTGTACAGGAGTACCTTGAGTAATGGAACCACCTGGTGCTTGCCCTGACTGGGAATAACGATTAGATTGTGGTGGCATATATAAAGTTGCAACTGAAACAGGAGTACCGTGCATAATGGAACCAGTAGCTTTTGAGTTATTCAATAAATTTGGAGATAACTTTGAAGATGCCGAATTTGCAACAGATAACTGTGGTGATGTTACCTACAAACAACATAATTAAAAAACAAATTTATTTTTAAAAATACATTTTAATTAACTAACCTTATTGGGTAATTTTATATGAGATGTTTGTTTAACAGTTACATGTGGTGCTGACTGAGGTGGATGAACTATGGCATGATTATTTGAAGAAGAAATTTTTGTCCAATATATTTCACCTTGTTTGCCACTTCGGCCTAATTCAGCATACTAAAAAAATAAAAATAAAATTATAATAAAGATTAAGATGTTTAAATAATAATATTACTTGTGGGGAATAAAATGTATTTGTCTCATGAATTTGTGTAGGAGGTGGCCTATACATAGTACCAGGTGGTGGTGGTGGCTGTGCATGTTTAATAGGAGGTGGATCAGAATAAGAATCTCCTTCTCTTGGTCTTTTAATGCTTAAATCAAGAGTTACACCTTCCGGAACTCTAACATCAGACAATTTAGAAGATTGTACTTGAACTACAACTAAACCATCTTTATTGTGAAGTTCCCGTGGTGGAGGTGGAACAACTGATATCGTAGCCATACACTGTTGTTTATTTTCATTATTTATACTTCTATCTTTAATTGGATATTCAGGATCTAAAAGTATAGATGATATGGTAGGCATAGAACCATTCTCCTTCTGTCCAAAAGAAAAATTCATGATTAGTATAAATCTGAAATCATTAAAAATAAAAAATAATTAAAAATTCTTTCTTACCTCTCGATTAGAATGCTCTTTAGTAAATTGTTTTTCAATTACATCAGATAAAATATCTGACACACTTATATCAGATACAATTTTTTCTTTTTTCTCATTTTCATTGTTGGAGTGATGCAAAACATTTGATTCATTGTCAGCAGTACCTCCAATACCTTCATCTGCTGTTTCAGTAGCTGAACTATCATAATCCTCCTTGCAAACAGTTGAACGAATAGTATTTTCATTATCAACGCGCAATTCTTTAACGCTCAATTTTGACTGTGACGGACTTGTAATTTCTCGTATAGGAGATATTTGTGGTAAAGTATTTGTTGGTGAAGGTGCGCTTTGAGTATCACTATCACATAATATAAGATTAGTCTCGTCACAACTAGAAGTACTTGATCCAGATTCTTCTTCATCTGTCAAAGCAGGTTTTTGTTCACTGCCATTTGTCTAAATAAATAAATTACATAATATTATTTATTTTGTAAAATGTTTGGCCTAAGTTATATTTACCTTTTTGTACTCTTGTACTAGGAGGTCTAAACCTAATTTTTTTCTGAAGCTAAAATAAAACTCTTTGCACTGATAATGACTTTTTTTGGAACCAACTAATTTACTAATTTCATTCCAACGAGTACCATGCTCACGTATTCCTTTTTTTAATGCATTAGTTTCTTCGTCAGTCCATCCATCCAATGTATCAGTACCCATGTTATTTGATGTTCCTACTACACCAAGTGCCATTAATCGTCTTTGTATACGATTAAAACAAGCTGAACAACATTTTGTTGTTGTTGGGCCAATTTCTATGTTAAATTAGAATTATTAATATGAATTAACTTAATATTTTAAAAATAACTCACGAAATTCAGAAGCAATAATATCTTGAGCAGTATTCCATTTAGCTGGTAATGGCCGTAATCTTTTAACAGGTCTTCTACTATTAGATTGAACAGTAGGGCAAGATGGCAATGGACAATATATTACACGACGATTTTGTGATCTAACAACTTTGCAACGACAAGTATTACAAACTCTAGCTCCAGGAGTAATATCTTCTGGCTTAACACCATATTGAGCAGCATCGGAAAGATTCAAAGACCTAGGACAAGCCACATTTTCTGCTTTACACACAGCACATATACCTTTAGGTATTTCTCCTTTTGATCCGGTTTCATCTATATATATATATATATATATAAATTAATAAATGTCAATATCTGTGGTTATTCTATAATAATATACTAGTGTAATTTTCTAAATTAAGAACTGAAAATAAAATAGTTTAAGACATAATTACAGTAAAAATTTAAAGATCAATTTTCATTTAATGTATATTATTAAATAATTACTTAATTTTAAATTTAACAGATATATATAATATATATATATATATTAGGACAAATGTAATTGAATCTATACATTTCAATACACAAAAGATAGTATCTACTAAAATTACAAGAAAAATATGTTAAAACCATAAAATAATATGCGTGAATTTTAATTTAAATACATTGTTGTTTATAAAGTAAAACTGTTTAATAGTACTAATTTATTTGATGTTAAATAATTTTCAATAACATATTTTTTTAAATATATTTAATCTTGTAACAGTAATTGTTATTTAAATATTCTTTTAATTTAATTAATTATAAAATTAAAAAGAAGAACTAATACTGTTATGGAAGAGATACAGGTCTTAAGAGGATAGTGATGAATCTTGATTAAAATTTTAATGCAATGATAAATCATTACATTCGGAAAACGATTCTTAGCGACGATCTTTCAGATAATATATGTATTTAGTGATGGGTAAATTCCCGGGAATACATAGATTAAAATTATTACATTCTTATTCAAAATTTAAAACCCATACTCATTTAAATTTACATTTTAATGTAAAAGTTCCAAAATTTTATCATATATATAAAATACATATATGAACACAATAAAAATTATCAAGTCAATATAAATAACCATAAAATTGGTAAACGAGTTCCCTAAATTTGACAGACTTCGTTCAAATATGAATCAATATGAAACTTCAACATTATTCTCGTTACACTTGTACCCTTTCCACAACAGTATCAGCTCTTCTTATTATAGCTATATAAAAAAATAAAATAAATGTAGTATTCACAATCATTTAGAACTGAGTTTAGTAATATGTATTTTAGCTTTAATAAAAATTTCCCATTTTTTGTCTATCTTATTTAACATTATTATAAAATGTAATAAGAATCAATATAAATAATATAAATATCAATTTTACTAAAATTGCAACTTTAAAACTACAACTATAAAAAAAAAAAAAAATAGACTTGGAATTTATCTAATATTTTAGTATCATGTTAAGTAAAGGTTATACACGAGTAAAATTTTCAGACCTTAAAAAAATTTGCTACTTTTAACAAACATTATTAGATAAAAACCAGAATTTAGGAAATATTCAAAGTTCTATATTTTATAGAAATATTAATATAACGAAATGGGTCCAAAATTAAATCAAAATCATATTTGAACACATCAAAAACATTTAAAATTTATAAGTTGAAAATTATCGTGAAATATTGATATCAATTTTGACAAAATTTCAGTTTTTCTGAAAAATTTTCATCATTTCTTGGTTGTTTTTCTCTTCCCATAGTGTCAATTTTGCGAAATTCGAAAAATGATATAAATAAATACCAACTACATCCATTTTCCAATGGGAAACATATGCTATTCGTGAAAATTGGAGCATTATTTTGTGTCAAAAAATTTTCTACATACGTAAAAATATATAAATAAAAAAAAAACACATAATTGTAAAAACGTTTCGCTCAGAAACAAATATTTAAAAAAATGTTATTTATTAATTTATAAAAACTAATTTAGGTAGATAATTTAAAATATGGATGGTAAAATGATACATTAAAAATATTTAAGAAATACCTAAAATATTTCAATTATAATTATGATCAAACCCTTACACATTATATCATATATATCGGGGTCACCAACTAATCTCTATGGAGGACCATTTTGAAACTTACCAAACTGGCCGCGGTCCCTAAGAGTTTTACAGATTTTTACACATGTGGTGAAATACGAGGAGCAATCAAAAAGTAAGTTGCATTTTGCCATATTTTTTGTCCTGGTGAATATTTTTTGTTGAAACTTTGGGGTGACACTCTACACATTATACTTTAAACGTATTAATTCTTAAATTGATAGTTAGTTGTTAAGCTTATCAGTAACAAGTTGACAATCATGACTACTGCTACTACTATGTCGTCCAAAATTGAAATTCTTGCAATTATTAGATTTTTATGGTTAAAAAATTATAAACCCGTACAAATACATGGGGAGGTGTGTGAAGTTTACCATAAACTTATCACCATGATGATATGGACGAGATAAGCAGTTGAAAAGTGGTGCAATATGTTTAAAAATGGCCGAATGGATATCAATGATGATTACCGTGCTGGGAGACCATCCACTATGGTGGATAGTATTGGTAGTTTATGAACTACACACACCTCCGACCTCCCCATGTATTTGTACTGGTTTATAATTTTTTAACCATAAAAATTGCAAGAATTTAAATTTTGGACGACGTAGTAGTAGCAGTAGTCATGATTGTCAACTTGTTACTGATAAACTTAACAACTAACTATCAATTTAGGAATTAATACGTTTAAAGTATAATGTGTAGAGTGTTACCCCAAAGTTTCAACAAAAAATATTAACCAGGACAAAAAATATGGCAAAATGCAACTTACTTTTTGATTGCCCCTCGTATATATTTTTTTTTTTTTTTAAATTAGTATTTATAATTTTATTTATTGATTTATTTATGCAGTATTTATGCAGCTTTATTAGAGTCGAAAATGCTTATGGCTTCACTATTCCAATTGTCCTTGGGATGTAAAAAAAAGACGATCTAATACTCCTGCCGCAGGGATATAGGTGTGCTAATCATAGTATTTAATTTTAATTAGAATTTGAATGTAATGATAAATCATTCCTTTGGAAAAACGATTCTGAGCGAAGTTCAGTCAGATAATGTAGGTATTGATTAATATATTGCCGTTTTTTCATTTTTTTCATAATAATTTATTTTAAACTAAAAATATCAACTTTAAACAGATATAAAAGAAAATTGAGACTAGGTATTTTTCTAATATTTTGAATTGATGTAAAGTAATATAGAAATATACTTCAACAAAATTTGCAGACCTTAATGCCAAAAATTGTCAATTTTATCAAACATTATATACAAAAAAACGAGAATTTTACGAAATATTCAGTCCTATATTTTGTGGAAAAATTTTATCACATATATATATATATATATATATATATAGTACCTAAGTGAACACTGAATCAAATTTTCATATATGGGTTATATATGGGTTATCGTGAAATATTGAAATGGAATATATCGAAATTTAAGTTTTCGTGAAAAATGCCGTTTTTTCATCATTTTTTTTTTTGTCGTTTTTTCTACTGCTTAGAGTCAATTTTGAGAAATTCGAAAAATGACCTAAATAAAGTACCAACTACATCCTCCTTCCAACAGGAAATGCTCAACATTGGTTTTCCAATTAATGATTATAGAAATACAGATTTTTTTCCATTACTTAAATAATATTTTTGTCGTAATATGAATTTGATAAATTTATATTTATATTTATATTTATTATAAAACTTTTAAAAATATAAAACCTATTCCGCGAAGAAAGAAGAAGTAGAAGAAGTGTTTGAGGTACACAACATTACCTAACCAGTTGGCGACCTCTGTTATATATAAATAATTGTTATTTAAATATTCTGAATTATAATTAATAATAATTTATATTGCTAATGAATTTTATATCTTAAATTTTCCATACTTCTAATAATTAATATTTTAAATGTATCATTAAACAATAGCACTACTATAAAAGCAATACTATAAATTCCCAAGAGAAATTGGAATAATATCAATCATCCCCCCACCATCAATCAATGATTAGCATTGCATAATTGATCACACATTCATATTCCACAGAGAATAAAATTAATTGAAGATTATAAATTGTTTAATAAATAAATTTGCATTATTTTTTTAATTTAGCATTACAATTTAATTATAAATCCATTAAATATTTATACTGGTTTTTGCCATTAAGCATTTATCTGAACATGGAAAATAATTAATTAAAATATTGTTTATAAATTGAACTTATGCTAAAATACTCGTGTAAATAATAATACAATTAAAAAAATGTATACTATATAATTAAATAAATGCAACCTTTTCAATTATTTATAAAAGGAAGAATCATTTAAAAAATTCAATATTTAGGCGTTTTTTAATCATGAAAGTTTGTGGTCTTTAATAATAGTATACTATATAGTACGTAATATATATTACATGTTATTAAGACTTAATGTAAACTCATCTACTACAACATTTTATACTTTAATAATATAAGAAATTAATTTTTTTAAGATATTTATAAATCATTATTCTTCAGATATTATTTTTAAATGATATATTTGAATACAGTAATTAATTAAAGGTTAAAGATGTGCTCTTGGGAAAACAAGGTAAATAAAAAGTATATGCATAACGAGATGGTAAATATTGTCAGAACCATAAACTGTTATTAAGTGTATTAAAATTAAACAAACTGGAAAAGCTGCTAAAGAGAGCGCTTCTCATCAATTTTAACATGAATGAATATTAAAATAATGTTTATTTCAGTATCATAACGTAACTACTAACAATCATGTACCGTTTTATTCCACCTGACATAACAATCTATGTAATATCTTTAAATAATAAGTTGAGTGCCTTTTTATCTCACCGAGAACTTCTTGCACAGTACAGTGGCTACTTTAAATCACTACAAAATTGTATTACAAATAAAATATTTCTTCCCAACATAACAGATGACACATTTTCAATAATATTGTCATATATTTATACAGGAGTACTAAAAATAAATAATAAAAATATACATTCAGTTCTATTAGCAACACATTCTCTTCACATGCCACAAGCATCAGATGTTTGCCGAAATTATTTATTAATTCAAGATAAAAATATAATAAAACCAATAGCAAAGTTGCCACAATTTATAAATACTTCAATTATACAACAACCAAACGAAAACAGAACATTAAAAATATCAAAAAAATCAAATTTCAAACCACTAATTAGGAAACAAAAAATAGTTTTGGATGTAGCAAGTTGTGATGGACCCATAAAATTTTACAGAGTTTTAAATGAGAACTATAGAGATGAAGATGAAAGAAAATCAATACTTAAACAATCATTGAATTGTGAATATTGTCAGCATCCATTTAAAAGTAAGTACTGTTATGAAAAACATAAGACCAGACATTTAACTTTTAACTTTATGGATAATAAATTGGATAAAAAAAAAAAATTATCAACTCAATATTATCCATGTAGGCAATGTGGATCAAAATTTCCAAGTTATTATTTTGTCCATAAACATAGAAAACATTGTAAGATAAATAACTTGTAAATTCTAATCTAAAAAAATATATTTAATATTCAATCCTAACAACTAAAGAAAGTGAATTAATTTTATTATTTATAAATTCAATATTTTATAAGTTTTTGTAATTGTCAATTAAAATTATTTAATATGAACTTATTTTAATGGTTTATACTAATGTATACAAATATATAATAAATATTGATGTTTATCTATTATTTATAGAAAAATAAAATTCGAAAATTATAATATTGTAATGCAAAATGTATAGTAAATATTAAATTAATTAAAATAACCATTAAATCAATATATTCCTTTGTTTTACTTCAAATAAACACTAAATTAAAATAAAAGCGTTACTTACGTTGAGAATCCATCAACTCTTCATCAGTTGTACTCGTATTTTCACCTTTTAGTTTATCATCTTTCCTTCGTTCTTTCTTTTTTGATTCTGATTTAAGTTCACTAAATATTATACAATTATACAATATAATTACAATTTTTAATTTCATTAATATTAATCAAAAAAATTAAATATTGCTTATACAATAAAAATAAATTATAATAATTTACTCATTTGTTTTTTATATATATATTTTTTATGTTGTATTAAATAATTATCTTTTAATTTATATTTATATCATAAATTTATAACATGTGTTAAGTTAAATTACTGTTTTTAAAGTATAATAATTCTGCAATATATTCATTGTACACTAGTTAATAAGTACTACTATTTTATAAATTATATTTAATATCTAAATAAAAATTAACATATTACTTTACCTTGTGTGAGGTGTAACAGATGTTTGTATCAATTTTTTTGCACACTCTTTGCTTAGTTCTTTAGTGATTTGTACATTTTCAGTTTCATTATTTGGTACTTGTTCTGTAACAACAGATACTTCTACATGTGTAGAAGCTTCTTCATTTTCAGGTATTATATTTTGACCTGATGAAGAAGCTTGTGCTAAATTTGATGATGCTGCTTCACTACCTTGACGTTCTCGTTGAAGTCTAGTTGTTACACCAATGGAAGTTGAATTTAAAATATCTAATGAATTTAAGGAGTTACTAGCAGGTGTTCGATTTTGAGCCGTACGCCGTCTAGCTTGCCACTTAGCTTTCCCTAAAAGTTATAATATTAATATTATCATAAAAAGCCTATTAATCATATTTACTTAATAGCCTTTTGTACTCTTCTTTGGGCTTGCTCAGATAATAATACTGTACACAATCCGAAGGGCATTTTTTATCCAAATATGAAGCAATTGCGCCAAAATTCTTAGGATGAGCAATAAATCGATCTTTAAATATATCCTTTTCTTGTTGCGTCCAAATGTTCACATATTTTCTTTCATTGTATTCAGATTTGTAGTCTATTACAAGTCCATTGTTATTCATGTATGTTAAATGTCGTTCATGCAAGTCTAACATAAGAGGTGGTACAACTGAATAAGATCTCATTTTTTTATCTTCCATCTAAATTATATATAAAAAAAAAAATTGTTTATTTGTTATTTGATATTTACCTATAAAATTTAATTAAATCATGCAATTTATTAATTAATTTACTTCTTGTTCTTGTAAACCATCCATTATCTCTTCTAAATCTGCTTCACTTTTTATTCGTGCACCAACTCTATTAAATCTTTCTTTATCTTCACGGGCTTTTCGTAATTCTGGAAAAACTTTTTCAAAAAGTTCTCTGTGTTTAGCTTCTTTTGCTTTTCTTTTTTGTGAATTATCAATTTTATCCACCCTACGTATCCAATCTTTATGCAATTTAACATAACTATCAGATATTTCATTTCTCTTTTGTAATTGTTCTTTTTTCTTTTTTCTAAGATGTTCTAATAGTCTAGATTTAAAGAATGAATATCTACAAAATATAAATATATAAATTAATATTTATATAATTATTTAAGTGTAGACATAAATAGACAACTATTAAATAATTATATTTTACTATTAATAAATATATATTTTAATTTACTTAAAAATAATTAAAATATATAAATTAATTATGAAATGTATTCATATAATAACAATTTATATTACTTATTTTTGTTTATAAAAAGAGTAGATATTATAATATACTTGGTTCAGAATAAGATTGAACCTTTTTGCGCACGGAAGCCATCCTACAATGACGTCATTCATTGTCGTCAGTGCCAGACATGTATACAGTGTCATAGACATTATGACCCGGTTTTAACTGTGTTATACAAAACAGCTGTTATTATACATCATAAATAATACGCATTTTTTAGTCTGTTTTAAAACATATTATTATATTATTGTGAAAAGGTTAATAATTCAAAGACTTTCCAATAGATTGATTTGCATTCATGGTATTAGTACAATTAAATAACAAAATAATTATCACAAAATACAAATAATAAATTTGCACGAATTTGTAAGTAATTGTAAATATTTACAAACGAATATATCGGTTTGTGTTACATGGGTTAATGTAGTACAATAAAAACGGAGCGGTAAAAATAATCGTCTACACCGGAGCATGAATCAACAGGGTGTGTTAATACAGATCACGGTGTATACAATTACGCCGGAAAGATCAACCCTCGCAGCAGTGACCACTTTAGTGGTGGGAGTGCGCAAACAAAATGAGTTTTGGTCGTTCTAGCGGTTCAATCTTATTCTGAACCGGGTAATAGTAATATCTAGTAAAACACCAAATCTCTAAACTTTTATAGATTAATCATTAATGCATTATTTTAATATAACGACAACAATTAATGTATTAGTTATTTAAATGTAATAATAATTTATAGTATATAAATAGAATAGCTGTTAAATGATATTAATTGAAAATAAATTTATTTATAATATTATGATACAATAAATAAGTTATTACTTTCTTCTATTCTCGTGATAAACATCAGCATCCGATGGTTGGTTATACAATGGCTACAAAACATTTTTAAAATAGTATGTAATAATTAAATATATACAAATTATAAATTAATTAAATTATACATACAAGATCAGTTTTGTTAGCAAACTTATCTAAACTCATTCTTGATTCATATGCTTTTTTCTGAAAATGTATTAAATTACCTTAATAATTGTTAAATTAAGAAATTTAAGAATGAATAATGGAATCACATATTAAATTCTTATTGAGTATTTAATAACAAAAAATGGTTAAGAATTAAATACAAAAATTAATTATTAAAAAATAATTTCATATTGTAAAAATTAATATAACTATTTAATTATTATTCAGACAAAATTCTAGTATATTATATCTATTATATCTGTAATTAATTTACATTAATAAAATTATGAACTATAATATCTCTGAAAATATTAAATAATATACAATTTATATTAAAAAATACCAAAATTTCCATTGTTAATAAATAAAATTTACCCTGTTTGATGCATAAATTCTTTGAACTGGAGTCAAATGCTTCATAGGATCTTCTTCTTCACATTCATTTTTAATATCTTCTTCTGGTTCTTCTTTAATAACTTCTGAATTTAATTCTTTTTGTTCATAATTTTCCTAAAATACAAAAATATAATATTGTAAAAAATTAGAAAGTGATTAAAAAAAGAAATAATTAAATATAAAAAGTATGTTTACTTTTAACTTAATTAAATCTTCGATTTCTTGGGTTATGCTGTTTATATCAATCTCAATTTTATTTAATTTTGGAGCAATATCATTAACTTTCTTGTACTCGGGCATTGGTTCATCAATAGTTGGTGAAATAGCTTCTACTTGGGGGTTATATGCACTTGTGGAAGGAGAATCCTAAAAAACATAACATGTATGCTCACATTGTATATGTTAATTATTCAGATTAAAATAATGAAAATAAAATTAAAAATACAACTTATTACTTTTATTTTAGTAACATAATATATAGAAAAATGTAATACATACAGAAATATCAATTTTCAAAGGGGGTTGAGGTGAAATTGGATGAAGTAATTTAGGCTTTTTCATGGGTGGTGGAGGACCATGATCCGGCCGTTCTCTCATGAAGTTCATAGAAACTGTATTATGAGAGTTGTGATTCAAAGATTCATCTCGATAATGTTCCATTCTAAATATATAAAGTAAATATTATATAATAAATAATTATAAATATAATTTATTTTAGTTTACTGTAAACGACTTCGTTGGTAATAATCACTTGTTGCTGACAACAAAGATATACGATTAGGTCTAGCAACAGTAGGCATCATATCAGTTCTTGCTAATTCAAATGGAACACCTATTGTAACTCCTCTGTCCGATATCTAAAATACATAAATACATACTGCACATTAATTGTATAAAAAAAAAAAAATGTTAGTTTCATTAAAATGACATTGTTATTTTTTATAGATGACTATATTTTATTATAATAGCAACTAAAATATTAAACAGAATTAAAAAGGTATTAAAAATATAAGTATTTTTTGACATTAAAAATATTTATTTCAAAAATAGTAAAATTAAAAATTTGAATACCATTACCATTTAGTTTTTACAAAAAAAATTATATTTCAATCAGTGATAACTAAATATTTAAGACTTTATAAACATATTGTTTCCCAATTTATGTTTGAATATTAAAAATTATTTTTTCAATTATTTATAAACTAATTCAACATATAAATGAAAAAATACAATTTTAACCTGTACTACTATAACACAATTAGGTGCACACGATCACAAAATACTATCAACATCAAAACTTCTAATTATATATAACTTAGAAATAGGATACAAAATAATAAGCAACAGCTTACAATATATATTTATTTTATGAAAATAAAATATGCATATATAATATTTTGTCATACTTACATTTAATGCTCTGGTATGGAATGGTGCATCTCTATAAGTATTTGATGCTGTAGTTGTGGTTGACATATATACAGGTTGAGAAACATATCGTATATTAGCCGGATACCCAACATAATTATTATGCACTGGGCCAGTACTAGCAGAAGATGGCTTATAAGGACCATTTTCTCCAGATACTTGAACTACACCACCATGGTTAACATTTCTTCTAAAAATGTATTTATTTACAAAATTAAAAACAAATTAATTTAACAATTATCTTTTATTAAAATATTGATGTACCTAGCACTACAGTCAAAATCAAAATACAATTTTTTTTAAGAAACAATGTATGTATTCAACCAACCACAATTGTGGAACCATAATGCAAAATGTACTATTGGCATTTTTGCCAAAATTGAGTTATACATTGAATCATATGTTTAAAATGATGGCGAATCGATTAGTGTCGTAAGATTGTGTCAAAACGAACTATTTCCTATAGATTTTATAATTTTAAAATTGTTAATTTGTTCAAAATGTACTATTTGCATAATATAAATTTGTTCAAAATGTGCTATTTACCCAATTGATCAAAATGTACTATTTCCTATAGATATCACAATGAAAAGTAAAACAAATTAGTTAAAACGTACTAATTACATCCATTATTTCAAAACGTACTATTTCCATGAAAATTAATTTATGACATTTTTTATTTATTATTTTATTTAAAATATAATATTTAATATAATCTTTGTTTTTAATTTTAAAGTAATGATAACACAAATTATGATAAAAAAAAAAATCGTTTATTACTTTAATATGTTAATATTTATTCCCACTTAAATTTAGTGATACCCCAATTACATATAATAATATTAATATTTCTTATAAACATAAATAAATGCTTTATATTATATATGAAAATGTTATTTTTTTTTTTTATTTACATGTTAATTATTTTTATAATAAGTAATAAACTTATATTATAGAAGGCTGTTAAAAAGACTGTAAATGAACATTTATTATTCATTTTAAATAAAGTTATTGGTATTTTCATTTTAATTTATTGTATTTTATAAATTTAAAATATTTTATAATAAAAAAAGTAGTATTATTATGTTTCTTTAAAACATTTTATTAGTTATTAATTATTATTATATTTTCCTATATTTTAAATATGATATATTATTTATATTATATATAGTATTAGGTATACAATGATATTTATTATTATTTACTAATGTTGTTTTAATATATTATATTAAAATATAGTCTTAATATTTCCAACAATATTATAATATTTAGTGTATATTACTAACAATTTTTATTTTAAAATTAAAATTGTTAGTACTTATTACCTTAGTAGTATTTATTCATAAAAAATATTTTAAATTAAAAAAATATTAGGTATTAATTAGGAAGTTTTATTTTAAATATTTATAATATAAACATAAAATAATGTGAAAATAGTAATTTTGAAAAAATTTTAGTCAAAACGTACTACTTCAAACTATCAAAGCAAAATGCACGTTAAATAGTACGTTTTGACCCAACTTAATATTTTAAAAATTAAATTTAAGTATAAAAAATAAATTTTTAATAACTTTTGACCGAAAAATTAAATTTAACAGATTTTTATCTATTTTTAACATTTTTAATAATGTTATTATCTCAAAATTTCAACATACAGTAAAAAAAGTAATTTATTGTAAAATGGCTAAAATGCCAATAGTACGTTTTGCATTATGGCCCCACAATTAGGTATATTTTCTGTAAAGAACTTGGATTGACCATTTCTCAAATAATAATATAGGTAATTGATACATTAATAAATGATTTATGAATGTTTTATTGACTTATTAAGAAACATAAACATGAAAAAAATTAAAAATTAATTTAATTTAAAGTACCTAATTGCAATAAATACCTAAGTAGATTCAATTACCTATTAATAAGACAATATAATAGGTATTTAATATTTTTTACTTTTTAAATTCTGTAAATACATAACCTTATATACTAAAAAAGGAATATTAAAATTAATTGTACTAATTAATGATGAAAATATTTAAAATATGTTTAATTTATGAGTATGAAATACATTTTTAATAAAATATAAAAATATACAGCATAATTAGTTAACTTATATATATATATATAAGTTATGTAATACAGTTAAATGAATGAAATTTGTAATTAACTTTCTATACAAATGAGTATATCTACACATTTGTAATTTATTAAAAAATCATTGTCAAATTATTATTTATAGTGTGTGTATATATATATTATATACACACACTATATATATAAATTTTTCAATACATGAATAGGAATTATTTTGAAATTTTTAATATGCAAGTGAGATACTTGTAAAGTTTTATATGGATATTACAAAAACTATAAAAGCATGCCAAATTGTATACATATCATGAACATCTCAATATCTCAATTTAATAGAATAACTTGTAAATCCTTTTAAATAATTTTAATTCTTTACCTCCCAAAACTTATAGATACATAATTTATTTAGTTTTAAATTTTAATTATTGTAATTACATCATATATTACACGTAGATAAATATTAAACAATTAAAATAAATTTATAATAAAAAAAAAGAAGAGCTGATACTCCTACTGCAAGGGATACAGGTGTGAAAATCATATCATTTAATTTTAATTAGAATTTGAATGCAATGATAAACTATTGCATTCAGAAAAATGATTCTGAGAGAAGTTCAGTCAGATAATGTAAGTATTTATTACAATTATGACATTATTTATTAAATATTTAAAACGCAAAATTTTATCATACATATAGTACATAAATGAACACCCTATACAATTTTCACGTCTCTAAGTTCTATATAAATGCTCATAAAATCCCTTGTCCCCTAAATGACTATATCTGACAGAACTTCGCTCAAAATAGTTTTTCATTGCAGAATTAGATTTATCATTGCATTCGAATTCTAATTAAAATTAACCGCAATGATTTGCACATCTACGTCCCTGCGGCAGGAGTATCAGCTATTATTTTTGATATTTTAAACAGCTATAAAAAATAACCATGAATGTAATAATTCACAATTATTAGAACTGAGTTAAGTAAAATGTATTTTAGCTTAAATTAAATTTACAAAATTTTTAAAAAATATTTGTCAATTTTATTTAACATTATTGTAAGATATTGTAATATAATAAGAAAAATCCATATAAATAATTAAAATATTGATTTAACTGAAATTTCAACTTAAAATTGCTATAAAAAAAATTGAGACTAGAGATTTTTCTAATATTTTGATATAATGTTAAGTAATATGTAAGTAGATTTCAGTAAAATTTTCAGACCTTAATCACCAAAATTGCCAATTTTGTCAAACATTATAAATGTAAAAACGAGAATTTTACGAAATATTCAAAGTCCTGTATTTCATAGAAATAACGTAACGAATCCAAAATTTTTCCACATATATATGTCTTTTTTTGTCGTTTTTTCTAACGCTTAGGGTCAATTTTGAGAAATTCAAAAAATGACCTAAGTAAAATACCAACTACATCCACTTTCCAACCACAAACATATGCTATTCATGAAAATCGGAGCATTATTTGGGGTAGTAAAAGTGTTTTCAACACAAAAAAAAAAAAAAAAAAGACATACATCATTGTAATGTATTGGCTCAGAATCTAAAATATCTAACATAATTTACATATTACGCACTTGAAATTTGTACAAAATAAGTAAATTTGAATATTACAATTATTTTTTTCAAACACTCATATGAAATCTAATTTTTCTATAATTTCTATATAAACACTAATTTAGTAATTTACAAGATCAAAAATACACTCAGAAATACATAAATAATATACATATACTAAATCTTACCCATGGATTTGAGGATTCCTTTGAGAATAAGCCATTTGAGCTTGTGAAGGCATTGCAGCACGATCCAGATGTATTACTGTTTGTTGTACGGCTTCCATAACACTTTTAACTGAACCAAAGTTCTTTATTTGCCACTAAAATTTCAATCAAAAATAAACTTTAATTATATAATTATTTGAAAATAATAATAATTACGTATAACTATATTATAAATAATAATATACCATGAAACAAAAAACTACATTGAAATCATCAATTAGACCAATAAATAGCCTTTATAATATATTATATTTAAACAAAAACAAACATTTAATTAGTCAATTTATATATTTAAAATTAATTATCTTTGATACAATTTACTCTAATAGTTAACATTATATATAAATATCAAATTAATTAGTTAAATACCTAATATAAAATGAACTCTATTTTGAGTTGCATAAACTGTCAATATATCAATAAACATTGTAAAAAAAAATTAATATTATTAAATGATATAATACCAGGTACCTATATAAGGTAGCTTATAATATTAGCTGTACAAAATATATAGGTACTAAAAAAATATGAAGTGAACAAAATTGTAAATCACAGACAGTAATTTTACAAAAATGTTAATGAGGTTGATATTTAAATGTTAGCCCATAGAAATCCCAAAATTTCCTTATAGTTGTTGAAAAATATTATAATAAAATTATCTTAAAATATAATATATTATACCTAATATGTAAGTATTTCCAACATAAATTTATATATTTTGCGAAATTAAATATAACAAATAGATAATGTTTTATAATAAATAGAACCTAATCATATTAATATGTATAGTTAAATAAATACAAATAACATTAACCATATCCTCTTATGCACTTTTTTTAAAAGAAAGCTAAGAAAACAAAATAATGAGGATATATTATATTATATATATATATATATATATTTTTTTTAATAAAAATATTTTATTTTGTAAAGTTATGCCTATGATAGTATATATTTCTAGTAGGTTAATTATAATTTCATACTTACCTACCTATATTTCATTAATTATTAAAATTTTATTTTTAAGGCTCTGAAGAGTTCAATATTGAACTTTCTAAATAAATTGAATAATACTCAATAGCACATACAGCAGAAATTAAATTCAATTAATTAGACATATTTTAATGATATCAATGACATAGGTACATAGGTATGTTTTATAATAAAAAGTATTTAAAAATATTTCATACAGCCATACTACCTACATCTTAGGTAATCAATTTTTAAAATTGTATCAATAATTTTTAATTTAATTATTAATATAATAATGTACCTAATGCATCTCTAGAACATAATATATTATACCTACGATAGTACTTTTGACAATTTAAAATGGCATGTTATTTGTAATAAAAAATAATATACATAATACCTATTTAATTGTTATAAACGTTCTAACATTTAGTAAGTTTTTTTATTATTTAATGACTAAGAATAATTTTATTAATATACTTAATTAAGATTTATGATTTTTAATTTTTAATTTTTAATTTTACATTAAATTTTAATATAAATAGGTACTTAAGTAGAATCTGTATAATCTTATTTTCATATAACCAAAATAAAAATCAGATAGTAATTCATATCTATGGAGTAGATAAATTATATTTTTATAGGTACATTATATACAAATATAACATATTGAATGCATTATTTAAATACTTTTAGTAAAAAGAAAACATTTTCCATATACTCTTATGAACTTATACTATCATATTACATTATATTGTACATTTATAACAAAGTTATACATATTTTTAAGGTTAATTAGGAATAAGAAAATATTTTATTAAAAATACATAAAAGCAAATACATAAAAAAAATTTTCTTTTAAAATTCTGTTAGGTATAATAGGTATAAGTAATAAAAATTAAGTTCAATATGAATCCTACAATTTATATTTTGCTTTATTATATAAAGATATTGGTTACCTAACTATCAAACAAAATATATTAAGCAAATGAATGAAAATATTAAAATATATAGGAACATAAATAACATAAAATATTACAAACCTACTATAAAACGTATTAGTAGATAAAAAGATTGTAAATAAATTATACAAAGAATTATTTTAATTAAAAAAAAAAAAAATACCTTAATTAAATAAAAAAGTAAACTATATAATAATTTAACTAGGTATCTATGTGCATATTGTACATATTCACATCATTTTTTTTTTTTTTTTTTTAATTTAATTTTATATTCTCTTATTCCCTTCTAACAGAATATAACTGACACAATCACATGTTAATAATTATATGTGAACTAATTGGAATATAAAGCTTAGTTAACCTAGGTTGGAACTAGTCAATATTACATACAAGAAATTTGTATACAATGCAAAACACAAGATTCACACAACTCAAAGTGCATTTTCACAATTAATGATATTATATCGTTAGAATTATAAAAAAGTAAAACTAATATCTAAACACTAGCTAATTATAATTATACAATTTTTTTTTTTAAAAGATCTAATTTTAAATTATACCTATTATTAAATAAAAATACCCAATGTCTACAAAAAATTTGTTTTTATTTCAACAAATACGTATTTCGAAAACAATGTTTTCATCATCAGTGTTAAACAAACACATTCATCAGTGTTTGTTTAACACTGATGATGAAAACATTGTTTTCGAAATACGTATTTGTTGAAATAAAAACAAATTTTTTGTAGACATTGGGTATTTTTATTTAATAAAATTTCTACAAGTGACTCTCACCAAAATAATATACCTATTATGTTAAAATATAAATTAATCCCATACCAAAATTTGCAACTTTAATAAGTGTAGTTAAAAATATATTAAATTTATTTTATTTTAAATCAACTTTATTATTAGACTTTATCCATATAGTCCCAATAACAAGAAAAGTTTCTTATTTTTTAACTCATATTCAATAATAATAAAATTATGGATGATGCTCCACCAAGGCCGTATCTAGATTTGTTTTTTCGTGGAGGGGGGAGGGGGTCAAAAATTTGAATAATTTTGTAATAATTAATAAAACATATCATATACAAATTTGAAATACGTTAATTAATATTTATCATACAAACAATTTCTTGTTATATTAATCACAATATTACTTTTTTCTGCTAATCGTCAATGACCTGCATCGATAATTATTGTCACTGTTCATCAACAACAATGTATTATTGGAAGCCATAAATAATAATATAGATATGTAGGTATCATAAGTATATAACTACGATTAATAATCAATTTAAAAACAACTATTTATTATTTTGAAAATATATATTATGTATTAAACATAATTTAAAAATTGGTAAAATATTGATGAAATTTCGGGGTGGGGGGTCCAGACCCCATGGACCCCCACCCCTCAGATACGGTCTTGTGCCCCACAACAATAATAGTAAATATTGTAATTTTTTACACACTTCATCAGCCAAGTTATACATACCATATATCTATTTTACTATTCAACCATCAAAATTTATATTAAGTATAATCATCTTTTTGTATGTTTATTATGATGACATTAAATCGGTTTAAAATTATATCGATTGGAAATTAAAACACATCCATGTATATTTGATACACCGTTTTAAGCATATAAAACGGTTTTAACTTCTTAAACAACATAACGTGAGCATTTTAACTTTTTTAAACCGCTTTGAAGTGTTTACATGACATAGATGTGTTTTAATTTCAAATTGATTTAAACTGTTTTAACGCCATCATATAAACGTACCATGTCTAATAAATTTAAAGAAATTGTGTTACAATTGTTTTGATAAATAAGTGCATCATGTGAAGTCTCAATGGTCAACGTTTATTTAAATTCAATAATTACCATTGTATTATATAAATAAAATATTTAAAAAGAAATAAAAATAAAAAGAATAAAATATAATAAGTACCTACCTATTTATATATATATTTTTTTTTCTTTAGAAGTGTTACTTTACCTAAATTATTTTTAATTATGTAGGTAGGCATATATTATTACATTTTACCTATTATAAATTACATTAAAATTTTATTTTAATGGGTACACAAATTTAGACATTTTAATATAATTTACACAACACATAAATATTATAAAGGTTTAATTAAAATTTAATTTATTATAACTTTAATTATACATGTTCATGAATTTTAACGAAAATATTAAGTATATATTGTGTACCAATAATTTAACTTTGTGATGTAGGTACCTTCAGTATTTTTAAATTTAATATAATTTGATCTCAATAACATTTTAATAAGCTATAGGTACATAATTACTTTATACCACAATATTTTTCACATAAAGACTATTCCAATACAATTATTTTGAAACGTCAATAGTATTATTAAAATGGTATTTTAATTTATTATTTCATTTCAAGAATTAATTTAAATATTAGGTAAATAATATATACTATTCATACATATTACCTACAGATTAATATTATATAGGTATTATGCAGTAATGGCTGGTCGGGTGAGGCAAATAAGGCTGTACCTCACCCAAATGTTTTACATTATTATAGGAAAGGGAATGTTCTCGTGCATATTTAATTTATTCATTACTACATTAAATTTATAAATATTTTTTTAACATATTTGAAAAATTTTAATATTTAAAATTTTGTTTCTGTTATAAACAAAAATGGAGGTAATTCATGGAAATAACATACTCTCATTGTCATGTCACTGTATGGTCACACAAAGCCTTAAATCAAACGCGGACGATAGGCAATACGGGCATATTAATATGTTTTGTTATAATTATACAACGGCAGCAATGCAAATCAATGTTAATTAACTATTACCAACAAATGCCAAAAGGCCAGAATTTACTTTCCTCATTTACACTGCATATGAATATAAATATTAAGTTGTGGGAGAACCAAAATATATATGATAGAATGAGGCAGAAAATAATTTTCCTCCGGTAATGACAATAACATCCATAAGTTCCTATTTCCAAATGACAATATTTTATCAAATATCAAATATAATATTATATCGAAAACAATACATTTCACATACCTAATTATACCTAAGTACGATACCTACCTATATAAAATAAAATCAATTATACTTTTTACCTACCATATTGATTGTCGATTGACACAGATAATTCTTATCACCAATAATGAATAATTATAATAATTTATTATAAATAAGTAGATATAAAAATATATATTTATTTTAATAAGTCAATAAAGAAAAGAAAAACAAATATTGGATTTAATTTAACTTTATTAGATACCGTCTTGATTATTTTGACTTTTGATCATAATATTTAGAAATTATTCAACATGAAACACCTACATATGGAGATTATAAGAGATGAATATAATTTAATTAAAATTTAAAAATAATATTTCTATAAACAAATTTCCATCTCTAGATAATTTTAGAAATGTCTGCCTCACAAAGGTATTGGTTCACGAGCCGCCACTGGTATTATGAGTTATTATATAAATCAGTGATATTGCATAGATCAAATAAATAGATAACATTATACCCATGTTAATAGACATTCTTATTTACATATATACAGCTATATTATTTATATAAAACATAATATATGAAAACATTAAAATTATTAGATATCTATCATTTTACCTAGGTTACTATTTTTATTTTTAAATTAAAATAATTACAATTACCTATTTTTAAATTTTTAATAGTTCAGTATCATATTATATCAATATTATTCATAGGTATATTTATTATACAATAATATAAAACAGTTTATTACAATATAAAATAAGATTAAAATACATATTTAAAAAACTCAATATTATAAGTGTTTTAGAATAATTCAAAATTACTTAAATCAATATTGCTGGATTTTAGTATATTTATTTTTTGCTAAAAGTTATCTAATATTTCTACTATGATAAATCAAATCCATTTTTTTTCTTTACCTACCTACTTACCTACTTATAATAAAAAATATTTAAAAAATAATTTATATAGGTACATTACAAGGGTATCTCATTATAAATTACAATATTTTGGAATTTTGAAAATCTATGAATAGTCATTATTTATAGAAAGCGAGTTGAGTATTTTACCTTCATTCTTAACCTAATGTTATCAAATACGAAAATTAATACAATAATTTAATAAAAATAATAGGTACTCTAAACAAACGTTTGCTACATTATTTCAAAGTTTCAATTTGTATTGTACACTGGTTGTATACTACATTAAGACAGTAAAAAATAAATGCAATTTCAAAATATTCATCTCGAATAGCAAATCTACCCGTTATGTAGGCACCATATTATTCTGAGAAGTACATAACAAAACGATCCCGAACAGCCATTTCATTGCATTTGCATAAAACGTTTGAATTATTGTCACAAATACATCCCCATCCAATAAATAATAAATAATAAAATATAAACGAATAAAATAATATTTTTTAGGTCATAATGGACGGACCACGTGAAGATAAAATATCAACGCCTATGACCAAAAACCAGTAGAATATGATAAAATATACAGTAATAACGGGATAGTTACTTTTGCTTGGGGTTTTTGGTTTATCTGTATTTACTAGACCATCAAGTCCGCGGGTAGAAAATCTGACGGCAACAATGTGATACCGATTTCCAGTGAACACATCTGTAACATTTTATTCGAACACACACGAAATTATACTCTCTTCAACGCAGCCGTGCGTGCACACGGAAAGCATTTATCACTTGAGAACGATTATTATTATTGCGCGATACCGGGCGGCAAACATGCTACGATAGGCTGTACACTACGGATTGAAAAAAACTAAAATACAAGACACGAAAATTTCAAAATTTTTTCCTCCTCATTTTCGGCTGTTATTATTATTTTCCTGTAATCCGCCTACGAAAAAAAAAGTTCTCCGCTGGGGACACGGTCGTCGCTGGCTGACATCAAACGTCTTTAAACAGGTTCGGGCAAATCCAAACGCGCACTCCGGGTGAGGTAGAGTACCACCATCAGTCCCGCAATATTCGTAGCGCCTGATGGCAGTAAATCTGCCATTCCGTGGAAGGGGACCCCTCGGTCGCCAGCAAAACAAAACACGATGGATTCGCCGGTCGCGCAGTCCGGTACAACAGTACCATAATTATGGTATCGTCCTAACAAAGCAGCACGATAAAAACGGGAAAAACACTAAATACACGACGACCAGACACACAACAAAATAATATACGTCGTCGACGGGTATTATAAATATACACACATATATAATATTTCTATTAGATATGTTCTACGTGTGACGAAGTCACGAAGAGTGAAAAGAGCGCGTTACCAAAATACGTGTACACACGTGCACTTCCGTATTCTGATAGATCATTAACACACAATATGTTAATTATAGACTTTGTGCAAAGATATTCCATAAATATAAATTTAAGGAGTTCAAATGCAATTACGGCATTTTAATTATTTTAAGTATTTTGTATTTATAACATTCATATATTATTTATACGGCAAATGACATGATTTTATAACAATCATAATTTTTAATATTAATAGTATATAAATATAGATAATTATATATATATTTTACACTATACACGTGAAGAAACAAAGAACATTAAAAACAAAAAAGTTATAAAGAAGAGCTTATACTGCTGTAAAATGATAATTATTACATTCGGAAATTTGATTTTTAACAAAGTTATCAGAATCAGATAATACTCGTATATAATGTATTTATTAAAGTTTTTAAATTTATCAGTCTCTAGTTCTCTACGTTTATTAATTATTATAAATGCCTATTAAACCCTTAAATGAGTCATTTAAATACCCAAATCTAACAGTACTTCGCTCAGAATCGTTTTTCGAATTAAATTTTTAATCAAAATTCAACACTATCCTGTATCCCTTTCACAACAGTATCAGCTCTTCTTTTTACCCTTTAAATGTCTAAACTTTCCAAAAAAAATAATTGTAAATGTAATATTTACTATTATTTGGAACTTTGTTATTTTTTGTTAATTATATACTTTAATAGAGTCTACAGTACACATAAATAAAATTTGGGGGATTCATGGAGACATGGATTACATCAAGATCAGGTTACTTATATATACAATTTACCGTTAATGTCATTATTTAATACTTGTTTATTAACTATTATAACTTTTGAATTTTGAAAAATTGAAGGCGGAGGTTGAACCCCTAAAACCCACTTTGTATACGTGCCTGATCGATTCTATTATCCATAGTTTCATTACCATTTTGTAATTGTGGACAATTCTAAATAATGTCAAAGTATTATTTTTAAAGGGTTATGTATTTCAACCGAATACACTGTTATACCAATAGATTTATTTTCATGACGAATACTCCACTCTATGAATACGCACTATATGATCAGAAAAAACGAAAATAAAAAAAAAAAAACATCAATGTGTATTAAATTATTAAGTACCTATAGTCCTTACTGTTACAGTGTTACAATTGACAAAATAGCATTTAAAATCGATATAAATCGAATGGTATACAAAAAAATTGTATTCAAATTCTAGTGATAAATGGTAAACGATTTGTCACTAGTTCATAACAATATAAATATATAATATCAAATATTAATAATTTAGGTATAGATTTTTTTCGTTGTCTACTTATCAATGATTAATACTTAAAATATGAATTAATTGCTTGCGAATTTGCGATCAGAAAACGCAACGCAATGTCGACTTTGAGTACCTGTTTTATATACTCACACGACACATGGCATTATTCGTTATCGTTATTGACATGTAAAAAGTATTATCGAAAACGTTATTATTTATTATATAGATGGAGATAACAATAATTATTATTGTCTATTTTGATAATTCATTAATACGTAAAATATTATAATTGTTCGATGTTTTTTTTTTTATTTATTTATTTTTTTTTTTTTTTGTAATAATTGAAATGTTTTAAGTTAATATATTATATCTTATAACTTTCAGGTAATATTTCATAATAAAAAAAGAAAATTGTCTAATTACAACTACTTTATAATATTTATATTTCATATTATAGTAATTATTTTACCACTATTTATTCTTTTCTACTATTGGTAATTGTTTGCAGACTTATGTTATGAAAAATTTATCTCTTTGTGCTATCGCCCTATGGATATTACATAATATTAATCTATTAATTATTATTACTAATATGTTAAAATAACTCAACAATAAATTCATAAAATCATAAAAAAAAAAAACAGAAACCTGAAAAATACCAGAAATTAATGTATTATGTATATTAATATTATAATCAGACAATCAGTAATCGAATTGGAAAAATAAAGAGATTTATAAAAATTAGTGGTTTCCTGGCATTATTTTATAAATTATACTATTTAGTATTTAGTATATTATATACTGAATATATGTATGGTGGGTCGTGGGTCTGTGGGAGGCTTTAATAATTAATGGAGGTACGCTAAAAACAAAAATAAAATTAGTAGTAGAGATCTGTCCCCCACTCTCTCATATCAATAATATCTTTATTATATTATTTTATATATTATACAATATATTATTTTTATCTGTGTTTTTCACTTTAAATTATCAATATAATATTAATGTGATAACATTAGCATAATATGATATTTAACCATTATGAATGCAATATTATTATATTAACATAAATTTTAATATTATAATAATTTATTTTTATAAAATGAAAGAAAATAACATTACTTACAAACCAGTTATAATGATAATTAATATTGTATAATATGTAATATACTAATAATTTACATATTATAAAGTATTTTAAATTATGTAGCTAAATAGCTAACCATATAAATAAATATATAATATTTGTATTTAAAATATAATTCTTATATTAATCAATACTTAACATGAATAAAATTACATAATAAATGTAGATATTTGATATTATACTCGTACATATAATATCATCTAGTATAAATGTATAACAATATAATTAATAATTATTATAATATTATTTTTATGCATCAGAATTTAGTTAAATAAATAATTAATTATTAAATAATAATGCCAAATAAATATGATTTATAGAAATATTATAAGAAATTGTTGGTAGAAAGTAGAACAATAATATTACGTATAATATGCTTGAATTCAATGCATCTGAAAATAACGTATATTCATAATATCTCGTGTAGCTAAGGCTAACTAAAATCGTATTTAAATAATTGGAATTGGGTACTACTACCCATTGAACAGTATCATAATATACTTGTATTAGCCGGAGGCTACTAGGCTAGTTACATTATAATATATTAATATCTTATACAGTTATGCCTAATGCCCATACTTATATTATTGAATTATAATAAAAATTTAATAATACAATGTAGGAAAAACAAAAATAAAGAATCCTAAAATTATTTTTTTAAATATAAATATTTAAAACTTGGTTAGACTATTTTTAAATGTATTTTTAGTCAATTTACAAGTAATTTATGTTAATATTGAAAATTCCAATGCGGATGCAAGAAAGAATAAATTCTCATTTAACATTTTTTCTAATTTTATAAATACGTTTTGCCATTTAATAATAAAGAAATCTAGTTACTCCGTATTTTAAATTAACAGAAATATTTGGATCCAATTTTTTTCTTCCATTACAAATATTTATATATATTCAAATATTCAAATATTTATTTCAAACAAAACGAAAATATTTTAAAAACAGATGTTTGCGTATTCTGTAGAGATGTGGACAATTGTCAATTGTATAGATATTTCATGCAATTAAATCAAATAGTCATATAGACATAGTATATAAGTATATCTACTTGAATCTATAAAATTATAATAATTGTCATGATAATTTTAAATTTCTAAGTGAGTGTTAGTGTGTTACCTGTTACATCATTATACGTTTTACCTGTTAGTTTTTACAATATCGTTGTTAATGTGATATCATTAAATGAATCATTTTTCATTAAACAGTAAATCCGTTAGTGCGGACTTAAGATATAAGAGAAATAAATTCAGATTTTTACTTATTTATTTTTTATTTATAAATTCATTAGTTCAGCCACGGCATAGTATAATATAAACACGACACCTGCTATAGCGACGTTGCCGCAATACCCTTCACCGCTTCAGGCCGTAGGCAAGGTTACATTGAAAAAATTTGTAGGTCGCAGAATGCAGGTGGCAACGTTGTATTTTCATTATAAATATTAGCAAGCAGACAGCACTATATTTTGTTCGTCAGCGCATGCGTATAATAAATACATAATATTTAAATATCCATAAATATATTATTTTAATTCATAATGCATTTAAATAGTCAAAACTCAAATATATATAATATATATATATATATATATATATATATATGTATAATATGCTTATTATGTATAAAAAGCTTATGTGACAATGTGACACTGTAAGTCGTGACGTACAAAACAAATTGAACATGATTAAAATATGTAATAACTAAATAAAACCAGTATATAAGTGTGTATATAAAAATATACGATATTAATAATAAGAATTACTATTAAATATAGTACTACTTATATAAGTATAATACGTTAATACTTAATTATTTTATCTTAAATACACAATATTTTTTTTATATATGATAAATATTATAATATAACTATAATAAGATTATTAATTAATTACAATTTCAAATTTTGAAGTACATGCATACATTTAACAGGAGTCAAAAAATATAAGATTATTTGGGTCATGAGATATATTAAATTTAACAACGAGTTGTATTATGATTGATGTAGTATTATTTATAAATATTTATAGGAAAATGAACTATATCGTAAACCATAGACCATAGTATTTGAAGTATTTTATCATAGGAAGTTAAATAAATATGAACTTTCTAATTTGTAAATAGTAATTACTTAATTACTATATATAATAAATTGTAATTAATTATTATAAATGATACTTAATATCTATAGATATATATTTATATAAATTTATAATATTAAAAATAGCTGATACTCTGCCGCAGGGATACAGATGTGCAAATCTTGGCGTTTAATTTTAATTAGAATTTGAATGTAATGATAAACCATTGCATTCGAAAAAACGATTCTGAGTGAAGTTCAGTCAGATAATGTAGGAATTGTTTAAAATTTTGACATTTTTTTATTAAATATTTAAAACGCAAAATTATATCACTCATATAGTACATAAATAAACACCCTAACCTAAATGCCCATATATAACAGAACTTCGATCAAAATATTTTTTTCGAATGCAATGATTTATCATTGCATTCAAATTCTAATTAAAATTAAGCACTATGATTTGCACACCTGTATCCCTGCGACAGGAGTATCAGTTTTCTTTTTTATGTAATATATTAAAACAAGTTGTTGAACAGGTTATTATATTTATGTAGGTATTTTATAAAATTGTAGGTTAAATGGTATAGGTAAAACTTTATACTTTAATTTAAACAGCTATAAAAAAAAAAAAAAAATGGAAAATGTAATAATTCACTATTAATTGGAACTGGAACTGAGTTACGTAACATGTATTTAAACTTCCATAAAATTTTCAAAATTTCTTCAATTTCTTTGGCTTTTCTATTAATTTTTATTTTAAAAGTATTGAGAAATACATAATAAGAAGAATATTGGTATAGATTTTAAGACTTTCGTTTAAACAAAAATATTTTTATCAAACATTATATACATAAATACGAGAATTTTACGAAATATTAAAAGTCCTATATTTTATAGCAAAATTAACGTATCGGTGCCAAAATTTTACCACGTATATATAGTACCTACCTATGTTAACACCCAAAAAAATTTTCAAGTCTCTATCTTAAAAATTGCCCGAGTTATCGTGAAATATAGAAATTGAATTCGTCGAAATTTCATTTTTCGCGAAAAATGCCGTTTTTTCGTCATTTTTTCGTCGTTTTTTCTACCGCTTAGGGTCAATTTTGAGAAATTCGAAAAATGACCTAAATAAAGTACCAACTACATCCACTATGCTACCGGAAACATACCCTACTCGTGAAAATCGGAGCATTATTTCGGGTAGTAATTTTGTTTACAGACATAAAAAAAAAAAAAAAAAAATCACACATTGTAAAACCAATACATTCTTCGCTCGCTCAGAATTTAAAAAAGTTAATTTAATTTTTACATAGAATTTTTAAACAAAAATGTTTGATCTTATGTATAATAAAGAATAAAGTAATAGATATATAAAGTATTATAAAAGTTATTATTAAATAAAAATTACTATAATTAATAAATAATAAATATATAATTTCATATTTTGTCAAGACAATTTTTTTTAACAATTTTAACAATAATATTTATGTAAAACCTGGTGACCCAAAGGAAAATAGCATTTATTTTCCAGATGAAAAAATTACTGTTGACATGTTGACTATTAAATATTTTTATAATTTTATGTGAATAATACTAAGCGACTACTAAGTCCTACTAAGTAACAGAGCATCACAGTACACTCAGTACAATTAATAATAATAAAATGTAATAAACTACTGAATTATAAAATAATAAATATTATAGCCTATAAATAGATTATAATTTCCAAACGATAAATAACTTTAATAATATTCTATTGTTTTCACAATTTATTATGTATTAATGTAATTATTATTTTTGTTAATTAAATTTGATTTTTTAAATTTAGAATATTTACATTAAGAAAAAACCAATTTTTAAACTATTTTAAAATTAAAATATTTTTCTAGAGTCCTAGAGATATTTCTGGGAAACGAGAGTTGTAATGGCAACGTTGCTCCAAATCGATAATCAAAAGGAAACAAAAACAATGTTGGTGAGCCATATAAATGGAAGGTATAAACTATAAAGTGCACACAAAATATTTCATAATATTGTAATTTTAATTTATTACCGAAATAAATAAATATTTAAGTTTGTGATCTCACGTTCTAATAGACAAATACAATAGTAATAAATAATAATAATTAATAAATAGTAGGTTAATATACTCTATTTTGATTTTGACTTTGAAATAAAGAAAAATTAATCTTATATTAAACACTTAAATTTCAAATAACAAAAATATAATTGTTTTTTTTCTATCATATCGATTTTTTATATCAATACATTTATAGCTTGGAAAGCATCGAGTCAAACATTCCAAAAAAAAGATGCAATTGCATTAAAATCCGAGCCCTAATTATAAGTATATTTTATTATATTAAAAAATAAACAGAAATATAAATTACATAATATACAGCTTGTATACTTTGTAAATAATAATTAAAAATAAAAATAATTTTGAAAGTTATAATTTTCATTATAGGTAAATCATGTATAAAATATTGTACACATTATGGGCAATTTTCAAAAAGAATGTCTACACGACTACACAATTAATCTGCTTTTCTAAGATGCTGGAAGGTGGACTGTCAAACATAAAATATTGAAATTATAATTGTGGATATTATAAATATTAAATTTGAATATCACAAAAATAGTAAGGTTTTAAGAAAAGCGTTACATAAATGGTTTGATCACGGTCAGTGGCGTATAAGAAGGTCCAAGTGTACGGGGGACCCCCCAGAACCACTGTAGTAAATTATATTTACATTAATTTTGTTACTCTTATTTAGTAAATTTATAATTTATTGATTAATATACATATAGGAGAAAAATTTTGGACTCGTCCCAGAATTTTGTTCAAAATATGTGATTCACGGTTATCCAATATGTTATCTACGTATTATTATTATGTTTTGATGTATCATAATAAATGTATATTTATAATAATTGATATTATTAAATCGACATATTGTATTATAATAGTAAGTGCCAAGTGGTATATCACATGGAAGATATTAAAAGTAATAAAATTTATATTTTATTTATGTAATACTATAATAGACAATAGTTATTTTGTATTTAAATACTATTGAATATTGCCTGTGTATAATTTTTAGTAAAATTAAATATTAAATTGAAACATAATTTATAAAGGTAAATACAATATCTTTTTTTTTTTTATTGTTATTTTTGGGTATAGGTAAGGTGTGCTATATAATATCTATATTTTTATGTAGTATCTGTTTTAACTTCCATTTTTTCAATATTGTATTTTTACTGTCTTTCATATTAAAAGGCACAATTCAATTAAAAATCTTGTATATATTTACTAAAAATACGGTAATATATTATTGTTAAAAAGTGTAAGGTCATAAACTCATAAAAATGAAGGGTAATTGAAATTAAGATCAAAACATTAAACAATAATTTATAACAAAAAATTTTGAGAATTTAAAATAATTTAAATTCCAATAAAGTCTAGATCAGAGATCGGGAACTTGCGGCTAAGGGGCTCCTATGCATGAAATTAGCGGCCTTTTCACTTTTTGGAGTATGCTGTATGCATCAATGTTGAAATCAATAAAATATAAATTTAAAATTCGGTTAAAATTTTTTTTGATTATAGTATATTTTATAATATAATAATGTATTTATATAAAATGCAATATTATGGATTTAACTATGATTTTTGATAAAAACTATAACATATTTTTTATATTAACCAGGGCGACTCTTTGAAAATCATAATTTTGCAACCTTTTAAAAAAAATGTCTCATTTACCTGAAAATTTTCTAGATGAATGTGTCATTTTAATCCTTTTACACAAAAAATAATTAATTTCTAAAATATTAAAAGTTGTAGTTGTAAATATTTTATGTTTTTGGCGTAGATGAGTGAATAGAACAATATAATATTGTTTTATTCACTCACCTATATTATTATATTGCACGATAATGAACAAACATAATGCCATATTTTAAATCTAATTAATAGAAAAATGGAAATATGTAATGTATATTGTAATTTATAAAAAATATTAGTCTACGAAAATATATTTAAATTTTTTTTTCTAAATAATGGAAAAATATAATGTATTAATATAATAATGTGGTATGTGGAATACGTAAACGGCAAAATTTAATGATACAATGGTAAATATTATAAAAATAGTTTAGTTGACATTTCGGAGATGGCTGTAGTGTTTGGAAAAAATGAAAAACAGTAATAAAATTGACATGGTCCATGATCATAAAATAGTCTCATAAATATTATTATAATATTATATTAATCAATGTCGCAATTGTATTTTTAGCCTGTATACTCGGTATTGTTTGTAATAAAGACGTCGAAAATATATTCTCCATGGTAGGACGGGTTGGGCAACGTTGCCATTTTACAACACACGAGATGGCATATGAAAAATTGTTTATCTTCGGCAACAACTTAGAATAACACAGCGATTACTATGTAATATATAAAATATAGCCATATAAAATATAAATGGTTTTCATTTTATATTTATAATTATAGAATTTAATTTAGAAATATAGGTTCAAGGTGAACATTAAAATGTCTATATGTGTATGTTACAATGTATGGTATGTGGCAGATTACAGTAGTGTAATACTGTAGTTTGTAAGTGTAAATAATATAATAATGGTATATTTATAATTTGTATAAATAATAAATGTATAAATGTACAGCGTATTGTATGGAATATAATATGAGTAATGTTTTGAAGTTATGCATTAAGAAAAATAAATACGATGAAAAATATGTCATTTTAAGATTAATAATCGTAATGTATAAAAAAAAAGTTGTTTATATATTATGTTTTATTTGATATTCAGATATAGCATTTGATCTTATCCACAATTTATAGAATTAAATTTTCCTACACCCCTACACTACGACTAAAATAAAATAAAATATAATATAAATTATATATATTTTATAGCTATAAAATGTGAAAATTAATTATTATTGATGAAATGACAAATGACAATAGTTAATAAAATGTATTAATAATATCTATTGAATTAATATTGTGAATAGATTATGAGAAGATGTAATTTTTATTTATCTATTGTAATTGTGGAGTAATACAATAATTATTATTGACAATTACAATATATTAATATTATTTATACGAATGATTTGTATTGTTAGTTTTACATGCAGACTCATATTAGATATTACATTATTACGTTACATGACAATATCTATACGTTTTTTATAATAGTATATTATGCATAGTAGGTACTTAACTACCAAGTAGTAAGTACCTACATTGTACAACATTGCTACAATGTGTGTTTAAAAAATAATATATTGTGCTACAATGACCTTGGTCCCTACTCTCTGGCAATCGTAAGACGATTGTAATATTTAATAACGTGGACCACAGTGTAATAATACACGTATTTTACTAACCAAAGTCTATAAATCCAAATATAGCACAATAAAAGCTATTGGCGTAAAATTATTAATTTATTATTAGCTAATAGCTAATTAGTGGTTAATCGTTATACGTACATAGAAAACGAGTTTTCTTCCATTTAAAAAAAAAAAGATTAAGGAGTAATAAACTTTTATATACATATAAATACATTATTGTTCCCCCTTCGAGTTGACCGTTAACGTAATGTTATTCTTATTATTATCGAGTCTGACTGTTGAACACGCGAAATAGAGCTAGTAGTTTGGTACGCTATGTTTTACTGAGTGCCTTGGCCGTCACTATCACAGTATCACTCAGAGGAAAAATAATCGTCATATAAATATAGCATATAGCATCCGTAGTTCGTGCGTACAACGTACGTCCGTGAGTTGTAAGTTCTGTGACCGCTGACCTGTGCGACCGTGTATGCCTCATATTATGTTATTATTATAATGATGTAACAAATATTTTCGTAGTAGGAACCGTCGAATGGGTTGTGTCGCGGAGAAGAGTAAGTGGCAAGAGTCTCCATCGGCGGGGAGTGTCGCGTCATACGTTAAATCGTATTTTCGGCGCAACTGGATATAAATAATAATAGGCATAATAATATTATCGTAAGCAACGAACAACTCGACAACGTCGCACCCTCCTCTTCATTCTGGGTCGAATGCGTTACACGTAACGTTAAATTATATATAGTCAACTTCATGATTGGTGGGTGGTGGTGGGAAAGTGCCCCCGCTCATCCGTTACGCGGTTCACTCATCACTCCTAGTCAAGGGCGGTCGAGGATAAAAACTATGTACTCGTATATATAATATTACATCGTTCCCGGGTATCTGTTCACCCCTTCACCTAACCAATACCCATCATACCACACCAATCCAAAAGCCACAACAAGAGTAGTGAGTACCCGAGATACGACCCTCAGGCACAGGCTTTTTCCGTATGACACGCAGTGTACAATTTCCGCGCAGCGTACGCACCGATGAGTGGTGAACAGGCGGGCGCGCTGGCGCAAACGATGATGTTACGAATTTACGATCGCCCCGGCGAAAACGGTCGACGTGGCGACGAGGAAAATCCCCTCTTCACCGACATGGCAATGCGGTTCAATGACTGTGTGAGGCCAACCCGGTGCCGAGTGCATGAAACCACTGAATGCGTTTTTATCGACCCGATCCTTGAATATTTCGTACTGCCGGCGCGCCCGTGCTGTACGAGTTCGAAATCACGCTCACGGCCCTCTAGGAACACATCCGTACTCAACGTGTGGATACCAAAATATTATAGTATTATTATATTAGTTTACCATTGATTAAATAATACGTGCGTTCTTCCTTTTATTTTATATCACTACACATTATGACATAACAATGTGCGTATTGACGCTCATTTGCTTCTAGATCGGATACAATGTTTATTCGATAACAATCCATTAACAATATTATTTCTATATAATACATGCGACGACCTGTTCTATTTATCTATCATGCCGATAATTAATGATTAAAAATATTACATAGATGATAAATAACAAATCTCAAGAGGCAAGAGAGTGCTGTGCGATTGAATGACATTGATTTTAGAATATTCTAAAGGAAATAAGATTAAGGAATAAGATTTATAAAAATATGACAGAAACCTGAAAAAATGTTTATTCCATAACAACAATAAGATCTTGAATACTTGAAAGTACTTGAGATTTACATTTAGTTTTATAAAATCCTTTTTTTTATATATATATTTATTTTCTTATTATTAAGGGGATTCAAAGGGTCGATCTTCTTTCTCTGTCTAACAGACATAAATTTATTTATGACGATTTAGACGTTTTCTACTTCCAACGTTACGATCGATCTAGTTATGCGATAAGGGATCTGAAAACGGATTTGAATTCGTTAGAAAGTCTACTTTAGATCGACTTTCCCAATTTTTTTGAAATTTTCTTCTCATTGTTGTTGAAACAAATTTTATTTAAAAATTTATAAATATTCAATTTTTGAAGAATTTAGGACAAAAAAATGAACAAAGTGGGAAAGTCGATCTGAAATTGACTTTCTAATAAATTCAAATCCGTTTTTAGATCCCTTATGGCATAACTAGAATTCAGTGGCGGCTATCATACAAAATAATGGTGTATCGAAGCAGAATTTATTCTTTAAACCACCCACCCACCCAATAATAATTTTTCAATCATTAAACGACATTAATTAATATATGTATATTATTATTATTACATTATACACATTTACACCAAATATTTCATCAACACCTAACTTTCTTCTGTAAAATTTTTTAGTCAGTGGCACTACACACCATAATATGACCACCGACCCAATTTTAAAGGTGTATCAATCGATACACGTTTAATATAGGATAGCCGCCGCCACTGACTAGATTGATCGTAACGTTGGAAGTAGAAAACGTCTAAATCCCTCTTTTATGTGTGTTATAGACAGAGAAAGAAAATCGACGTTTCGAATCCTCTTAATATAAAGTTTAAAGTTGTTTAACCCCTACTTTAATGACAAAGCGATTGCATAGAACCATGAATTTAGATAGTACTATCATAATAGTTTACTAAATACTAAATAAATAGTATACCTACTTACTAAATACTAATTAATAAATGACATTATTAAAGTAATCGTGTTTAAAACGTCAAAGATTATATATTATCACTATTGTCAATATTATACCTACTCATAAACACGTATATAATAAATGTACTTTTTTTAAACGAATCAGTTTTTTATGGAGTACTTTGTGACTAAGTTTTTTGTTACGTGTGACGCGATACTCTATAGTAGTCTAGTTTACATCTGGTGTACAAACTCCAAAGACAAAATACAACTATAGCGTTAGCGTATACAATTAAACAAATTTATCTGGGATAGGTATATTGTATGTAAATTAAATTTCAAGAGCAAAGAGGGTGCAAATAAAAAAACTACTTACTACTAATACTATACTAAGTTATAGGTACTTTGATTCAAATTTTCAATACAATAATAATTTTTATAATAAAAATATAAAATTATATTATTTATATAATCTCTAAAGACCTTTATAGACGCTAGACTGTTTTTAGAAGAGGATGAACTATTTCAAGTTAATAAAAATTAAAAACTTTATGCAGTAAATATTTATTTTACATTTTGCACGAAGCTAAGAATTTCTTCGCTTTGCTATGTGTTTTTTTTTTTAATATTATTTTTTAACATCTGAAAGTAGAATTTGATGCAAAATTAAATACCATTATCAAGAATAGATTATGCCTTAGGTACAAAATTGTTACTAACATTTTCTGAATTTATTAATTTTTTTTTAAAGTATAGAAAAAACATTTAAAAATAGTAAAATTTGTGGATACTAAAATTTTAAAGAATTTGATTCTGATAATAATTATAGAACTATGAAAATTGTAATTAAAATTCCAATGTTTTTTTCAATAATGATTAATAAAAAAAGAGCTGATACTCCTGCCGCACAGGATACAGGTGTGCGAATCATAGCGTTTAATTTTACTTAGAATTTGAATGCAATGATAAACCATTGCATTCGAAAAAACGATTCTGAGCGAAGTTCAGTCAGATTATAATTTTCGTTTGAACTAAAAATATCAACTTAAAACAGCTATAAAAAAAATTGAGATTAGGGATTTTTCTAAAATTTTAGTATGATGTTAAGTAATATGTAAGTATACTTCAGTAAAATTTTCAGACCCTAATACCAAAAATTGCTAATTTTATCAAACATTATATACATAAAAACGAGAAATTTACGAAATATTCGAAGTCCTATATTTAGTAAAAAAATTTAAAAAAACGGTTCCACAATTTTACCACATATATATAATAGCTATGTGAACACCCAAAAAAATTTTCAAGTCTCTAACTTAAAAATTGCCCGAGTTATCGTGAAATATAGAAATTGAATTCGTCAAAATTTCATTTTTCGTAAAAAATGCCGTTTTTTCGTCATTTTTTCGAAGTTTTTTCTACTGCTTATAGTCAATTTTGAGAAATTCGAAAAATGACCCAAATAAAGTATCATCTACATCCACTTTTACATTTGAAACTCGCTATTGGTGAAAATCGAAGCGTTATTTCGGGTAGTAAAAGTGTTTTCAGAATATTTATTTATACGTATGGATTCTAAGATTTTCGTTTTCCTAAAAATATCAACTTAAAACGGCTATAAAAAAAAATTGTGACTTGGGATTTTTATAATATTTTAGTATGATGCTAAGTAATATATAAGTATACTTCAGTAAAATTTTCAGACCAAAATACCCAAAATTGACAATTTTATCACAAATTATATACGTAAAAACGTGAATTTTACAAAATATTAAAAATTTAAAAGTCCTATATTTTATAGAAAAATTAACGTAACGGTGCCAAAATTTTACCACGTATATATAGTACCTACCTATGTTAACACCCAAAAAAATTTTCAAGTCTCTTATCTTAAAAATTACCTGAGTTATCGTGAAATATAGAAATCAAATTCGTCGAAATTTCATTTTTCGCGAAAAATGCAGTTTTTTCGTCATTTTTTCTACGGCATAGCGTCAATTTTGAGAAATTCAAAAAATGATCTAAGTACCAAGTACATCCACTTTGCTACCGGAAACATACCCTATTCGTGAAAATCGGAGCATTATTTCGGGTAGTATTTTTGTACAGACATAAAAAAAAAAAAAAAAAATCACACATCATTGTAAAACCAATACATTCTTCGCTACGCTCAGAATCTAAAATGGGAAGTTTAGGTTTCACGATTCGAAAATTTAATTATAGTATATTAGTATAAGGTATAACCTATAACCATTAAGTTGAAATTTTTAATGAAGTCAACAAAATATATTTATAAGAATTATTAAATATTTGCAATATATATCGTATACAAATTTTAAATAATATGCTAAACTAAAAATTGATATTAATATTGATTAATGATTATATATTTATATTATAGATGGGCGATGGGCCACTGCAGTAGAAAAATATGCTGCACGACAATAATCCGTTGCGCTGTAGCGTCTAGCGTGTAATCGTTATTCATTAGTAATTTACAATTTAGTATACTACCTATTACTCTAGTATATTCTTACTCTATGGTATACTCTGTCCAAAGTAAGAAGACACCAGTTTGCGCATCAATTATGGCGCGCTCTAGTAGAATGTCATTACAACTTCATTCCAAACTTTCATTTCCGAATACGTCCGACCACTATCATCCTGCCGACATGTATACAGAACGCTCCGTAGCGATTATATATTATAACCATAGACCTTATACTCATAAGTAGGGCAGAGGACTTATAGCATTTGCATATTTGTTTTGCACAGCCGTAAAAAAAGGCCAACTATATAGAAAAATGTTTCATGTTACGACAAAGCCAAATCTGTAATTTTATGGTGCATGTTTTTGCATATTTAGACATTTTTCGGTTTTTGAGACATATTTAACTTATATATGGTTTTTGGGGAAATATTTTGAACAATTTATAAAAATAAATATAAAAATATGTAAAATGAAAATTTGAAAAAACATTTAGTTATTCAATGCAATTTTCAAGGTGAAAATATTATTTACTTCGTCCGTAGGTTTTTTTAAAAAAAATTCCAACATATTGGTAATTTTTTTTAGGGTCAGAAGAATGAATTAATAACACGTAATTTATATACATACATTTCAATAAAATTAAGTTAAAAAATTTTGAAAGTTTCATTAAGATTAAGTTTTTATTCATGTGTTATTGGTCGTGGACTAATAATAGTATAGCAAATAAAGTGTATAATTAAATTTAGTTAGTATTTGCAATGTTTCATATTTTAAATATTTTTTATAATTAATCTATATAATAAAATTTTAATATCATAAAAAAGTGCATATTTTAGAGTTTTTAAGTGCATATTCTAGAGGTTTTAAGTGCATATTTTAGAGTTTTTAAGTGCATAAGTGCTTGCATATTTCGCCTTTTTTTAGAGCTACAAGTCCTCTGCCCTACTCATAAGTATAAAGTCAATGTTTATATCATATAGATATAATATATAATTTATATGGTCGCATAAAAATAATTATTTCTTAATATAAAATATATTAATACTTATTTGAGTAACGTAATATATTACAATATTATTATTCTCTTCAAGCTTCAACACAAAGTGAAACATGACAATTGAAAAAAAACTATCGTTGACACTCTGTATAAAGGCGGTGCCTGTCGGTGACGTGTTGTAGTCGATTTCAGAGATATTTGGTGGGGTATGAGCGTCGCCCGACGAAAATTGGTCTGCTGCCCGGTGTCTTCTTATTTTGGACAAGTATGATTTTGCTTGTTAATCTTACTATCTTAGTATAGTTTCTGTTTCTCTGGCTGTCGGCAGCAGTTATATACCTTGTATTATATGTATATTAAGTAATAATTATTATAGCATTTTATTATTATTTTGTATTAACCTTGTGTCTGTGGACCATAAATATACATAAGGTACTTGTGCGTTATCGGGACTACCGCGCGCCACATATGCGTTATAGACTACCTCATATTATGGGTTATAGCGACGTCGTTTTATACGCGATTCTATTTCTAATTCAATTTTTTCCAGTGCCGTTATCGAACTTATCGCAATTTTTATAGACTGGGTGGGTAACTTTTGGACACTTAGACATTTAGTCACAACCACGCTGTCACGCTGGTGGTAGTAATAACTTGTTGTTTATTTGATTATTTTTTTTAATTTTAAATGTAATTTTTGACGTATTAATTTAACATAATATATTATCACATATTTTATTTTATTATATTTGAGATTTGACATATTATTATCATATTATCAATAAATACATTGACTTTTAGCTTTGGATAGTCAATCAAGGTAGTCGCGACGAGTCGGCGGTAGTCCCGATAACGCACAATTACCATACATAATTCCATATTGGTATTTAAATTTATGAAATAAAATTTAATTGGCCAAAATATTTAAACTCATACTATTACAAAGTCAACTAATATAAAAAGGTCCCAATTATTGAACTTTTAAAAAAGTTTTTTTTTTGACTCTAGTTTGACGCCACTGGAGTATGTTTTTGTGTGTAAAGGACAGTGTCTTTTATTCCTCATAATTTTTTTGCTGTAGTCAGTTACAAAGTTCTCACCAATTATTGTTATTTACAAGGTAAAACTCGACTTTAAATCTTAGCTGATAATAGTTATATTAATGTATTTAATATGAAAATTTTGCGTTTTTTATTTTTATTATATATACAGGGCAAGCCCAATACGACTATATAAAAAAAATTATAATTTTAACAATACATAGGTAATGAATATATATAATATATACAATGAGAAGTTATAATAAGAACACAAAAAAATAATAAATTATACAGAAAATTATTATAGTTCAGAAAAATAAAGCCTTAATAGTAAGATAAGGGTCATTGTTTGCTGCATGTATTTATCAGATAATAGGCGAGGAGTTAAGAAAAAAAGAACAAGAGGGAATAAGAAATTGGTTTTCAAATGAGTATGACACATGAATTTTAAAACTTAGAAGTTCTTGGGAATCAATTTTATTTTAGGGAAGATTAGAAATAAAGTTTAGCAATATGTTTGCAACCAGCAAGCTTTGTGAGTTAGAGAGTTTGTAGGACAGGAATATAATTATATAATCGTGTGAAGGGTGGATAATATTGAGATGATAAGCAACATATCCTTTGGATTTTTGAAATGTAGCACAATCACAAGCAGTTTAAGGGTCCTAAAGAACTAAACCAATTCCAATATGAACTGAACAAGTGAGCAGCGTAGTGATTTTAAAGTGGAAGTTAACCAGAACTCTTGAGTGATATGAGAGATAAATCCTAAAAGTTAGAAAGCCCTAAGAAAAATAGATTCAATTTGGAGAGAAATTAGGTGTAAATATAAATTTTAGATCTGATATTAAGTTAATAATTAAGTTTAAGGGCTTTATATTATTGATAGAATAGGGGAAAATATTAGAATTATGATGGTGATTGGTGAACATTTGTCGTGTTTAATGAAATGCCAGAAGACTTACATCATTTGACAAGATGAACTATATATATATGAAGGTTGAACTAAATGACAATCGGAGGATGATTTAATTAATCTTAAGAATAATTTCATATCATCTGCAAATATAAGTAATTTAAAGTGGTAAAGTATTGATGGGGCAGAATTAATATAAAGAAAGAACAATAGTTGAGAAAGGACTGTACCCTGAGGTATACGAGAAAAGAATAAGGTTGCAAGTTATAGTAGGTATATGTAAAACGTTAAATTAGTTTTGGTGGCAAAAATAACAATTACAATAATTTTTTAACATTAATTTAAATAATTTTAACACAAACAATTTTTTTAAACCATGTAGAATATTAAAATAACATTACCTATATATTTGTTGTCTGTCTTATATACATATAAGATAATAAATTTATGCAACATAGTTTTAGATACGTTCTCATCAAGGATAACCAACTGTGCTTAAGCATCCAGTTTTTAGTTTTTTTTTTAATGTTTTCATTTATAAACATTTTTATACATATTTTAAAAATTGAATTGTTTATAAACTGGTTAAAATTGTAAATATCAATAAAAAATGAATACTTCAGCATAGTTTAAATTATATTCAACAAATTTGATAGGTACTTACTCCAAAATTTATTATAAATGAATGTAACTAAAACTACATTATATGGAGATTTACTATTTAATATGTAGGTATGTATGAAAGAGACAGAAAATATGTGAGTAACATTCTCTTAATATTAATTATTAAATTTGTGTTTTTTCATTTTGTAGTTATAATACCAACTACATTATATAAATATAGTATTTGCTATATAAATTACAACACATATAAATAAATAATTACTTTTGGTTATAAGAAAATGTGAGTTATTTTATATTTGATTTGAATTATATAATAAACAATTCTGTATAAAAAAAAATGATTAGAGTAAAAGTTAAATATTTCATAACTATTTACCTAGTTTTTAAATATAATTTAATTATTCGATGGACTTAATATTGGTTGACAAGCTAAAAGCATTCTCTGTCTTGCTCTTTTAAAACTAGCCATTATATTGTTGACACTTTTCACTAGTGCTTGAACAGAAACAATGTCAGTACTAATATCATTAATATTTTCTATACTTCTACATTGCTGCTTTAAATAACTAAGTGTAATATTTAATGAACCCCTTTGTTCTATTTTCATTCCGTATTTACTCAATAATTTATCCTAAAATAAATTTAAGTTGGATTATAATTAAAATTAATATACAATGAATTATTTTTGTTACTATTTACATTAAAATTGTTAGGTATACTAATATAATTAGGTTCAGTCAACTTTATTGAACTACCGACAAAATATCTGTATAAATCCTCCACACAATTCCTAGATTTTGGAAGCCAAGCTTCTAACCTAATATTTTGTTTATATGTAACTTGCGAGGAAAATTTTGGAATTTGATATGATGTGTATCCTTCAATTCGTTCTTTGTTCCAAGAATCAATTGAATATATAACAAATGTAATAAATGCAGAGTTAATGTGTAGTTGACCTAAAGTATAAAATATATTATTTTATATATTAAAATAAAATTAGATCTAAAAACTGATTTACCATCATGATGATCAATGTTTTTTGGTAATATAATGGTTAAATCAAATAAATAAGAAAATATAGATGTCATATTGTTATTTTTCCGACATGTATTAGTAGTTCCATGGAGGGAATTCAAATTTGTACATTTCCATCCTATAAAACAAATTATTTTTGTAATTTAATTACATTTAATTCAATTTTAATTATACTAGGTAAAAAGAAAAAAAAGATACTTATTACTTAATATGATTTCAAAATATTAGAAAAATTCCAAGTCTCAATTTTTATTTTTTAGCTGTTCAACTCAATTTTTTTTATAAGTGTTTAAATTGAAATTTCAGTAAAATAATATTTAATAGGGGTCCACAACGATATATTTTTAAATATCGATATCGTATGTATTTTGGCGATAATTTATCGGTGTACTTAGGAAAAATCGATATATCGAATTATCGATATATCGATATATTGATTATCATAATATCACAATTTGTAATAGTGATAGTGTGTATATTAACAAATATTTTAATAAAAAATTCACTTTCGTTACACCATAGCACAAGTTATGAAGTGTAATGAACAAAATATGCTGATTAGTGATTTATATTCATATTTTGCAATCACATCCTGGATAGATGGATATTAATAGTTTAATAATTATTTGTATTCAATTATTAGAATAATAAGATTAATTTAGAAAAAACATTCCCAAAATAACACTATAAGGGCAATTCTGATGTGGGTGCATTTTAATTATTTTATTTTTAAAATAATACAGCTAAATTTATTTTAGGAACAATGAGATATCACTAGCCATATCATAATATAAATAATAAATAATAAATATAGATATTGATGTATTTACTATTTATAAGATATTTGGATAATCGATTAATCGATTAATCGATATGTTTTAATTAAATATCGATATCGAGAAACTCTTGAAAAAGGTGACGATATCGATATCGTATCGATATTTCGATATCGTTGTGGACCCCTAATATTTAATATATTTATATGGGTTCTTCTTATTATATTTCAATATTTTACAATAATGTAAAATAAAATTAACAAAAATTTTGAATATATGATTGAAGCTTAAATTAAAAAAACTTTTTTTTTATAGCTGTTTTTAGTATAAAAAAGCAAGGGAAGGGATACAGGTGTAAAGAGGATAGTGTTGAATTTGGATTACAATTTGAAATTGAATGCAATGATAAATCATTACATTCCTAAAGTACAGTCAGATTAGAGTTTTTATGTGACTCATTTAGGGGTTTTATGATAAATTATTTATATTGAACATAGAGACTGATAAATGTAAAAATTTTAATCAGTACATATAATATCTGATGTACTTCGCTCATATGAATGTAATATTAATCATTGCATTCAAATTATAATCAAAATGTAACACTATCCTCTTTACACCTGTATCCCTTCCACACCAGTATCCCATCCCTTTCTTTTTCATTATTAATTATAATAATAAAACCTTTATGTTGTATTAGTTTTAAAAACAAATAATAATGATAAAATGTTAGAATATAATATACATTGTACAATGAATAAAATTCAAATTAATTTGTAGATTATTAATATTTAATAGTATTGAAAATGTTTACCTAATGGGAGATCAATATAATAGCGAATAAATAAATTGTCATATTCAAATCCATTAGCTGATGTTATTTCAGTAAATATATCAATTGTATTAGATTCTGGTATATAAAAATCATGGTTATCTAGTTTAAGTAAGTGGTACTGAAAAAATTTATTATTTATTTACCAATTACATGTAAATAATCAAAGACTATCAATAAAATAAATAAATAATATATTCACCGTATTAGATATCAGTTCAAGAGAATCATTTGATAGATTTTCTATCCAAAATCTATACTCAAAACATGAATCTTTGACAGTACTAATTGGGATAATATATCCAGCACAATTTTTATTAGTAAAATCAGGACAAACCATCATAATATGGCTGTTTGAATTCCAATATAATGATGCTAACAAAATATTATTGTCTTCATTTTCTACTCTAAAAATATACAATTAAAATACATTAATAATATAAACAATATATTGATCACAAAAATATTAATATACAATAGACATTAGTATAATGCATTAAATACAAATTTAGGTATAATTTTTAATTATATAAGAATATGTAGTATGTATTATATATTATACCATAACAATAATGTTAAATATTTGTTATATACCCGTTTCCAAGATCAAGAAGGACATGCATTATCTGATTTAAATGTGGCAATCTATTTTGCAGTTTTATAATATCAGATGGTGTATCATCCATTATATTTTTTGTATACAAATTTATATTTCTTGTATGACTTTTTAATAAATTCATTTTCTTAAACGATTTAGTGAGTAAATTATCATTAATTGTAATGTCATGTAAAATGGTTCGACCTTCCTAAAACAGTTAAGTTTTATTAATTATATGTATATTATCTTACAATAAAATTTTTATTATTTATTATTAAATTTTATTGTCTCACATGATAATTTAACTCAGTTTTTAAATGACTATCTAAAAGTTTTCCTTCAATTGATGAAGATGTTTCTTCTAAATCATTTTGATCTTGTAGTTCTTCTGTTGTTTTTTCCATCCAATAGAATATTTTTTCAATTTTCTTTGTATATTTTTTTTCAATTTTAGTATTTTTATGGTGAAATGAAGTACGTGATATTTCTAAACATACTCTGTGTATAAAAATTAATATATAATTGTATTAAAATGTATTATATTTATATTATATAAGAAGTAGTAATCATGTAATTTAATTATATATTTATTATATAGTACAAATTACATACCTGAATTTAAAATGTTCTATTGATCCTTCACATTTATAACTACCTATATCATAATCTATATCATCTTTATTAGACATCTTAGTTTTTCATAAATACTCTATGTATGTAAAATATAAATTAATTTAAATCAATATTGTATAGTTCTTATTTCTATCGTTTATTGCCTATTGGCTATAACTCTATTGGGCCATTTTTTTTGATAATATATAAATTAATATTATTTGTAAATTATTTAGTAAACCTTATAAAAATTTTATTCATCAATTTGTTGAATATATATAAATTGTTTATTGCAGTTTATAATTTTCACTTTATATTAGAACTTATCTTTTAAGTGGGACTAACCAATATGAATTATGAATACTGAATAATGAGATAAATAATTAAATACGTTAAAATTTATATTTTAAATCGAAAATTCGCAATAAGTACATAGCAGTATAGCACAGTAGATATCTCTATATCGTGGTAAAATTAAAATTAAAATTTTTTGATCATATTATATCATCTAATTAATCATGATAAACAGACAAAATAACTCATTTAATCTATGACTTATTTATTATTTATGTTAATTATTTATATTTATTTTATCATATTATTAATGTTATCATGACTTTATTTATTAACATTAACCATGGTAAATAAATAAACATAATTTTCTATTCTCATATATTATCTATCGTTTATAACCTCTTATATATAAACTTGTTTACTATAACGCATGCGCTGATCTCCGTGTACTCAAAAGGACGCTTCATCGTATGCTTTGCAGTTTGCAGTCTTTGTACTAGGCATCCGCCATTTTGCTACTTTAATTTTCCAGTTTTCATTGTGTATTCTGTCATCACATTTTGAGCGAGTTAATGTTAATTTTTTTATGTAGTTAAAATTTGGTGCAATTGAATTATAATAATCCTAATTTATTTTATATATCATTAGAAGTTGTGTAAGGTACGTTATAATTATTTAAAGATATTTGAATTAAATTTTTGCTCATTTTGTCATGTGTTTTATTGATTGTATATTTTTATATTAGTGGGTTATTAAACGTAGGTATTGTAATGTAATGTAAATAATTGTTGTTTTTATTCTTAAAAAGAAATCCATATTTCATGGTAACGTTATTTTTATAAAATAATATAGTATATTTATATATAGGTATATGTATTTATATATATAGAATATATTGTGTACAACGTAATAAGTATTGATATATTCATGTTAATTAAATGCAGTAGGCAGATTTCACTTTATAATCATCTTTCTGACACGAATCAAGATGTCGTAATTTGTGTTTACTAGTATGATTTACATAATTAATTTATTGTAATGTACCTACATGTGAACAATAAATCCTTCAAAATTGATAGATTATTTATGTGCATTTAAAATCTGACTATATTAAATATATTAGTTTTAATTTCCACTAAAACCTTTCATCAATATTTTTATTGTTTGTAATTATAATAAAATAAATTAACATATAGGTAGAAATACACAATATAAAAAATGTATTTTATTAGAAATTTACGTTGCATGTAAATCTTGCAGTCTCAATTTGAAGTTTTAACTGATATTTATATATAACAGTAATAAATAATATTATAGAAATAAGTCTTATGGTATATTTTTAAAAATATCATATCTTAGTAAGGTATATTTATATAAAAATTGTGGTATACACATACAGGTACACATAACACACACAAACATACATGTATATATATGTTACAGGCAAAAGTTATAATCGGTCAAAACTCAAAATAAAAAATTTTATTTAATTTTACAATATTATAATATTTAGAATCATTCAATAATTCATATATAATTTTTGTATTCTTGGTGTTTTAAATGTAATGGCATTAATATTTGAGTAATAAATGTAAATGTAAATAAAATAATGCTTAATGTGATTCAAAATGTTATATAAGTATTATAAATATTATATAATAAGAATTTATTCATATTTTTTATAAATTGCCCATGCGCCTTGGGTATTTCTAGTTTTGCTTTATTTCGACTTTCCCGGAACATATGTTATTTATTTTAAAAATGGGTTTTTAGCAATATTTTCAAATTATGCTTTGGGTATTTTTAGTTTTGCTTAATTTTGACTTTTCCGTAACATAAAAGTACCTATGTTATTTATTTGAAAAATGAGTTTTTAGCAATATTTTTCAAATTATTTATTTGTGAATTGTTAAACAATCAATTATAAAGTAGAGTTTATTTCTAATTAGTAATGTTTTATACAAATGAACTCAATTTCAATAAATAAATTATTCTAATTTATTTAACTCTTGAGACAAGTTAAGTATTTAATTTGTGATTATATAATTAATAAAGTATTCAATAAATAAATTAAATAATATTTCTATTAATGGAAGTGGTTTTTTTTTTTTTTTTTTTTTAAGAGATAATAACTACTTTTTATATTAATATGATTATTGTTTAGATACTTTAATGCGTACTGTTTTATAAAGATAATTATTTTGTTTGTTTAATAATACAAACAAAAGATACACATTAACTACATTTATTTTCTATGTTATTCATTTTTTTATAACAATGTTTTTTTTACTCTGCCAATTTCATAACTGATTAATCAGTAAATATTTTACTAAAAATCTTTTGAATCCTATTGACATTCGTCGGCGACACCAGTATATTTTAAATCATAATCATTAATATTTGTTTTATAAAATAATATATATATTCAGTAAGATATAGGTCATAGTGTCTATAATATTATATAAGGCACCCATAACCATATGCAAAACCGGCATTTTCTTTAGTTGGATAATGTTTATATACCTAGATAATATTATTTAAAGAAATAGAATGTGTTTTCTATAAATATTAAATATTAATGGTTTTCATATAGGTAATAGGTTTAATATTGTTGATTATTAATATTAAATTGTAATGAAATAGTTATAATCACCTTACTCTGCGCTAATTTTTTATAATTATTTAGCTATGCTATTAGGTACTGTTGATGAAAATAATAAAATATTTTGATAATTTTTTGTTTCTTCTGGAAAAATCATTAGATATTATTAAAAGAATGTATAGACAAATTTGATAATTATTCTGAATTATAATTTTTGAAAAGAAAATTATTAATAAATGCATGTTAAGAGTAACAAATTTGAATATGTGATAAGTTATATTTCTGAATGGTGTTTAAATGGTTTAACACGTGTCTTGTCGTAAGGTCTATGTACTATCCATGAGATTTTTGTGCAACTTTCATAATTTATTTTATTTTTGTTTATTTATATATAATTAACGGGATAAACCCTTTTAAAAATACAGTTAAACAATAACAAGAAAAATATAACAATATGATAAAATTGAATAAAAATTAATTTGCAATTGAACTTATAGCTAAATATACATTATGATTAAAAACAATACGTGACATAAAGAAAATGTTACATAATTCATAATTTGATTTGCAAAATTTAACGATCTAAGAAAGAAACTATCAGAGTTTTATCTATAAAACGGAATATGAAATAAATTTAGTTTCCTCAGACAACTCGTTATATTGAATCCTATCATAGACAGCAATTCAGGAGAATGAATATGACCATTTCACAAATCATAAATATACATTATATCAGTATCATTTCTCCTTATCACACATGATAAAACTCTAATTCCTTTATACACATATCGTTTGAGTTTTGTGTTATACATGGCATATTTAATTTGAAATTTAAAAACTTTGAGATTTTAAGTTCTACATTTTCAATAATATCAATGGAGAAATTATAACTAGGTGACCAAATTGTTGACCCAAATTCAAGATCTGATCTAACAAGAGAAAAATAAAAGATTTCTAAGGCATAAATATTCTTAAAGTTATTTGTACTTCGGTTTATAAAACTTAATGTATTAAGAGTTTTTTTACTGCAATGATTTATGTGAGATGTGAAAGATAACTTACTGTCAAAGACAGGCCCTAAATCTTTTTTAATTGAAGTGACTAGTGACAAAAAAATTTTCTATTTTATAATCATGACTAGTAGTAATATTTATAATTAGGGACCGGTTGTATATTTGTTTTACATTCTCAAATTAAGATGTTTTTAAGCTTCATAATATCAAAATAATCTTATATGCATAAATAATCTATTTTGAAAATTTGATTAAAATGAAAATTAACATGAAAAAATAAATAATAACAATTTATAAACATTTTTAAGGAAGTGTATTGTATAGGTTAGGTATATTACACTTATTATTTTTATAATTAGATATACTTCAACAACAAAAAAAAAGTAAAAATTTTTATACTTAATATAATAGTAACATTCAACATTACGAGATGAAAATAATTATTCCATGTTTACAAAAAAAGTACCTAATTACATATCTAAAATTCAGTTTATAAATTCAACAAATTTAAATTAATATATGTTAATAATAATGTATAAATAATATGTTTTATTAAAAATGTTTTTGTATTTTTGTCTGGGACTTGGAAAATGACAAAAGTCACAATTTGTTTGGATCATTTTATTAACAATTACAATTCTTTGTGCAATTTTCAAATGAAACCTCTATATTCCTAAAACTTGATTTTGTACAAAATTTTCTTTAACCTTGATATATGATTTTTTATGCGCTAAAAACTATCAGTTCATAGGATAATGAATTGTCTCGAGATAGCTTATTCAATTGGAGTTACTTATACTCTAAAAATATAAAAATCCTTTCTCTAAAAATTATTAAAAAACATTGATACATTTCATTATGCTAGTCAGGGCTATAGCTTATTGAGTAATGCATTATTTTAAGGGGAAACAAATTATATTTTTACTAAACTGAAAAATATATGTATATTGCGGTTTTATAAAAAATTAATCATATTGTGTTTATGTTAATAGTGATTATAATACCTACATTTATAAATATAATTATAATTTATATAAAAGGTAGTTCTGAAATTTTATGGCATTGTAAATATTTTTCATGAATCTAAAATATTAGTTCTATTAGTGTAGTATATAATATATGATATTGAATACAATGGTTGTTATCAGGAGCTGGGTAAGCCTATCCAGTTATAGAAGTACTATTTAAGCATTTGGTGATCTGATCTAAAGAGGTCAGAATGAGTAATGGCACTAGGGTGTTTGTCGGCGGCCTGTCTCATCGCGTTCGCGAGAGGGATCTCGAGAGGTTTTTCCAGAAAATTGGCAGAGTCAAGGATATTGCTATGAAGAATGGATATGCTTTTGTGGTAAGTTTACATTTTTATTTTTATTTATTTTCAGCATGGGTAGTGGTTCAAGAATATATATTGGTCACTTACCTTATGGCGTGCGAGAAAGGGATATAGAAAGGTTTTTCAGAGGATTTGGCCGTATTAGAGAAATATTGCTTAAAAATGGATATGGATTTATTGTAAGTAACATTGATAATTTAGTATATACAGGAATACTAAATAGGTAAATTTTTTTGAAGTTGTATCTTATTCTTTCTGATCTTATCTATACTTTATAATATTTGACTACTGTAGTACTAATTTTTTAGGAATTTGATGATTATCGTGATGCTGATGATGCTGTATATGAATTGAATGGACGTGAACTTAATGGTGAAAGGTAATTGAAACTTGTCATAAATTGTGTACTATTTATAAATAATAATGTAATGATTATACATAATTTATTGTAGTTATTATTGTGGCATACATATATATATATATATAAATAAATAGAATATTTTTATTTAATATTTAATTACAATTTAGTAATGTTTATAATATAATTGCATACTTTTATAATTTAATTGTTTGTAGAGTTTCTGTTGAACGAGCTCGTGGAACACCTAGAGGCAGTGATGTATGGCGTGGTTCAGGACGTGGTGGTGATTTACCACCTCCCCCACCAAGGAGACCTCGCCGTGATGCCAGGTACACAAAAAAATTTAAGGGGCCTCTACTCCCAATATTTTGTGTTCTAGAGATTGTGCGTCATACTTTTCTCAATTTTTATTTTCTACTCCCATAAAAGAATGATTAAATATTGTAAAGAAATATGTTTTTAAAAATACAATTAATAAATTATAAATTTAATTATGTCAAAAGTACACTTTGTACAATCTTGTAAATTTCTAGCTGAATCTAAATTTTTTTCAAAATTGAAATCCGATCATTTCAACTACGTATTTTTTTGTCAAGAAAAACTGCTAAATAGTTCAGTTTTTTTTTCATATATTTCTCCTTGTGTTATCAACGACACGGCATGCACGTTCTACCTTCTTATTTTGTATATGCGGGACTGTACTACACACACTAATATTCATTTATGACTACTACAATGACAAATTTTATGAAATTGAACTCCTTAATAAATGGCAGTAGAGAGTCCCCTTAATGTAGAAATTATAAATTTTGTAATTTCTGTTTAACTTAATTTATATTAAGTTCATGTTTTAATTATATTTGTCATTTTAGAGATGATAGAAATGATAGGTATGGACCACCAACAAGAACAAATTATAGGTTAATTGTTGAGAATTTATCAAGTCGGGTTAGCTGGCAGGTAAGGAATCATTTACAAGTGAATTTTTATTGTTTCATTTCTATTATATATATATAGAAATTGTATATTTTGTATTGTTAACATTAATTTTGAATATTTATCATAATTTTAAAATATCCTGAATTTTATTTTCACACGTGGTTTGTTATTGAGAGGTGCTGATAAGTGTTCCAACAATAAAATTATCTGAGGAAAAAGCCTGCAATTATACTAAGGTTTAACAAAATTACACTGTATTAAATTGCTCTGCTATCTAAAAAAAATTAATAAATTATTTCACCATTCACTTTATTTTACCCTATTAACAGAAATAAAATATAAAAAATCATGCAAATAATAATTTTACTCGCTACTATGTTTAGTTTTTTTAAAGTGAATGGTTTAAGTAAATAGAACCTAAAAATTAGGTTATAAAAAATTGTTTTTAATGTTAAAAAAGAACAAAAGAAAAATGAAAAAAAAAATGTAATATTATTTTTCTAAAGAGCCACCACAATGTGTTGGGTTCGATCGATGTCCATACCAATGACATTAAACGCTTGATCGTTGGCCGTTAACATAAGAGTGGCACAATCAGGCACATAGGCCAATGTCACAAAAGATCACAGTACGATATCACACATTCCATTCCGGGCCTAGGATGATCGGCCTAACCACAAAAGGTGTTCCCAACAATACAAGCCGATCAGCTGCCCAATTTGGTTAACCCCCCAATTCATGTCGCCCCACACATGGTCCGAGACCGAGTCGCTTTTCAATACCATTCCAAGTGTTTAAGAGGTATGTATTTAAATAATAACATAAACAATGTTTGGTATTTGCTAGGCTTTTAAAATAAAATTTTTAAACAATATTATTTTGAAAATAAACTAATAACAAGTTAAGGACTTAGAAGATCCAGTAACCAAAAAGCAATTCGGTATCAGTCATCAAAACAACAAGGCCACACGATCATCAAAAGCACTAAAATCAATCAACAAAACCCATTATGTTTAAAAATGACTTCAGTTCACTAACAGCAAATGAGCATTTCCTTCCTATCATTTATTTTTCAAGTGAAGTCTTCTGAAATCAATCCCATTATAAAATAAAAATAAAAATGTATATTTAAATTATAATTAATTATAAAAATAAAAATGTATATTTAAATTATAATTAATAATTATTGACTATTACCTATATTTAGTTATAAATTTAATTTATATATTATATATATATTTAATTGATTTATTTTTATGTTTTTATTTGGGTGTAGGATTTAAAAGATTTTATGCGTCAAGCTGGTGAAGTTACTTATGCTGATGCACACAAACAACGCAAGAATGAAGGGTAATTTTAAGTGTAGTTTATTTCTATGTACAAATATTAACTTGGTTGGTTTAATTCATTGTAGTGTTGTGGAGTTTGCATCCTATTCGGATCTCAAAACTGCAATGGATAAGTTGGATGATACAGAATTGAATGGACGTCGTATAAGACTAGTTGAAGATAGAAGTAGCAGTCGTGGACGTGGTGGTGGAAGACGCAGTCGTAGTCCTTCAAGTTCTCGTTCCCGTTCTAGGTCCCGGTCTCGTTCGCGTCGCCGTGTACGTTCTCGTTCAAGGTATGATATTTACTTTTTCAACAATTATTTATATTGGATTATTAAATTTTTAATTTTGATTAGAAGTAGATCACGAAGCCATTCCAAGTCGAAGTCTGAATCACGTTCAAAGTCTCCCTACAATAAGTATGTGTAACACGTAACTCGATAATTAAAAATGAATTATGGAATATTATATACTAAGTTTCACAACTAAATTAAATTAAAATACTAAACAATTATTTTGTCCCTATTATTATTATATTTTATATGTGTTTATAGTGAATTTTCATTGTGTATACAAAGCCCAACTTAAATTTGTGCAATTTTGTTTCTCCTTCCTTCAATTTACAAAGTTGAATAAAAATAAAAATATAACCAACATTAAGAGTGTATATTTTGTATAATATAATAATTTGATAAATAATAAATGCAAATATAAATAATTTTAAGTAAAAATAAAATGGTTTTTAATTTAGAAAATAATCCATAGAGGTCCCTAACATTTTTGGGTCAATAGCTGTGCAGTTCCCTTGCCACCTTAAGTTGGATTTTGTGTATTATACTAAAATGTATGTATTCAAATTTAACATAATGCATATATTTATAGAAAGTTCAACCCAATTACCATATTAATGACTATTATAAAACATAAATCTCATTTTTATACTTATAATTTCAAAAATAACTATTTTTTTAAATACATAAAAATTCGTATTGTATTTATGTTCAGATCACCAGCAGCAGATTCTAAATCACGTTCTCGCTCTGGATCTATAGACAAAAAGAGATCCCAATCACGCTCTCAATCAATATCCAATAAGCGTATAAAGTAAATAATTTAATATACAATATATTTGAGTATTCGTTTAGTATTATATTGTGAACACATAAATACCATATATAAACTTACACTGTTTTTATTTTCAAAAATGTATTTTTTAAAGTTATTTTGATTTTTTCATTGAAAGAACTTTAAATTGCAATTTCAAAACATTTATACTTGATAGATATGACTTATGATATTAATCATTACTTATTAATATATTATAATTTTTTTGTTTAGACGTGATTCACGCACTCCTGATGAAAAATCACGTTCACCGTCTAGAGAGAAAAATGGTGATGCCAGTCCACAATCTGAGGATGATTAGATAGAGATACATTTTGAATCCTCTATTATTTTAATTTTTTTATATAATTCAATTTTTTTCTATCCAGTTTAACTTAATGTACACTTAATCTTATCATTTGAATAGGTCATATTTATGTTCAATGCCGTAGATAAAGTATCGATTATTGATTTTACAGAATATTTTATATTGTAAAACTTAAGATAACATTTAATGAAATATTTTGAATGTTATATATGACTAATTCATTCATTGGCAAAAAAATAATGGATTTGGTAATTCTTTTCTTTGTAAGTTCTAACATAATCACTTATTTTATTTGTATGATGAGTTTGAAATGATTATATAGGTACTTATATATAAGACTTGGTGTGTTTTTATTACTAATATTTAAATTTAGTTATTTCATTTAGTACACTGATAAGATATATACTGTTTCCTGTTCAATCATTATTCATTACTAATCTTAATTCAAGGTGGGGTCACTACCAGATTAAAACTTGTTTTGAAGTATATATATAGAACAGGTTTGAGCTAAAAGGTCAAATAACAAGGTTCATTAATTTATTTTATATGATGGGAGCCAAATATTTAATTATAATTACTCGGCTCAGTACAACTTAGATACATATTTTTTCATTTTATGGAAGGCAAAAATTTAAACCTTATTTACATTTTTATGCTTTGGTAAAAATATATATCTACCTTATATTCATAATTTCCATTAAGACATCAATCATTATAATGACGGAATGGCAATCTTAAAATAAATAAACCTTGAATATATTGTGTATTAGTACAGTGGATATTCTGTTTTTATGAGAGAATTTGTTGGTTTTATATATTTTTTTTATTTGTAGGAAACAATTATATTTGTATAAAGTTGAATAACACGATTGATACAAAATTATATTGGTAGTTTTTTAATAAACTTAGTGTAAATATAATGCCTATTAGTGGTGTATTGAGAATTTTTGGGCTATGTATATTTTTACATAACTCATAGTAGGTACTATAAATAGATAATCCATGTGTTTACCATTGAATTTATTATGCTTGGTATATAATTAATGTATATTTCTAGCTTAAAACAAAAAAAAAAAATTCACTATTTTGTAGAATGGGGCAATGTAAAAATTTCTACACGATGGCCATAGTAAAAAAAAAAGAGCTGATACTCCTGCCGCACAGGATTCAGGTGTGCGAATCATAGTGTTTAATTTTACTTAGAATTTGAATGCAATGATAAACCATTGCATTCGAAAAAACGATTCTGAGCGAAGTTCAGTCAGATTATAATTTTCGTTTGAACTAAAAATATCAACTTAAAACAGCTATAAAAAAAAATTGAGATTAGGGATTTTTCTAAAATTTTAGTATGTTGTTAAGTAATATGTAAGTATACTTCAGTAAAATTTTCAGACCCTAATGCCAAAAATTGCTAATTTTATCAAACATTATATACATAAAACGAGAAATTTACGAAATATTCGAAGTCCTATATTTAGTAAAAAAATTTTAAAAAACGGTTCCACAATTTTACCACATATATATAATAGCTATGTGAACACTCAAAAAAATTTTCAAGTCTCTAACTTAAAAATTGCCCGAGTTATCGTGAAATATAGAAATTGAATTCGTCAAAATTTCATTTTTCGTAAAAAATGCCGTTTTTTCGTCATTTTTTCGAAGTTTTTTCTACTGCTTATAGTCAATTTTGAGAAATTCGAAAAATGACCCAAATAAAGTATCATCTACAATTCTACATCCACTTTTACATCTGAAACTCGCTATTGGTGAAAATCGAAGCGTTATTTCGGGTAGTAAAAGTGTTTTCAGAATATTTATTTATACGTATGGATTCTAAGATTTTCGTTTTCCTAAAAATATCAACTTTAAACGGCTATAAAAAAAAATTGTGACTTGGGATTTTTATAATATTTTAGTATGATGCTAAGTAATATATAAGTATACTTCAGTAAAATTTTCAGACCTAAATACCCAAAATTATCAATTTTATCACACATTATATACGTAAAAACGTGAATTTTTATGAAATATTCAAAGTCCTATATTTTGGAGAAAAATTAATGTAACGGTTCCAAAATTATACCACATATACATATATAGTAGCTATGTGAACATCCAAAAAAAATTTCAGGTCTCTATCTTAAAAATTACCTGAGTTATCGTGAAATATAGAAATCAAATTCGTCGAAATTTCATTTTTTGCGAAAAATGCAGTTTTTCCGTCTTTTTTTCTACGGCATAGCGTCAATTTTGAGAAATTCAAAAAATGATCTAAGTAAAGTACCAAGTATATCCACTTTGCTACCGGAAACATACCCTATTCGTGAAAATCGGAGCATTATTTCGGGTAGTATTTTTGTACAGACATAAAAAAAAAAAAAAAAAAAATCACACATCATTGTAAAACCAATACACAATACATTCTTCGCTTCGCTCAGAATCTAATAAATGTTTCTTATATTAACAAATTTATATATTTTACTGTACAATAAAATTAAGTTGTATGATAGATTAATATTTTACATTTATCACATTTTACTCATTAGTAATGAACTAATGAAGATCCCTAAGAAACATGTAAATATTGATATGTATTAGTATTATACTCGTATTATTATTTATAGTTTAGGCAATGGGCTTTAATGTTTATGATTTGCATATTAGTTAATAGTTTTTCTTAGACATTTGTCAGAGATATTTATTATAATATGTTATAAATATTAATATATTATCTAGAAATTTGTCATAAAATTATTAAATTTTAAAAATTATACCTATATAATCTATAAAGCTACACTTGTATTATAAACATAATATTTATTTGCGCACCCAACACTCCTGTAAATTTCGCCACTGATCTCTTGTTATGAACTTAATCAGAAGATCATTTTTTAAATTTCTACCACTTACATCATATGTTAAAGTTTTAGAATATTGTGTTTTCAATCAATTTTCATATTTTACTTTGGACGTAAAAAATTGTTATAGCTTTAAATAACACATTTTACGAAATTCTGAAACCATAAAAATCAGATTTTGAGAATATTGTAATTATAAATTCTAACACTTAATTATAGCGTTATACCTATTTCTGTATTTTGTACATTAGCAATTGGCATATACGCTCTAAAGTTAAATGATACGCATAAGAGTATACTTACCAGTGGCGTAACTGGATGAAATATACCGGAGGTGCAAAATTTTTTTAAATTAGCTTTACAAAAAAAAAATTATATTGTGGATCATATTGAAGCGGTACTACAGCGCGGCGCAACTACGAACTACGATAATGAGATTCCGGCCTTAATGTATAATATTTAATTCAAGAGGTGTAAAATAGTATGTTTGCACCTCCGAAAAAAATATAAGAGATGCAATGCACCCCCCAGTTACGCCACTGATTTTACCTATTATATTTTTTTAATATTTTGTTTTGGAAATCTTCACATTGATATATAAAAACAAAATACATGAAATTATGTTATTGTAATTTTGTATCTATAAAACGTAAAAATCCGAAGTTTTATTGAAGCGAGAGAGAAATTTTTTTTTCATAATTTATTAAATTGTATAATTTTGTTCAGTTATAAATATATAATTTAGAAATACATCACTTGTTATAGCCTTATAGGTAAATTTAATCTACATTTGATTTAATTAATTTTGTTTGGATAATACAATATCAATTATCAATACTTTTAAATAATTAAATACCTAACTAATAATCTGAAAATTGTTTTCAAATTTATCATTGACGCAGGTTTCGATAAATTCCAAATCATTGATTTTATTAAATGTGTTCGTTCTTCCATTATAATTTTAAATTTTTCTATTTTAGCGATTAAAATTAAATGATGTTTATAATTAGTCTACACACATAAACGTATAATAAAGTTTTGTTTTTGCATAATATTATTTCCTAATTTAGAGTTCAACGACATGTAAAATACTAAAACATAAAAAATTTTTGCTTGTATACTTTATTGTGTATTTCGTGTATTTATGTCCTTGTCAATTGTCAATGACATTTTAATAATTGTTTAGCTACAAAAACAAAATTATTTTCATATAAAATTTTAAATTATTCTGTTATAAATTTATAATGAATTCCTAGTTTATAAGGCTCGTTCAAAGGAACCCAGTCCCACAATTTTTTTTTTTTATATTCATTTAACAAATGAATGTTATTTTTATAGATATTTATAATTATTTTGATATAAAAACTAGAGTTTTATTCATATTACGTAGACACATAAAAAATATACAAAAGTTGATTCTTGTTTAGAATACATAATGAGGAATTGAGGACTACCAGTACTACCACAAAATTTGAACCTAGAGACCCGCATTTTACATTGGTCACTGATTATTGTAGGTAAATAATAAAATATAAGAATAAATGCATGATAATACCAGGGGCGTCATTTAAGGGAGTTATACTATATTTTTGCCTCCCTATTTTTTTTTAATATAAACAATTGGCCTAAATTGTTTGAAAAATATCTGCTTGTTTTTTTAATATTTTGTGAGGGCGTGAGGCAAGTAAAATGTAAAAATTTAATGTATAAAATTAAATGTCCAATGATAGATAATGAGATAAAACAAATAACAATAAACAATGCCAATTTATTATACTAAATAGTAAATACGATAACACAAAGTCACCAACTCTATAGGAAATACCTATGGAATATACTCGGTCCATAGCACGGTTTAATATTATCTTAAACCGTCTTCCATAGAAAATTAGAATAGAGATAAAGTTAATAAGTAAATATATTATTATATCATAATATTATTATATTATTATATTTTAAACGGCAAATTAATTTAACATTTATTTTATAATATTTAATAAAATAAAAGTGGCCCGGTTGAAATTAGAATTGGCCTACGCAAAATTTTCACCTCCCTATTAAAAAGTTGAAATGACGCCCCTGGATAATACATTTATTTATCTGTAGTAGGTCTGATATTGATTTTCCATTACTGGTCAGTGATCAACATATTCTACAATACAATCTACTTTTAACAGCATAAAACCACACATTTTCAGTTAAAAGTGATAGAAATTAGATTACTTATATACCATATACCTACAGTTGTATCTATAAGAGTAATCATACGTGACATGTTTGTGTTCAATTGTCCAATTTTAATAATTGTATAATTTTAGTATTATACCTATATGTGTAACGCGTAAGATAAGATGTACCTATTAGTTTAAAATGCACAAATAAAAGTACAACTGTACACTATAATGTATAGTTAAATCTGTCAGCTTTAACTGAATGTATACTTAGTATTTAGTAAAGGACTTATGAAGATTTAATTTTCATTCGTAATGTATATGATTTCAGATTTGTTTTTGTTAATTGTTTTTATATAAAGATTGTATACCACGGTACGGTTTACCTATTAAATCTACACGTTACATAAATGTCAATATTATTATAGGTAGATTCGAATAATTTTTCTTCAATAGTTCAATGCCACAAATGGCAATATGCATATAATAATATTTATATTTCATATACCTTCATTTAATGACGTCATTGAGGGAGGGAGGAAGTGCCCTTCTTGATACTTTACTGGAGGTCAAAATTATAATAATTTTTAATATTTATATAGTATCTATATATTTTTAAATCTTCCAGAATACGAGTATATCTCAACTAATGGGAGTAAACAGAATAATATTATTGTTTTATAAAATAATTAAAGTTAACATTTATCTGTCTTATATAATGCAGACATATATAGTTTAATAGTTTATATATAGTGTCTTCAAAAAACAATAATTTAAAAAGTTTCTTAGGAACCACAAAAGATAAGAAAAGATAAAGATAAATGGAGCATATATAATATACAATGCACAGATTGTGACAAATGTTACATAGGTCAAACCAGCAGAAATATAGGAATCAAATTTAAAGAACATTTAATAAATATTAAAAATCAAGAAACAGAAAAATCACCAATATGGCAATAACAGAACACATATTAGAAACAAACCACAACATAACTTCAATAAAACTAAGCAAACAACTAAGAAACGAACTAAATATTAGGGAAGCAATTGAAATGGCAAAAAACAAATATAATTTATTAAATTGGGATTTAAATCCTTTACAAAATTGTTTACTAAAACTATTATAATAATATTGGACACGCAAGAATGAGTCATACCTCATACCTCATACGATTCAAGACTTACAAGTGCAAGTACTAGGGCACTAGTATTTAACGGCATGTAGCTAGCTAGTAGCTATGATCGATCAGTCTATGTTTGGTACTGACTACTGATGATGATAACGTTGTTGTCGAAATACCTACGTATAACCATTGATTATAAATACTACAGTATTTATAATCAATGGTATAACGTATTTACTAAAATAATAAAGTAAATTTTTTGTGGACTTGGGTTTTTATTTATTAGTAGGTATATAACATATCCACAAGAACTCTTCTTATAAAATTTATACTCTAAAAATTTGTTGTTTTAGATTTTCAGTAACTAAATAGGTAATTGAATATAAACTTATAATTTATAAACCTCCCTTTTTCCCTGTTCTCTTTTAGTCTTTTCGATATATTGTCCCAAGTAAGCCACTGGACATCAAAGGGAGAATTCAAGGGGGACTGACTTCTATTCAATAAAAATAATTTAATTTAATTTATATAATATATATATATATAGGTATATACTATGGTCATTCTGCTATCTGCACTAGTGCTCGTAAACAATAAAACCTAACATATACATTTTTATATAAATACCAATTACCTACGCTATAAAATAATATAACTATATAATAATACTAACCTAGTTATTATAAAACTATTATTTTTAATTTTTATATTTTTTAGTAATGAATAATAATACACGTAATACACTAATAATTTAGTAGGTACCTCTTGTACCTAAATTATTGTAGGTATATTTTGAAAGTATGAAAATAAATAAATAATGCATTCAGAATTGACAATATTATTTCATTGTAAATAAAATATAATATTATAAATAAATATTAAATTGTGTATTGTTTTTAAATTTTTCCTTATTCTCATACATTATACAAAAAAATTATAGACCATCTCATCACTGCCATTATTCAAGAACAGATCGCCCCTGGAGGACTATGGAATGGACTACATAAATTATTTCAAGGGGGCAACGAACATTTATAAAGATTATTAATTATTATTATCTAAAGAGTAAAGACTTCATATAGATTTAATTTTGTTTAATTTGTATAAATTCATATTAGTTATATTTCGTATTATATTTGCAAGAGGCCAGGGGGGTAAGTGATACTATTGCACTGTCTTAAAGGCGCTCATAGTGGAACATCAGACTAATATGACTAATATATTCAATTAAGTAAGAATAAAGTAATTATTATGAAGGTAAAAAACTAATAACGTATACCTGCACAATAAGTATTGTAATTTATAATGATAATCAATCATATACTTCAATACTTGCACATATAAGGCATAAACCATACTGGTTAAATTTAAGTATAATATTATTTATCCAGTCTAATAACGAGCACACGATGACTTTTGAAGTATGTGAATATTGAAAAAAATTGAATATTTATAACAAAAAAATATCAAAATTTCGTGGCCCGTCGATGTCGAATTGTGGAATATTATTATTTATTACCATAATGTTATATTGCACAGTGCATACAATATTAAATATTCATAATTAATGGACTTCCCAAATAATTACTCAGATAAGATTACGCACAGTAATAATATTTATTGTTGGGATATTAATAATAAAAATAAACGTTCTGTAGGTGTTGGTGGGGGTTAGCTGTCCGTTTCAAAACTTGTTTTCTGGCAGACGTACGCGGACCAACAATAATAATAATAATAATAATAATAATAATAATAATAATAATAATAATAATAATAATAATAATAATAATAATAATAATAATTTATTATTATTGTTAGAATAGATATACGGAACCAGTTATTGAGCCGAACCGCCATCCGATGGGCGGTAGTTGAACGATAGCAATTTGCGTATTTTTCACTAATATTTCTACGAATGTTATTGTAAATTAGTAACTCCACGGTCGTCTTTATTTCTTTAATGTGTTGAAACAATTATAATATTATAATAATATATTATATCGAATACACACATACACGCTTATGTGCACTTCGGTCCTTCGGCGTGTTGTTATCGTTGAAATTACAGCGTGCTTACAAATTATAATATACGAAATAAATACACATCACAACTTTGGTCTTTGATAATAACAATGAAGGGCAAGTTTTAAAAAAAATAAATCGTTGTAAAATGTCAATAATCGTGTGGTTTTTTTCACTATTATTATTTAGATCGTTTTGTTCTGGGTCTTGTTCTTTGTTCGGTTTTACTGGCCATCGTATCCGGAAAGACTTCGACCAAGAGTAGTCCCACCAGAAACGCAGCGGTGCCTCAACCCCCGTCACCAGCGGCGTCTGTAGTACAACCCGACAACGACGTGCCAGATTTCGATGTGTTCAACTGGAATTTGTGCAAAGTATTTTATCTATAAAGGGTTAGAACAATGTAATTTATTTTATAAATAAACGATCATTAGGCATTACGTGACGTGGAGAAGAGCAACGCGGTGATATCATCCATAAGCGTCAAACTAGTACTGTTGGTGCTGTACGAGGGCGCACAAGGAGCCACGGCAAATCAAATAGAACGTGTTCTCGGGTTGAACGGTCATAAATTGACTATAAGAAATCGTTATTCACAAAAATTACAATCGTTACAAGTAAATAATTGATTAAAATCATATGTGGATCAAGCTTAAGATTTTTTGTCTGAAGTAAAACTTCATTGAATTAGTATTTAATAAGTCAGGAAATTAATAATCCTTTTGATATGCCATCTTTTTTTATACGCTCTTTCATGAACTTAGATTATTTTTAATTAAAGAAAACAAAATATTAACTAAATGCTGATACACCATATATAAAATCATACAATTTTTTACTGCGAGATTAAGTTGAAAATCACAATAATAATTATTGTAATTGTCTTATCCATTTATTTAAAATTGAGGTAAATTGTATTTTTTATGTGCAATATTATATTGTTAGAAATTAACAATTTTATATTCCTTTTATAAAAAATATTATATTAGGTACATGGTGGGCACAATCACATGTCAAGTTCATAAGGAATGTAATATGAATATTCATTATAAAAACATTAATTTTAGTTTATCAAATAACAAATGAGTGCTTTGGATAATTATAACTGTCAATTACTAACGTTACACCCGATGTATATATTTTTACAATTCATAATTTTTCATAAGGGGATATATTTTTTTAAATTTAAATACTTCACATTTATTATAACAATGATGACAGTTAAAAATTGCAATTTAAAATAAACCATATAATATATATACCTACATACAAATTTAAATTAAAAGATTGATATGTTAAAATTAATTTTCTATTGTTTAAAATAAATGATTTGTGGTTTGCAATAAAATATTTTTATTTATTTATTTTATTTTTTATAAAACGTTGTGTATGTGTAGGTTCATGAATATTTTATAATATTTAACTTTTAAATTAATAAAAAAAAAATAATTTAAAATTCCTTTTTTTCAACCTGAAATGTAATGATTTGTTTTTTTTTTTTAATTTGATAAGTGTAAAGTTGTTATTTGTTAATTGTTAATTATTAGTTGCGACTAAAATTATGAGTGACTTATGAATACACGTAGAATAATTTATTTAGTTTAATTACTAACTAATTTAAAAGTTAATATTTTTTGTTATTATTGTAAAAAAAAAAAATGTTTTTTATTTATAATTCAATAACTTTTATTTTTATGTATATCTAGAGTCATGACAAAAATGATTATGAATTAGATATTGGTACAAAATTGTTTATGGATATATCAGTTCATCCTAAATATAGTTTTTTACAATCAATTACAAAGTTGTATAATGCAAGTTATGAAGTACTTGATTTTAGTAAATCTACAAATGCTGTTAATTCAATAAATCAATGGGCAGAAAATATTACTCATGGGCGAATACAACAATTGATAACTGAAGGTAAATTATTGATTATTCAAACGGGAAATTAAAGAGTAACATAAGGAAAATGATATATTTAATGCAATAATCATTGTATATTTTATATATTCAATGCAAACATTCAGTTCTGATTTTTATTACAAAAATAGTCTATTAATTATATATGTAGATATAGTTGAAAGAACAGAATATTATTTTATAGGTTTTTTTAGTTTTTAACTTTTTATTGTAAATAAAAATTTGAAAAAATACTTAATAATACTTGATAATACTTGATTAACTATATTATATCAAATTTCATAATATCAATGTTCATTTACTTTAATATAAAAATTCATAATATCTTTTCCTGAAAAAATTTTAATTACCTACCTACTTATATTTAAATGTAAGGCTGTAGTCTTCAAAACTTCTCATATTCTCCAACATTTTTAACTGCTATTAATATATGTTTCATATCTTATGTAAAATTGTAATATTTTAGTAGCAATGTAAGCTATGCAAATTTAAAATACATCTTTATTTTAACATTTTTATACACTTATAAAAATTTAATTAAAATAGATAATTATCAGGGGTTTAAAAAATAATCTGCAAGGCCCCTCCCCTAATTTGTTATTGATATATTAATAATTGAAAATTTAAAAATCTGTGTAAAAGATATTTTATTTACTTTTGTCTTTTCTGAAAAGTAATACAATCATACAATTTTTTGCAATAAAATAATTTGTATGTAATAATGTAATATGATGTTTAAATCTTCTTTAATAATTTTAATTTTAGCTGAAACCAAAGAAAATACCGTTCTTCTTTTATTGAATGCTATATTCTTTAAAGGCTTTTGGACAAATCCATTTAATAAGGATTTGACTAAATTTGGTACATTTAATTTAAATTCAACAACAAAAGTTGAAGTTCCATTGATGATGACCATTAGCAATTTTAAATTATCTACTATAGAATCACTAAATTCTAGATTAATTAGCTTACCATATGAGGTAAAATTTAATTTATAATATTTTATTTATTGGTTTTATGATTTAGTTGTAATTTTACAGGGAAATAAATTTGTAATGTATATTATTTTACCGAATTCAGCTGATGGTTTAGATGATTTGATTAATAAAATTAATCCAGCAGTACTGGGTGAATCTATAAAAGATATGAAGATGGTTTTAACAAAAGTTGTGTTACCAAAATTCAATTTTGAGTACACATCAATACTTGGACCTATATTGCAAAAGGTTAAATCTTAATTTATATAATATTATATGTTTGAGATGTATTTTATTTTTTATTCATATTTTTTGTTATTTAAAAATATATAATTTAATTAATTATAGTTATGTTTTGATTTTGTATATTCTTAATAGTTAATAAAAATGAATATATGTCATTAATTGTTTTGTTTGTACTACATTTTAATAGATGGGAATTATTGATATGTTTGAATTGAAGGCAAATCTAACAGACCTAGGTGATGGTCCGTTAGGTAGTCTAATTGTTTCTAATGTACTTCAAAAAGCAGGAATTGAAGTAAATGAACAAGGAAGTATTGCACATGCTGCTACGGGTTTGTTTTATTAATACTTAAATATTGTTATATTTTAAATATAATTAATTTTTTAATTACATTATAGAAGTTGAATTGGGTAACCGTTTTGGTGGTACAAAATTTGAAAGTGCCTTTGAAGTTAATAGACCATTTTTATTCATGATTGAAGATATTACCATGAATACTATAGTATTTGTTGGACAAGTGACAAATCCACTTTCACAGGGAATGCCAATAGTTTCTATTCCAGTGGTTAATATTCCAACACAAACAAAACGTAAATATACATTTTATAAATAAAAACTTATTATCTACAATCTGTTAGCTAAAGAAAGTTAAAGAACTGAATCTTTGTAATCAATTAAGTAGAAAAAGTTTTTTTTGATTTGTTAAATAATTTACTTATATGAAATAATTTTACTAAATTTAGTGTATAATGCAAAAATGTACATATTATTTTTATCATGAAGTATATTAAAGTAAAATTTATGGCAATAATAAATATAGTACATTTATTAACATAGTGAAGTTATTCTTCTAATTCATGAACTGTATAATGAAAAAATACACTACAATTTTTATTATATGGGCATTTTTTTGTTCCATTTATGCAATTAGGAAATTTATAAATATTTTATTATATTATGGAATTTATAAACTTATAAGTATTTTATTATTATGTACTTATTATTTTTTGTTATTATTTTGTAGTTACTATATTATAAAAATATAAATAATAAAAAAATTACAACCCGTATTAATTTATTTATTTTTAAAATATTATGCTTATATAATAAATATGTAATAATTAGTTTTTTAATATTAAATATTGTGGGTATGAACAATATTTACTATTTAGATATAATATTGTGTTAATTCATGGAATTCAATAATAGAGATAAAAAAGAAGAGCTAATACTCCTGCCATAGGGATACTGGTGTGCAAATCATAGTGTTAAATTTTAGTTCAAATTTGAATGCAATTATGAACCATTGCATTTGAAAAAACGATTCTGAGCGAAGTTCAGTCAGATAATGTAGGTATTGGTTAATCTTTTGACATTTTTTTTATTAAATATTTAAAATGCAAAATTTTATCACACATATAGGCAGTGCTTGGAAAGTTCCTTTTAAAAAGGAATTAGTTCACGTTCATGTTCCTTTTTTAAAAAAGGAACTAAATCTTTTTTAGTTCCTGGTTTGAAGAAAGGAACTAGTTCCTTTCCTCGTTCCTAAATAAGGAACATTTTTCGTTCCTCAATAATTTTCAAATTTTCTCAATATAATTTATTATATAAGAATTTATTTTATAGCCATATTATTGTATATATTAATTACCTACATCAATATAGTGTATAGTGGGAGGAAGGTTACAGCCCCTCAACATATTTGATTCCCCGCGCCTATATATGAACTAATAACCTAAAATATTACTTCCAAATGTTTTTCCACATTGATGTTACTGAAATTACACTGAAGCTTTGCTCAAGCTTAGCCGTAGCCCGTAGGTATACATTAAAAATATAAAATATCTTCAAATACGGGTAGTAAGTATTTTATGTTTTTAACGATTTTTCCAGCCACTAACGATGTCCCGCCGATAATGACGTCGTCATAGAATTGTCAGAATTGTAATCATTATCAATAATATCGTTTATAGGTTTATTTTTATAGTTTATTTTTAAAGAGTTTTAAATTTTTTTCTTTGAATTCTAAAAATGATTTAATTACTTATTTTTTTAAATAAATGAACGAAGAAAGGAACGAAAAAAATCATTCATGTTCCTCTAAAAAGTGAACAAAATTCCAATACGTTCCTAAACATGAAATAGGAACTATGTTCCCGATAAATTCTTAAAAATGGAACGAAATCAAAGGAACGAGTTCCTTTGAACGCATTCCTTCCAAGCACTGCATTTAGGGTCCATATAGGTACACATATAGTACATAAATGAACACCCTATAAAATTTACAAATCTCTAAGTTCAATATAAATGCTCATAAAATCTCTTGTAACCTAAATGCACATATTTGACAGAACTTTGCTCAAAATACATTTTTCAAATGCAATGGTTTATCATTAGTTCATTATATTCAAATTATAATTAAAGTTAAACACTATGATTTGCACACCTGTACCCCTGCGGCAGGGGTATCAGCTTTTCATTTTTATATTTAATAATTCACAATTAATTGAAACTTAGTGAGGTAAAATGTATTATAGCTTCAAAAAAATTTTGTCAATTTTATTTAACATTGTAAAATATTGAAATACATATAATAAAAATAATCCATATAAATACTTTAAATGTTGATTTTACTCAAATTTTAACTTTAAACGCCTATAAAATAAATTAAGAAATAAGATTTTTCTAATATATTGGTAATATGTTAAGATATATAACTGTATCTTTCTAAAAAATTTTCAAAAAATTTTAGGCTTTTCTATTAATTTTTATTGTAAAAGTATTGAAGTAATAATAAGAAGAATACTTGTATGGATTCTAAGATGTTTGTTTAAACTAAAAATATTAACTTTATATAGCTATAAAAAAAAATTGAGTCTTTGGATTTTTCTAATATATTTTGATATCATGTTAAGTAACATGTAAGTATACTTCAGTAACATTTTCAGACCTTAATGCCCATAATTACCAATTTTATCAAACATACATAAAACGAGAATTTTATGAAATATTCAGTCTTATATTTTGTAGAAAAATTAACGTAACGGTTCCAAAATTTTATCATATATATAGTACCTATGTGATGACCCAATAAAATTTTCAAGTCTCTAATTTCAAAATTGCCAGAGTTATTGTGAAATATTGAAATCAAATTTGTCGAAATTTCAGTTTTCATGAAAAATGCCTTTTTTTGTTATTTTTTCTTTCGCATAGGGTCAATTTTGAGAAATTCGAAAAATTACCTAAATAAAATACTGACTATATCTACTCTCCAACTGGAAACATATTCGTGAAAATCAAAGTATTATATTTCAGGTAGTAAAAGTGTTTTCAGACAAAAAAATCACACATTGTAAAACCTTCCCTCAGAATCTAAAATATTGAATATTACCTATTTAATAAGACATAAATTAGGTATGTCTTATATTGTTTTACTTATTTTTATAGTGGATATCTATGAAAAAAATAATTTCATTAAGGGAATACTATAATATATATTGAAATATATTATGCCAAAATAACCTAATGTAATGTTGAAAGTTGAAATGAATAATTTGAATAACATTATAATGAAATATGTTTTCTTATATTGTTATAAATTTTAATACATTAAATAGTTATTTACTTATTAATTTTTAAAAATTAATAGAAATAATGTAATATTCAAATAAATTATAATCATTGATTTTAAATAAGGTTCCTAAAATGTGATTTTGGATAAGACTTAAAATTATACTAGTCATATAAAATGAATCCAAACTAAAATAAAGTAATAAATTTCATTTATGCAAATTTTGATTACGTTATAATATAAGTTCTAAATATTCCTATTGTGTGCAAAATTGTTTATATATCAATGTATAGAATCTATTGAAGTTGTTGGATTTAGGTAATTTTATTGTTGTAAGGTATTAATCAGTTGGGTTTACAATCAGGTCCCTTATAAATCAATGGTTTCATCAGATTTCCTTTATATGAATAAGTTAATATTTTATTATAGCTGAATCAGATGGCTTAGAATCAAAAATTAATATTATGGAACAACAAGAAATCAATTTTCTTCCATTTACCTATTTTGACACTGAATTATTTTATGTAAGTTATTTATAATTTTACTAGTGATTATTAAACAATGTTAATGGACAAAATTAATTTTGTAATGAATTAATTTTATTTATTCTTTTCTATAGGAACTTGGTCTAAATAATCTAGATTCAAATTTTGTGACTTCTCCAGCTAGTATAAAGAGCATTTTAGCATTATTATCAGAAGGAGCACAAGGAAATACTTTAGATCAATTAAATATTTTATTACGTTTACCTAAAGATCAATCAAGTTTACATAATCTATTGCGCATGAATCAGTTATCTCTGAAGAGTAATATAATTGATTTGGTTTCTTCCAATAATATCTTTGTTAAAAATAAGAATAGTGTATCAAATTATTTTCAAGAAACTGCAAATAATTTGTATTCTGCTAATATATCAGAAATTAATAACCAAAATATTGATGAATCAATAAAAATGATAAACGAACGAATTTCTTTTGATACAAAAGGACTTATCAATAATATAATTTCTAAAGGTATTTATTAGATTATTATATGAATAAAAATGTCTTATTTGCATAATGTAGAAAGTTTGTATTCAATTATAAAATATCTGTTATAGATGATTTTGATGGAAATACTGAACTTTTATTAGCAAATGTACTGTATTTTAAAGGAAATTGGTTTGTAGAATTTAATGAAAATGATACTACAATTAAATGTTTTTACACAAAGCCAAGTGTTTGTACAGAGGTTAATATGATGTATTTACAAAATCAATTAAGGTATGGATACATAACTGACATTAAGGGCCATGCAGTTGAACTACTTTATGAGGTATACAATTTACATAATACATACATATTGGTGATGGGAATGATCGAGAGGAATAACTCGAAATACTCGATTGTTATATTTAATTAATTATTTTGATTGTTTTGAAAATGCTCGAGTGATTCTTTCGGAATCAAAATCAACTGAAATTATCGAGTAATAAATTACTTGGCAAATGATTCACTCTATATCGAAATCAACTGAAATAATCGAGTGATAAATTACTTGGTAAATAATCCTCTTGAAATTAAATTGACATAAAATAATTTAATGAAATACCTATAGTAATTACTAGATTATTTATTTATTATAATATATCTAATAAAATTAATAACATATTTTCCTACCATATTTAATTAATTTTTTAGCACTTCTTGAAATATTTGCAATGGAATAATTCACAATCATCAATCATTTAATATTTAATAAATCAATTTATAATTTTGCCCATTCAGTATTAAATCATTCTAAATGAAACTCAAAAGACAAAATCTATTATCTATTTCTATTATTTTAAGTATTAAGGGGATACGTAGCGGCTTTGAAAATTCAGTAAAATTTTTATTTATATGGATTTTTCTTATTATATTACAATATTTTACAATAATGTTAAATAAAATTGACAAATATTTTTTTAAAAATTTTGAAAATTTGTTTTAAGCTGAAATATTTTTTACTCAACTCAGTTCCAATTAATTGTGTATTATTACATTTATGGTTATTTTTTTATATCTGTTTAAAGTATCAAAAAGAAGAGCTGATACTCCTGCCGCATGGGATACAGGTGTGCAAATCATAACGTTTAATTTTAATTTGAATTTGAATGCAATGATAAATTATTGCATTCGAAAAAAGTATTTTGAGCGAAATTCTGTCAAATATGTGCATTTAGGTGACAAGATATTTTATGAGCATTTATATTGAACTTAGAGACTTGTAAATTTTATAGGGTGTTCATTTATATACTTTATGAGTACCTATATGGACCATATACGAGTATGTGTGATAAAATTTTGCATTTGAAATATTTGATAAAAAAATGTCAAAAGTTTAACCTACAATACCTACATTATCTGACTGAACTTCACTCAGAATCGTTTTTTCAAATGCAATGGTTCATAATTGCATTCAAATTTGAACTAAAATTCAACGCTATGATTTGCACACCTGTATCCCATGCGGCAGGAGTATCAGCTCTTTATTATGTAATATATTAAAACAAGTTGTTGAACACGTTATTATATTTATTTTATAAAATGTTTAATAGGTAAAACTGATTAATTAAGAGCTAATTGTTTATTGAGTGTCGACTATCAAGTAACTGTGTGTAGAATTGTCGACTACTTTCAAGTAACTGTCAACTAAGTGTAATGAAATAATAAATTGACGGATGTTTTTTCGAGGGAATCTCTCGATTGTTATAAGTTATAACCTCTCAATTACTGACTTCTCAATTATCAAAATCACTTGATTGTTCCCATCACTAGCACATATGTGACACGTTGATTTTATAAAGATTGATTTATAATTTATAATAAAATATATAGTGCTTGTACTTGAATTGGGATAATAGAAGTAAAGAACTATTGGATTTTTAGAAAATTATAGTATTAACTCATATTATTTTTATAATTTTTTATATATATTATTGCCGTTACCGGAAAAGTATTGAATCTGGTATTCTATAAATCATTGAATGTCATAAATGAGCACGAAAAGTATGAAATTTATACATTGATTAAGTACTCTCTAGAACAGTGTTTTCCAAACTGTTGTCTGTGGATCCCTAGAGATCCGAATGTATACCGGAGGGGGTCCGCGAATGTAAATTTTAAATACACAAAGTACCTATATATAAAAACAAAAATATTCGTATTACATGGGCAATAATGTTGATGATAAATACATTGTTGAAACAGATATCATTAAAAAGCAATTTTAAAAGAATATCAAAAATACATGCATTTAGTTCAGAAAATAAATAAAGCAATAAATGTAGTATTATTATTTATTATTTTTTTTAATTTTAATTTTTATTAAGGGGTTCGTGATCATTTTTATTATCACTAAGGATTCTGGCAGAAAAAAAAGTTTGGGAAACGCTGCTCTAGAATATAAAACTCTAAGTAAGCAATGTATAAAATTGATATAAATTAAAATGATTTATTAGTATAGGACATAGCTAATTCAGTGAAAAGTGCATTTTCTAAGTGTATCAATGTTCAATATTATAAATGATTATCTGAACAATTGTTATTATGCACAGAAAATGTGTGATGTATTATTACATGAAAATTGTATATATTATATATTTTATTATATTATATTATATCCATTGGATATTTTCATTATTTTATTTTTCACTCTTAGAGTACTTGTCGTTGGGGTAACATAAACTTATATTTAAAGATAGTGAACGTTTTCATGCTGAATTAAATAAAAAATTGAAAAATAGTTTCATTATGTGTGACATATAATGTTATTTGTAATTTGGAATGTCATGAATGCATTGATTGCATGCTATAATAAATAAAAAAATAGTTGTAAAACATATAAACTGTATATTTGAAAATACCTAAATTAAATTAATAAATGTAATTTGATTAAATATTAAAAATTGTATACTCTGTTTAATATAGCATTGACATTCTATAGAATTCCTATATTCAATACATTACCAGTAACATATATATCAAGTTATACGTGTATATGTACCACGGGACATTATTAATTAGTATGAGTACTCTAAATATTATAAAAATAGTAGAGAAGATCTATTCCTCAATGCTCCCTATTCAAATATATATATATAATAGTTTAAATAAAAATATTTAAACTTAAAGGTCATTTAAATTTTTAGTTTAATTAATATAACAAAAATGACTATTGAAAATGGTTTGAACATATATTTTAAATAAAAATATCTTCATAAAATTTTTTTTTCAAATAATAATTATAAGAGAATAAAATATTATAAAATCATTATTTTTATTTTTTCAATAAATATGAAAAAATTTGATACTGTGTGCACAGTGAAAAATAATATATAATAAAATATGTATTTTATGTAAATTTATTAAATAAATAATTTATTTTTTATTTGTATACTTTTTGTGTAAATGTTTATTGTAGATTTATTGTTTAGGATAGAAATATGTCTATGATTATATTATTACCAGATGAAAATGTTTCATTCAGTCAATTTTTAAAAGATTTACCACACAATTCAATTACAAAAATTATAAATTTACTTCGGCAAAGGAATGTGAATTTATACTTACCACGATTTACATTTAATTATTCAACAAGACTGTCAACTGTTCTTAAAAAGGTAATAAATGTATTTATTTGAAATATAAAAAGATGAGTAGATACTCCTGCTGCACAGGATACAGGAGTGCGAATCATAGCGTTTAATTTTAATTAGAATTTGAATGCAATGATAAACCATTGCATTCGAAAAAACGATTCTGAGCGAAGTTCAGTCAGATTATAATTTTCGTTTGAACTAAAAATATCAACTTAAAACAGCTAAAAAAAAAAAAATTGAGATTAGGGATTTTTCTAATATTTTAGTATGATGTTGAGTAATATGTAAGTATACTTCAGTAAAATTTTCAGACCTAAATACCAAAAATTGCTAATTTTATCAAACATTATATACGTAAAAAGGAGAATTTTACGAAATATTCAAAGTCCAATATTTTGTAGAAAAATTAACATAATGGTTCCAAAATTTTACTACATATAGGTATATAATAGCTATGTGAACACCCAAAAAATTTTCAAGTCTCTATCTTAAAAATTGCCCGAGTTATCGAGAAATATAGAAATCGAATTCGTCAAAATTTCATTTTTCGTGAAAAATGCCGTTTTTCGTCATTTTTTCGAAGTTTTTTCTACCGCTTAGGGTCAATTTTGAGAAATTCGAAAAATGACCTAAATAAAGTACCAACTAGATCCACTTTGCTACTGGAAACATACCCTATTCGTGATAATCGAAGCATTATTTCGGGTAGTAAAAATGTCTTCAGAATAAAAAGAAAAAAAAAAAAATCACATATTGTAAAACCAATACATTCTTCGCTTCGCTCAGAATCTAAAATTGATTGTAAATAATGGTCGTCAGAAATTTGTTAAAATAAAAATATTTTGAAAAAGCCAACAATTAATTGTATAACTGATTGAATAGAATAATAATATTCCATTAATTGTTATCTAGATTTAACCTAAGAAGTGGACTGTTTTCAAAATAATTAAATAGAATGTTTTGTCAAAAATCAATTCTTCAAAGCCCGTTTTTTATTTTATTTTAGAATTTTATTCTTAATCTTAATTTTACTATATTATATCTTTATTTTATAATATTCAATTATTGATTCAATGTTCTCTTTAAATGTTTTTTTGTGATATATTTTGGAATATTAATTTTACTGAAACACAACGTTATATTTCCATAATTATTATAATATATTAAATGTTTATTTTATTTTATTTCCATTGATCAATTATTATTCATGTTTACATTCTAATAGTGAATAATATTATGATAGATGATTTAAATTTTATACAATATTATAACAATTAATAATATGGAAATTGTCAGAGAATTATATGTTCTAAATAATAAAGGGGATATGGTTAGGTATTTTATTATTAAATTTTCCCAACACAAAACATACAATATTGATCATCTTATATAATATATATTACTAAATTGTAATTTTATTGAAATTTATTAACATAAAAATAAATTTGAATACATATAATAAAATATATCCTTTACTTTGCTCAAAATATAAAATAAAATAAACATAAACCAAATAATGTAATAGTAAACATTTATATGGCTTTTTTACATGGATAATACAAAAATAGACAACAATTTTTAATTTACGAAGAATACATTTTATTTTATTTTGTCACATTCAATAATTGTTTGAGAATATTATGAATCAAAATTTATTACTTGAATTGAAATATTGATCAAATAATGAAAATGTGTTTTTGACTATTATGTTTGATCGCTTTAAGAACAGTCTTATTTACCATACATTATACTTATGCATCAATTTGTAATATTTATATGATTAGATGGGATTAACATCAATTTTTGATCGGAGTGCTAATCTTTCATCAATATTTAATCCAGAAAAACAAGTATTTGTCAAGGATATTACACATAAAGCAACAATTGAAGTTAATGAAAAAGGTTCTACAGCTAGTGCAGCTACAGGTAATTTATAAAATGTTTAAATTTTTTTTAATTTTAATATTAAAAAAAAAAAATGTTTATTAATAAATAAATTAATAATAATAAAATGTACTTCATAGTTTCATACATATTATAAACCGTACTAATATTTAAAATCGTCATAAAATTCATTAATTTAATGATCATAAGTTCTAATAAATCATTATATTTTTATAATAAAAGTATAATGTTTAATGTATAATGTATAATATTCTATTAGATACTTAATTCTTTTGTTTAAAAAATAAAAATATTAATTTAATTATTAAAACTTAATAAGAAATGAAATATTTATCAAATATTTAAAATACAATACAATACCATAGTATAGATGTTAATTTAAACTTTACAATATTAATAAAACATAATTCATAGTAAATTAATAAAATTGTAATTATTTATTTTAAAATTTTGTTTTGTGTTTATGGTACATAACAATTAATTAATTAATATTTTTAATGTTATAAACTTCTCTATTTACAGTTATTTCTGTTGTACCTTTGAGTAGTACACCACAAATGTCAACCATTAATTTAAATGTAAATCGACCATTTGCATTTTATATTATCAACCGTGCTAATAAAAATACACTATTTAGTGGTCATGTACACAATATAAATTCTACTACTACAGCACAACAAGTAAAGAAAAGTCCATTGAATATACCATTAAACAATTCAAAACGGCCAAATTCACAAACTAATGAACAAATTGTCTATAAACATGATAGAAATTAATGTTATCAGTTATGTTTCTGACATTGTAAGATGAGTGCAAATTTATTTGTACTTGAAATAACATTTATTAATTATCTATAACATTGTATTGAATATAATTACTTATTTATGAAAGGTATGTTAATATTAAAATTTACTTATTTTGTATTTTAGTTTTTAGATTATGATAATTGTTTTGAAATATATTTTGTATTTCTTAATTTGAATTTAAATATTTATAGTTTAATTTATTCCTCATTCCCATAATTAGCAAATTTAATTACTGTGTTTGGATATTATATGACAATCTTGCTAGAAATTAAGAAGTATATCTCCATTAAAATGTATAATTTATATAACCTATCTATTTTCTTTTTAGAGATATAATATACTTTAATGATCATGTCTCATGTTATCATTTGATTACCACAAATAGGGTTTGTATAAAACAAATAATTTTATCTAGTTGGTAATTTAAATTCAAATCTTTTTTTCCAATTTCAAAAAAGTTTATTAAAATATGAATTACTACCAACAAAAATTGTCCTATTTCAAAAAAATGAATAAGTTTATAAAATTTTATTTTAAGATAACTATAAAAAAGTTGAACTGCATACTAATTACTTATATAATGATGAATCATTACATTCTAAAAAACGTTTTGGGCGAAGTTCAGTCAGATAATATAGGTATTAAATTGATTAAAATTTTAGAAATTTACTAAAATGTCATTAGTAAATATTTGATGAAGTATTTGTCAATCATTATTGCTATTAATTATTCAATAGTATTCTTCCCTTATATAACTATAAAACATAAACCATTTAAATAATATAATAATACCTCATAATCAGTATACCTATGTAATCATTACCTATCACAATCGCTCACTATTAGAATAATATTATTGACAATTTAATGTTAACAAAAAATATTTATATCATATTGATTGACTGTTTAATTGTCTACTACTACTGATTATTGTTGTTCATTACCTCATTAATCATTTAGCATTAACATAATTAAATTTTATTGGATCTTCACATAGGTACTATATATATGTAATAAAATTTTGGAACCGTTACGTTAATTTTTCTACAAAATATAAGACTGAATATTTCGTAAAATACTCATTTTTATGTACGTAGTATATAATGTTTGATAATTGGCATTTTTTAGTTTTAAGATCTGAAAATTGTACAGAAGTATACTTACATATTACTTAACATTATATCAAAATATAAGAAAAATCCCAATCTCAATTTTTTTTATAGCTGTTTATATGTATGATAAATCATTGCCTTTGAAAAAACGATTCTGAGTGAAGTTCAGTCAGATAATGTAGGTATTCATTAATATATTGCGGTTTTTCGTTGTTTTTTCTAACGCATAGGGTCAATTATGAGAAATTTGAAAAATGATTTAAATAAAGTACCAAGAACATCCACTTTTCTACCGGTAACATATGCTATTCGTAAAAATCGGATCATTTATTTCGGGTAGTAAAAGTGTCTTCAGTCGTAAAAACAAAAAAATAGAAATATCAATTTTAAACAGCTATAAAAAAAATTGAGACTGGATTTTTCTAATATTTTGATATGATGACTTCAGACAAAAAAAAAACTGCGGTCACCCATCCGCTGTCGATGCCTGGCTACGGTGCTTAACACCTAGGTAGCTTTCGAGAATATTACGCTTTACGCCGACTACATCACACGTCTCCCCCATAGACCCATAGTTTTTTGAATGCCGTTTTTTCGTCATTTTTTTCATAATATCTTCGTTTAAATTAAAAATCTCAACTTAAAACAAATATAAAAAAAAATTGATTCTTGAGATTTTTCTAATATTTTGATATGGTGTTAAGTAATATGTAAACATCTTCAGTAAAATTTTCAGATCTTAAAACTCAAAAATGCCAATTTTATCAAACATTATATATACACAAAAACGTCCTATATTTTGTAGGAAAATTAACTTAAAACTGTTCCAAAATTTTATCACATATGTATAGTATTATAGTGCCTATGTGAACACGTAGTAAAATTTTCATGTCTCTAGTTTAAAATTACCCGAGTTATCGTGAAATATTGCAATCGAAGTCGTCGAAATTTTGGTTTTCATGAAAAATGCTGTTTTTTCATCATTTTTTGGTCGTTTTGTTTATCGCATAGGGTCAATTTTGAAAAATTTTAAAAATGACTTTAATAAAGTATTAATTATATCCACTCTCCAACCGGAAACATATGATATTCGTGAAAATTTTAGCATTATATCTGGTAAAAAAAGTGTCTTCATACATACAAAAAAAAACTCCTTCATTGTAAAACCAATAGATTTTTCTGCTTCGCTCAAAATATTAATGAATCAAGTCTATTATTTAGTTGATTCATTGTATTACTAAAGTTAGTACAAGTTTCCATAAATTTATATGGGAGCTGGATTTTGTGGGTTTGATCATTGCTAAAGTGACATAGCCATAAATATGTCTATGATTACATATATGTATAGGTAAGTATACAGTGTGTTTCACTCAAATAGTAACAATAAATATTTCAGACGGATGAACATGATAGGATGGGAAATTTGTCATGATGTATAACAGTGCACATTTCATGCTACTTTTCAAAATTTTAGCTCATTGGGTGTGCGCATACGCAATAAAATATAAAAATTACATTTTTTAAATGGCGACACCCATGGGCGCCCATAGGTAAAATTTCAGGAGGGGGCAAAATAAAAAAAATCTCACAATATACACTAAATAAAAGTTGAAATTAGTAAATTAGTAAATTCTTTAATGATAAATGCTCCTAAAAGTCCTCTTTTAACAACGGGGCGAAAAACCACACAATTTTTGCATAAGCCTCCTTTTAAATGTTGAGAATAAACTAACCAACGATATTGTTTAAGCAATTCTATTTTAAAAATTTTTTAATTTCAATACTATCGTTCTTAAAATCATAATTTTCAGAAGGAATATATGGTTTTGTTAGCAATTTAAATTTAAGCTCATCCGATAAATTTGATTTATTAACATAAAATCCTAAATCAAAATTTGACTCACAATCATTTTGCGTATAACTTATTTCATAATCAGCAGCTAATGTTGCCATGTTTGTACCGTATCTATTGAAGTAGGTATACATGGAAGTAGAGGAGACAATTCGAATTCAGACACTTCATCGATTACAATATTTGTATCACTTTTTTTTTTTATTAAAAAATGACCGAATATCTATAGTTAAAACGTAAATAAACTAATAAACAGAAGTATAACAATTATAATGACTGGAAATCATTCACTGATGTCACGATTAACGAGGACAGAGAAAAACTGAAGCACAGCATAGCCAATGTACCCAAAGTCAATACCTACATAATATTTTAGTACTTGTAAAAACCTGTGCATTTCAGTCATTTTATAATAAATTATTAAATTGCTAACTTGTAAATCACTATAATAGGTATAATATTTAATGTTTTCCAAAAATTAAAGAAAAAATAAATTTATTTATGACGATATAATTTTTTTGGTTTTTTATTTTTTTCATTTATTTTATTTGTCATAATTGTTTTTGTTTCATTGTTCTTTTAAATACTGATTAATGTCATATTCTTTTTTAATTTCTTATTATTTTTTAGATCCGTGAAAAAATCAACTGGCCTAGTTTTTTATGAAATACGAGTACCTATGCATATATTGACTACAAATTAATTAAATATTTTTTCAATATGAAAATTGATTATTATGATGAAACTGGACTGTTGTACATTGTTGAAATACATAAATAATTATATACTTATATATTTACTTATAGTTTATACTTTATTAGATAAAAATAGGTACCTATATATTGTTTATTCTTTATTATATTGTGTGTTATTATATATTAGTGACAATTTTTCTAACAAATAACTAGGTAGGTACCTACCTACTTATTGCTTTTAATCTTATGAGGCTAACAATGATACCTAAATAACCTAATAAATAAAAAAAAACTTACAATATAAATTGATTCGATTGCAATTTGTAATGTTGTATTGGATTACATGTCAGGGCTTCTTAGTTTCTTACCAATTGTAAGAAAACTTATTTATACTCGTACATTATACGGTTCATTTATATACGTTATTATTACTATTATATTATATAGGTAATATATGCACGATTTAAAATATTTTAAGTCGTTAATACATCCGTTATCTTTATAATAATATGTTATACTTATACGGGTATATCTATATAATTATACATTTATAATAGGTACTTTCATTGAAAATAATATTATGGTGTAGTGTACATGCTTACAATATAACCCGCGATACGCGGCAGCACTGAATCAGCGTGCGCATATTACTCCTGAGTTTTCCTCTATTTCTGTGCCGCCAAAAACACTCCACAATATTATAGTTTCCACCGACTCGCGTTCGCGTGATTTGCGTAGTTGTTCTTCTGATCGGCGTTTACGTGACAATAAATACCGTATTATTATGTCTGGTACAATTTTCCAATCTTCGTATACAATAAATACCAAAATGTCAAACATGGAAAGTTCTATTTCGATTAAGTAAGTATTTTTTTCAAAAATTAACTATTGATGGTATATTTGATGAACACTATAATAATAATAGGTAGTAGGTACGTCTTTAATATAGTACCTATATACAATAATTAAAAAAGAAAAAACAATATAATAATATCATATATTTTCTAATATACGAGTACAATATGCCTTAATATTCATTTGATTTTCCCCTAATTCGAACATTTTATGTAATTTTGTAAACGTCCAATTATTTATTATTATTAAAATTATCATGGAAAACAATATAATTTTGAAGAAAAATTAATTAATAAAATTAAATCTTTTTTTCCAATACTATAACAGTACAACCGAATTTCGGTACAAATCGTTAATAAAAAAGTTTTACGTGTAATAATCAGGGCCGTAGCGAGGGGGGGGGGGGCTGGAAAGTTTTTATGCTGGGGCCCGGAAAAAAATATTTTGTTTAAGTACTTGTTACCTATTACAAGTGTTTTCCAAGAATTCTTCTAATCAACATATTTTAATATTAATTCTTGATTGTCTTATTATATTTATTTACAAATATGAAATAAAATATGATTTTACGTATATGGCTATAATTATATATTATATATTTAATGCATATTTATTTTGACTCTTATTCGTTAGCAAAAAAATTGTCCTGGGGCCCGAAATTTTTCTCTACGGCCCTGGTAATAATATATTATATATATTTTAAAAATATACCGATCGTGTGTTATATATTTATTATTTATTACCTAAATATTATAATATGTACCCGTTCCTTTAATGTGTTTAAAAAATTAAAAAATATAATATATCTTAATTTATCAATTAACCCATAAGCGTTTAAAATACGCTTATGGATAGTCGACACTGTAGAGTAATGTTTTTTGTGAAAAAAATAAAATAAAAAATAGATAATGGTAGGTAATTCTTGACCATAATAATCGCGTTCTTGCGATCGTAGTGTGATCTGATATATCATATATGGTTATACGTATTATATTATTATTGTATATTTTATTTTAATATTGGATGACAATAATATGATAAACACGGATTGAAGAACGTCCGTTCGAGTGAAGTTTGACAATACAAAGATGTCCGGAACAGTGACTTGTTGTTTCGTCATGCTCAAATCCAGACAATAATATATTATATTATAATAATTTTATAGTATATCATATACTATTATATTATATCGAATATGAAAAAAAATATATATATATATATAAAAAATATGCTTCCAATTATATAATAATAATGTAACAATCTCAGGGTTCTTTTATTAAAAACGTGATCTATAGACTATATAGTTATGAATACATACCTATTATAGGTAGTAGATATACTTACCTATATTTTTTAACATATATCTATACCACATATCCATACGCGTGAAAAATACAAAATCACGTCAAATGTTCAGTTATTGTCGTTTATAAGATTTTTAGTGTTCTATTTAAATATTGTAATTATAACTTTATAAATTAATTAATAAAAGCCCGGTACTATTTAGAATTTATTGCAATTATTTTTCATTAGGTATGCGAAAAAATGGGAAAATTGTTTTTGAATATAATTAAAAAAAATATTTTTGATTCAATAACGATATAGACATATTTTTAGATCGAAGAATGTATTGGTTTTACAATGATGTGTGATTATTTTTTTTTTTTTTTTTTTTTTTTTTTATGTCTGTGTACAAAAATACTACCCGAAATAATGCTCCGATTTTCACGAATAGGGTATGTTTCCGGTAGCAAAGTGGATATACTTGGTACTTTACTTAGATCATTTTTTGAATTTCTCAAAATTGACGCTATGCCGTAGAAAAAATGACGGAAAAACTGCATTTTTCGCAAAAAATGAAATTTCGACGAATTTGATTTCTATATTTCACGATAACTCAGGTAATTTTTAAGATAGAGACCTGAAATTTTTTTTGGATGTTCACATAGCTACTATATATGTATATGTGGTATAATTTTGGAACCGTTACATTAATTTTTTTCCAAAATATAGGACTTTGAATATTTCGTAAAATTCACGTTTTTACGTATATAATGTGTGATAAAATTGTCAATTTTGGGTATTTTAGTCTGAAAATTTTACTGAAGTATACTTACATATTACTTAACATCATACTAAAATATTAGAAAAATCCATTGTCAAAATTTTTTTTTATAGCCGTTTTAAGTTGATATTTTTAGGAAAACGAAAATTTTAGAATCCATACATATAAATAAATATTCTGAAAACACTTTTACTACCCGAAATAATGCTTCGATTTTCACGAATAGCGAGTTTCAGATGTAAAAGTGGATGTAGATGGTACTTTATTTAGGTCATTTTTCGAATTTCTCAAAATTGACTATAAGCGGTAGAAAAAACTTCGAAAAAATGACGAAAAAACGGCATTTTTAACGAAAAATGAAATTTTAACGAATTCAATTTCTATATTTCACGATAACTCGGGCAATTTTTAAGTTAGAGACTTGAAAATTTTTTTTGGGTGTTCACATAGCTATTATATATATGTGGTAAAATTTGGGAACCGTTTTTTAAATTTTTTTACTAAATATAGGACTTCGAATATTTCGTAAATTTAACGTTTTTACGTATATAATGTTTGATAAAATTGGTAATTTTTGGTATTAGGGTCTGAAAATTTTACTGAAGTATACTTACATATTACTTAACATCATACTAAAATATTAGAAAAATCCCTAATCTCAATTTTTTTTTATAGCTGTTTTAAATTGATATTTTTAGTTCAAACGAAAATTATAATCTGACTGAACTTCGCTCAGAATCGTTTTTTCGAATGCAATGGTTTATCATTGCATTCAAATTCTAAGTAAAATTAAACGCTATGATCCGCACACCTGTATCCTGTGCGGCAGGAGTATCAGCTCTTTTTATAATTTAATGCTAGAATAAATCATACATACTATATGAGTTAAAAATATAAGTATACTTACATATTCATTATAAGTTATTGTACGTAACTACATATATAGGCAATTTTAACATTAAGGTTATATAAAGGCCTACAACCGTCGAATTCAAATTTATCGGTAATACCAGTTGCTAGATCATTGACCCCCATCAATAGACGAGGATAAGAATTTTTTTTTTAAATGAGATTTTCAATATAATATAGATATTTTTTTCATGACATTCGGATCGATTTATTCGTGGCAAGCCGAGCGTTTTATAAGATTTTTTTAGATGTCATACTGACACAATCCTAGCTGTGCTAGATAGACCGTACAGTGGGATATAGTACCACTCACAATCGATCGATATATTTTTTTCGTCAGTAAATTTGCAGACTGATATCTACTGTGTTTTTATACATTTTTATTTATAGAAAATAGATTCAGCCGAAACAAATTGATTAGTAGACACTTTCTAAGAGTAGGTATTTGCAATGGCGTACTGTACCTATATAAATATATAATACAGGTATATTGAATTTCCTTGCACAACATCAACTTAATTTATAGTTGATTTTTGATTAGGAAAACAAGAGATCTATAATACGATAACAATATAATATTCAATAATACGATGTTTATTTTCTTTTTTAAAATGGTACCTAATTATATTAAACTTTATAAAAAATTTATTTAATACAGATTATTGATAATTAACACATTATCTATTAATAATTCATTATACAATTTTTAAAAAATGTGTTAAATTATTTGATAAATGCAATTCTAAATAGAACAAGTACTTAAATAAAATGATTAATACTACTTGTTTTTACTATAAATTATAATTTATAATTAATATTTTTAAAGTTTATAAGTTCATTAAAGAATTGTTGGATGATTAAATTGAATCTAAACTATGTTTTTCTTTCAATCAGGAAGAAAAACTGAATGACTTTAAATAATACATATATGATATATATATATATTATATATAACTATAATTGGATATAGTATATACCTACCTTTATAGATAAGATTATTTTATTATTTTATTTTTTATTTTATTATCTTTATTGACGGAAAAAAAATCTCCATTTACAAAACAATAAATACCTATATAAAATTTTGTGTAGTGACACAGATACAATAAAAATTAACATTCAATTAATATAACAAAATAGGTACATCTTAATTATGTGTAATTAATTTCTTATTTATTTATCATTATGTGAGGGTATTAATGACTATTAAACCATGTTTTAATATTTTTTAATAGATAGTTTAAATCTCTATAAGTTAACAGATATAAAATTATGTTATGTACTTATAAGTATAATGTATAACTTTTGACAGTTTAGACATTATTATGTATTTATTTTACTTTAATGGCTGATAAATAAATTCAATCAAATGAAGTAATAACGTTATATTGTTACCTATGTATAATATATATAGTAATAATAATAGTACCTACCTATTATAATTATTTTAGTTATGGAACTTTTGAGATCATAAAAAAGGATCTTGAGTTTAAACGATAATATGCGAGCATATAAAAGATTAATAGGTAATAAAATAAAACTTAAATTCATGAAAAGTATATAAAACGAGTATATTAGTTATGTCTATTTAAAAAAAGTTAATTAATTTTTAAAATGACTAATTAATTATCTGCGTTTAAAATGCTGTTTGGTTTAGTAGAACATCTGTAATGTTTTTCGCTTTTTCATTTTCACCAAATTGTTAACAGCCCATGACAACTGGGTCAAACGTTCACTAAACAGAACCCGCATCATATACAAATTAAAAATTATGAAGTTTAACTAAAAGGAAGTAAGAGATGAGAATCTGATATTGTCATGAATCATAATGGATTAGGAGGCGCACTAGTAAGATCTTATAGTTTGGGTTTGGTAATTGAAATAGTATACCTACTTTTTGTTATATACTAATAAATTATAATAAAAGGGATAATTAGGGATATTTTATAATTTAAAAGAGATCTTCCCGTATATTTAATAAAATAAAATAATAATAATAATGAATGAAATTGAACACGTTAATAACATTTACATTAATATTATTATTCATTGTGTTTGAATATAATTCAGATAAAATTAATATCTACTTGTATACTCACTTGTCACTTAATTTACATTAAAAAAAACTTAATAGATAATGTGAATTTATAGTTTTAATTTTAATATAAATGAATAGTTTAATTATAAGTAGGTATATAAATATAATAGTAAAAATAGGTACATTAAAAAGTATTATAAGTAACTACTTTGATACGTATAAATAATGACATTTATATTTTACATGGTTTATTATTATTGATTTATAATATAATTATTATTATATATTTATTAAAATTTTTATAAAATATCATAATTATTAATTGATAAATTATAATTTGAACTAAATAATAATATATCTTATTTAAATTATTGTGTTTATTATTTTTCATATGGTATAAGTATAAAGTATGGTAGGTAATCATTAATTACAAATAAATTACCTAAATATTATATTGTTAAATAAATATGTGTTAATAATCTTTCTTATTTTAAAATAGTACGTCAATACAACAAAAGAGTTTATGATCCAAGATTCCGTCGCGTTCATCACATCAGAAAATGGACGCGAAACAGAAGGGTATACTCATTGATCATAGAATCCCTTCTGGCAATACTGATCAAGAATATTTAGAACAATATCAAGGAAAAATAGCAGCCAGTCAAAATCGTCAATTGTTACCATTACAAGAAGATTTAGCGGACTGGATAAATAAATCTTTGGGTAAGTATCTAAATTTTCTTGTTGCTCACTACATGCAGGAGTGCAGGATATTCTCATAAATAATAACATTTACATTACACATCTATTATAGAATTAAATATAGAATATTAATTATTGTAATACAATATAGGTACTGATAACTGATTATAGTGTATTAAAATAAGTGTCAACTTAAAAATTTAAATATAGTTAAGATCTAAATATTAAATTATATTTTTTGTGTTCCGATTAGAAAAAAAAAATATTTAATTTATTTATATTGATATTATTATATACGAGAAAACATAGTTACCTACATTTCTATGTACATATTCGTACTTCGTACATAGAAAACTGATAGTATATAATAATATATATCGTAAAATGTATGTAACCAAGACGCAAGACGCACTGGCACTTTATTATTTTTTAATACATGTTTTATGTTTATAATATTTTCGTTTTTCGAATTATACGATACATAATATATATTATGCATTATGTATTATACATTATATATAAACTTAATACGTTCCCGATTGTTTTCTTGCATTTACGATATAAACATTAATATATTCCTTTATAAATTTTGATGAAATTATACGTGATTATATAAGAAGAGTTCTTGTGGATATTTTATAATAATAAATAAAAACCCAAGTCCACAAAAAATTTACTTTATTTTTTAGTAAATACGTATTTCGACAACAATGTTATCATCCTCAGTACTAAACAAAGACTGATCTCTTCTCTGATCTCGGATCAGTCTTTGTTTAGTACTGAGGATGATAACATTGTTGTCGAAATACGTATTTACTAAAAAATAAAGTAAATTTTTTGTGGACTTGGGTTTTTATTTATTATTAAATTATACGTGAATAATTAAATATTTAAATTCCATCTTAACTATATTATAACCTAATGCCCAGTGCCGTATTTAAGGGGTGGTTCGGAGGGGCAATAGCCCTGCCTGAAATATGTTAAGGGGCGCCAAAATGTTTACGGAGACTATATATTATAATATAATGTATTTAATAGTATGTTATATCTTATATATTTTTGTTTATTTCATATTTACTAATTGTAATATATTAAATAATATTATCTATATATTTTAGATTCTAATAGCGAAGCGAAGAATATAATGGTTTTACAATGATGTGTGTTTTTTTTTTTTTAAGTATGATGACTCTCTTACTACCCGAAATAATGCTCCGATTTTCACGAATAGCATATGTTTGTGTTGTAGGAAAGTGGATGTAGTTGGTACTTTATTTAGGTCATTTTTCGAATTTCTAAAAATTGACTCACTGCGTTAGAAAAAAACTACGAAAAACGATGAAAAATCAACAATATATTAATCAATACCAACATTATCTGACTGAACTTCGTTTTTTCGAATGCAATGGTTTATCATTGCATTCAAATTCTAATTAAAATTAAATACTATAATTTGCACACCAATATCCCTGCGGCAGGAATATCAGTTCATCTTTTGTTATTGTTTACCTATTATAATATATTAATAATATTTACCAGTCTCTGCATTTGTTGTTTTTTTTTTAATTTTATTTATCTAAATAATCTAAATACTAAATTAGATATCACAAATCCCTATAATTAGTATTTGTAGTATTACCATTGCTAAAATAGCTATGTTTGGTATTACTTATCAAGTATGTAGTTTTAAATTTAATTATAACCAAAGTGGGGGGCGCTAAAATTTTATTGCCCACGGGCGCCAAAATCTTAAATATGGCCCTGCTAATGCCATTAGGTCAATATAATATTATAATAAGTATAATAGGTATAATAATATAACGACTGATATTATTGTTTTGTAATGTTATAAATTTAAAATCTAACATAGTAACAGTAACATTATTTATATAAATATAATATTAAATATTTGATATTTTTGATTTGTAGTTATTACATGTTATGTCATATTACCATTTCTGAAGTGTATTGTGTAGGTAGGTACTGCAAGTCTGCAAATCACGTGTATATAAAAAAAAAATGTATGTTATATAATTATAACTTATAAGCATTTTATAACTTTGTGAATATACGAGTATACCGTGCCTGCCGTTTTTCATTTTAAACAATGGCACGACAAATAAAATTATAATATTATTTAATCATAACACTGGTTATATTGTTCAATTCGGTGGGAGTCACGCAAAATGGGATTTGTCGCAAAATGTATGGAAACCCCGAAATATCGTGTACCTACCTAATTCATAGGCCTTCGACTATCATGTTGTAATTTGGATAAAAACACTAGCACGGAACCCATAAATATAATCATTTTTGTATTTTATACATTTTCTGAAGCCATATGTCACGCTACATCGCTGTAATAAAATAATAAGTATCGTATATTATCAGCAATCTATTCGATTAATCAGTTGTAGTCAACTATAATAATATGTAATGTTGTCATAATATCATAAACTACAATTCATGTTAAACATCCCTATTTACAATATAAACAATATATACAATTATACAATAAGACAATAATATATTTAACTTTAACTACAATAGTCGTTTAACACGAAACAAATCATGGAAATTATTTATTCATAATATTCATATTATACCAAAGTATAATAATAAAATTTAATGCGCAAACAATTTCAAAAATGATATGAATTTAGTAATTTACCATGAATAATAATACTTTAGTATATAAATAGATATTTAACAACAATTTATCAAATGCTTAAAAAATGCTAAATTTATTTTTCATGATAATAATAATATAATGAGCAAAGGTATCTTTGAACGTTTGAACCTTTGGTAGTCACCTAGACCTAGATTTAAGATTGTATATGAATTATGAAATAAAACATAAAGAAATATCTTTAGAAATAGAAAATAAGTAGGTACGCATATTGTGTGATTAATAATTTATAGTACCTATATGTATTATGTTTCTTAATGTGTGTAATGTACATACATACTATCTCGAAATTTATTATTTTATTAAATTATAATAATATATTAAACAATAATGTAAGAATGTTTACATAATATACCTACGTATAGAAAAATAACCAAACAAATAATAAACACTATATATAGGTATTTTACATGATAATATCATCTATGTCTACGTATTTACGTATTATTTTATTTTAAAATTAATACGATTTTAATTTGTTCATATACGCACCTGTGAACGGTTGACTGTATAGGTACATATGTATATTTTGTATACACATATTTGTATTTTTTATGCATTTGTTTGACCACTGTAATTAATCAAGAGTTTCATGACTAAGGGTTCGTTGGCCTTTTGTGGTATTAGTATACAACTATACAAACTACAACACATACAACACTTTATAATTTATATAATGGTTACATCCCGTTTTCTATTTTGAATAAAATCGATCCTACAGTTACCTGGTATATAAATATAATTTTACAACAAAAAGGTCATATTACATTTTATTTATAGGCCCTTCTGTAGTTCTATATAAAATATAATATTATATAAAACTAATATTTTAAAATTTGCTAACGTTACTGGTGCTTTACTATATTTATTTTAATATTTTATATGTTTAATAGTTATAAAAAGAGTAGGTAATGAATAATGATATAAATATATAATAAACTATCATTTTTATTGGTAGAATTTTAAATATTACACATATAACAAAAATAAGATAGTAATATAAAAAAATATGCACAATCAATGACAAAACATTATTCCGTCTTCTGTGATTTACTTTTATATTTCTTGTCTTAGGTATCTATATCTATTATTATTTATTTGTGGAAAAAAAAATAGATATTATATAATTATAAAGTAGTTTTTTCTAAAAAAAAAATATTACATAAATGAAATTGATTTTACCATATCAAATAGAATACATTCGAGTCTAAACACTAAAAAACATCTATAACAAAGAGGGCGAAATCAATATTATCCCAAACAGTTAACCCAGTCACAGCATCCTCGGAATGACGTCATTATATTGCCACCCATTGAAGGTCACATGGAAATATATATACATGACTAGAAAACATACCCAAAAATATTATATTTCTGTAAATATTATTTATAAAAACATAATGAATGTATTACTAATTCTAAGCTCTTAATAGGTAATATTATTATAATATATAATAATAAATATTTTATTATTACGGTTTAAGGTAATTATAAAATTAAACAATTTTTAAAGATGAAAAACAACCAACTTGTGAACTTTAATTTCTATACGTTTATAACTTTATTATACATCTACCTACTATAATAAATTATAATATAATATAAATATCCAATAGGTATATAAATGTGTACCTATATCTTCTTAAATTATTATTCAATTAAAATTAGACATCACGATGACTGATAATTATAATTATACTGATAAAATTAATGTGTTCTGCAGTTTAACATTTAAGCTTGGACTTCATCACCTTATAAACATAGTGTTTTGTTTTTTATTTTAAATAATAATTTAAATATTTATTAATAGTTATAAAACAATATTCAAGGTTCAAAGATATCAAATTCTAAGAAATAATATTATATTAATGGAATAAAAATAAAATATGTAGGTATAGATCTTTAGAAAAATATATTTAATTAATACATTCTTTCCCTTGTATATTTTCCAAAATTAAGTATTTATGCACTTACATAATATAGTTTATATCAGTGGCGTATATAGGGGAGGGGCGCTCTGGGCCCGCACCCATAGTGAAATATTAGGTTATATTTTAATAATTTTAATGGGTATTTATATTTTTATAATTTTCTTTTTAACAATCTAACAAATTTATAATTACCTACCATAATCATTGTGCTTTATATTATTATTTATAATAAATTTACATACCTACCTAATATTTTTTTAAATATTTATAATTTTTAGGATTTAGTAATTTATATAAGTAATAAAAAATTAGCCCATAGAGAAAAAGATTTCTATATACGCCACTGGTTTATATGCGAAAAATACGAATACCTAATATAGAATTATTAATATTATTATAGTTTATTATAATATAATAATATACATTATTATATTAGAATATTGTAATTATTCCATATTTATATGTATTTTCTAATTATATTAAGCCATTGCAATATATTATTATATTAATGTAGTAATATTATAATACCTACTATTTTATCTATATGATAAGTGAAATACATTATTGTCTAATACCTGTACCTAAATTATTACTATTTGTTTAATCTTTAATTTAATGTTTGTATAATACTGAGCCTCTTTATTACCTACCTACCGTAAATTGATTATTGTATAGATGACTGATAATCGTGCATACTACCTACCACGATGTAGAGATCTTCTCTACATCGTGCTACCTACCTAATGTTTAATTATTTACGTTTTATTTTATATTTTTATCAATTATTATAAATCAATAGGTATAGATTTAATAAATGCAATTTTTTCAATATCGCCTTGGTATTTAAACTTACACTTAAGCACACAATAATAAATTATTTATCAACTATTAAGGTTTAACAACTTGACTTTTATACAAAATAATTTTACAATATATTTATAACGTGATGAAAAAAAATTCTTTGCAATTTTCAACCTCATACACTAAACAATTCATTATTAATTTATTATGTTTATGTTAGACGTCAAATATAATTTATTTCCCAAAAAGCCTATACTAAATTATAAATATCCTAAAAAACTAGGAACAAAAAATAAATGATTAAAATATAATTATAAATTTAATTACCTATAGATTTGTGGTGAAATACAGTTTAATTTATAAAATAAATGTTTTACGTTTGAACGTTTCAGATATTGATTGGTTGAATGCGATTAATCTATTGGATATGTTGGACAATGGCGTCATCCTGTGTCGCTTGGCGAAAACGATCGAGTGCTTGGCACGCAAATCTATACAAACGGGTTATTACAAAGGCGTGCGTATATAATTTAAAACTGATTCCTGTAAAATTTATTGGATACAGCTTGTTTTTGAATTTATTTTCAAACATTATTCCATTCGTGGATATAATAAATTCTTATTATAGAAATCGCATCCACTGTTCGTACAGTGACGTTGTGAGTTGTGACGGATTTAAATTAAACATGTAAAATAAATATTGTAAGGAACGTTTTATTTACGAAATTATTTTCAATGCAATTTTACTTGAGTAGGTACATAATATATACGATTTCTTTACAAGAAGTCAAAAGACAGTTTGTTATTTTTTCAATATATACTCGTATTTCGTATATATATTTTATATCTATAATGATTATATGTATATACGATATACCTATAATCTATAAATATACCTATATAAACGTGGATAAAATGTTGAGGAATAATGATGGAAAATTTTCTATGACTTCCTGGTTAAATCTATTATTATAATAAAATAATTTAAGACTTTTTTGTAGGATTTACCAACAATTTCTTCACGTTGTTTTGAGTCGGCCGCCAGACACAGTTTTTTCTCTCGTGACAACACAGAAAAATTCATTCAATTCTGTCGTCGTCTGGGAGTACATCAACATTTATTATTTGAAAGTGATGATCTAGGTATGTATGACGTATCGTGTTCATTTATAACAGTATAACACCACAGATAACACTGTAAAGTGACGTCACTTGGCATCCGAAACTTTAAATTGATTTTACTACACTTAGGAAAGGTGTACAAATTATACAACAACAAATTTTGGTACCTACCGGTTTTAAGTGCATTTTTCAAATTACGGATGCCAGCGTGACCTAGCTAAGGAATGTATTGGTTTTACAATAATGTGTGATTTTTTTTTGATTTTTTTTTTTATGTCTGAAGACACTTTTACTACCCAAAATAATGCTCCGATTTTCAAGAATAGCATATGTTTCCGGTTGGAAAGTGGATGTAGTTGTTACTTTATTTAGGTCATTTTTTACGGCGAGAATACGGAATTTTTCACAAAAACTAAAATTTCGACGGTTTCGATTTCAATATTTAACGATAACTCAGACAATTTTGAAGTTAGAGACTTTACTTTAATGTGTGTACTGTGTAGTATGTTCTTATAGGTACTATATATATGTGTTGAATTTTGGAACCGTTACGTTCATTTTTCTACAAAATATAGGACTTTGTATATTTCGTAAAATTCTCTTTTTTATGTATAATATAATGTTTGATAAAATTAGCATTTTAGGGTTTTAAGATCTGAAAATTTTACAGAAGTATACTCACATATCACTTGATGTGGTTGTGGTATCAAAATATTAGAAACATCCCAAGTCTCTATTTTTTTTTTTATATATAGCTGTTTAAAGTTGATATTTTTAGTTTGATCCAAAATCATAGAAACCATATAAGTATTCTTTTTATTATTTCTCAATATTTTTACAATAATAATTGATAAAAAAATCCAAAAAATTTTATCGAATGATATACTGATATATAACTTAACTGATTTCCATAATATTAGAAAAATCTCAATTCTTATTTTTTTTTTTATAGGTGTTATAAGTTAAAATTGAGTAAAATCAATATTTAAAGTATTTATATGGATTTTTTTTATTATATTTCAATATTTTACAATAATGTTAAATGAAATTAACAAAAATTTATTAAAAAGTTTAAAAATTTTATTGAAGTTCAAATAGGTACATTTTATTTAACTCAGTTCCAATATTAATTGTGAATTATTACATATACGATTTTTTTTTTATATATATATTTATAGCTGTTTATAGTATAAAAAGCCGAACTGGTTATTGCTGTGGAAGGGTCTAAGGAATACAGGTGAGGAAAGGATAATGGTGATGTTATTGTATTATTTTGTAATTTGATTAAGATTTGAATGCAATGATAAATTATTACATTCGAAAAAACGATACTGAGCGTAGTTCACTCAAATATAAGTATAGATTAGTGATGGACATTAGTGATAAATGACTAATGAGATAATGAACAACAATAGTCAGTATGATATAAATATTTTTTTGTTAAAAACATTAAATTATCAATAATATTAGTCTAATTGTGAGCGATTGTGATAATGATTACACCTATACCAGCGTTTCTTAAACTTTTTTATCCGTGGAACTATTTTTGATGTCCACTTTTATCATGGAACCCCTACTTTTTTTTTAGCTTCTTAGTACATATAGCTATTCAATATACAAAGATTTTTTTCTATAAAAATATATTTTTTTTTTTTATACACACACATTTTTTACTACTACTAACATTTAGTTGGACATTTTAAAGTAATTTTCTTAATAATTTCGAAAAAATTACTTAAGTTTCGCGGAACCCTGAAGTGATCTTCGTAGAACCTAGAACTCCAGGGTCCTGCGGAACACAGTTTAAGAAACGCTGACCTATACTGATTATTAGGTATTATTATTATATTATTTAAATGCGATTAATGTTTTTATATGTATATAAGGGAAGAATACTATTAATATTAGATAATTAATAGCGATAATGATTGATAAATACTTCCTAAAATATTGCCTAATGACTAATGACTAATGAGTCATTAGTAAACAGACATTTTAGTAAATTTGTGAAAATTTAAATCAATTTAATACCTATGTTATCTGACTGAACTTCGCTTTTTTCGAATGTAATGATTTATCATTGCATTCAAATCTTAATCAAATTACAACATAAAACTATACGAGTATAACATCACCATTATGGCATTATCCTTTCCCCACCTGTAGCCCTTCCACAGCAGTATCCAGTTCGGCTTTTTATTATTTTTTCTATTTTATTATATATTAAAAAAATTAATTAAATTAAAATAAATAAATAATTTAAATTTTTGTTTGGTTAAAATACTGACAATGAGTTTCATTATAATAATGATACAGATAAATAGCCGTAAACAAGAAAAAATTATATTTTTATATTCACACTATTACTAAAATTTATGGTAATCTACTGAACAAAAGAGCGTGTTATTCGATTAGATAGAGAAAACTCGAGCATCTTAACACGTGGTTTTTACATTGACTAGTGTAGGAAATATCTAGGAACTGACGGAAAAATACGTCTTAACCCTTTATAGGTTAGTGGCATATATGAAAGCCACGTATTATCT
>JAIUCT010000008.1:511805-546652 GCA_021307375.1 Tetraneura akinire
ATATTAGAAAAATCCCTAATCTCAATTTTCTTTTATAGCTGTTTTAAGTTGATATTTTTAGTTCAAACGAAAATTATAATCTGACTGAACTTCGCTCAGAATCGTTTTTACGAATGCAATGGTTTATCATTGCATTCAAATTCGAATTAAAATTAAACGCTATGATTCGCACACCTGTATCCTGTGCGGCAGGAGTATCAGCTCATCTTTTTTAATATTTAATTAAAGCTCTTGTAATATATTTAAAGTATTTAGTATATGTTATATTTAAAATAATTAATAAGTATTTTCTAAAAGTAAAACAATACAGACCGTAACACGGAAACACTATCGATACGATTAATATGAAGTCAAATTTAAATAACGATCTACATACAAATCGTAAAAATTTGACTAATAATACTAGTGCATATGCCTTAAAAATAATGTTTTGTGCACTTCAAAATGCCATTTTTCTACAATATGTTGTAATAAGTAGCAAGCAGCTTAATTAAAATTTTAAATGTATAAATAATACATTAGTTAATATAATAATGTTATCAATAATATAGTAATATCTATGTATAAAAATATACTAATAGATCAAAATATTAATGTAATATTTTAACATATTATGATAAATTGTTTTTACTTTGCCGAAAAGAAGTTGGCATTTTACATAAAGTCTAGGTATTTTATAAAATGCCTAGGTTATATGTAAAATAATATTGAAAATCATATGTTTTATTTACATTGCCTAAAATGGGTAGGTATTATGCGTAATGCCTAGGCACTTTGCTAACTACCTGAATTATCCATATTGCCGGTAACATATACATATATACAATATACAATTATACATTACAATTTATAATTAATTTATCAACAAATTTTATTTTTAAATTGCTGATATAAATTCTCTAAATGATCTTAAATTGATTCTGAGCGAAGTTAAGAATGTATTGGTTTTAGAATGATGTTACTTTTTTTTTTTTTACGTCGTAGACACTTTTACTACCTATCCGAAGTAATGCTCCGATTTTCACGAATAGCACATGTTTCCGGTTGGAAAGTGGATGTAGTTGGTATTTTATTTAAGTCATTTTTCGAATTTCTCAAAATTGACCCTATGCAATAGAAAAAACGATGAAAAAATGACGAGAAAACGGCATTTTTCATGGAAACTGAAATTTCGAGGAATTCGATTTCAATATTTTACGATAACTCAAGCAATTTTGAAATTAGAGATTTGAAAATTTGATTAGCTATTTATATTATAGGTATTATATATATGTGGTAAAATTTTGAAACCGTTACAATAATTTATCTACAAAATATAGGACGTTGAATATTTCGTAAAATTCTCGTTTTTATGTATAATATAATGTTTTTTAAATTGTAAATTTGGGCATTAAGGTCTGAAAATTTTACTGAAGTATACTTACATATTACTTTATATGATATTAAAATATTAGAAAAATGCCAAGTCTCAATTTTTTTTTTAGCTGTTTAAAGTTGATATTTTTAGTTTAAATGAAAATCTTAAAATCTATAGGTACGAATATTCATCTTATTATTTCTCAATATTTTTACAATAAAAATTAATAGAAAATTTTATTGAACCATACTGCAGATATATATATATATATATATATTAATGTAATTCCAAAATATTAGGAAAATCTCAAGACTCAATTTTTTTTATAGGTATTTAAATTTGAAATTTCAGTAAAATCAATTAAAGTATTTAATTATGTATATGGATTTTTTTTAGTATATTACAATATTTTAAAATAATGCTAAATAAAATTGACAAAATTTTTTTGAAGCTTTAATACATTTTACTTCACTAAGTTTCAATTAATTGTGAATTATTATATTTACGATTTTTTTTTTTTTTTTAGGTGTTTAAAGTATAAAAATGATGAGCTGATACTCCTGCCGCATAGGATACAGGTGTGCGAATCATAGCATTTAATTTTAATTAGAATTTGAATGCAATGATAAACCATTGCATTCGATAAAAACGATAAATGATACTAAAAATATCAACTTAAAACAGCTATAAAAAAATATTGAGACTAAGGATTTTTTAAATATTTTAGTATGATGTTAAGTAATATGTAAGTATACTTCAGTAAAATTTTCAGACCTTAATACCAAAAATTGACAATTTTATCAAACATTGTATACGTAAAAACGATAATTTTACGAAATATTCAATGTCCAATATTTTGTAGAAAAATTTAAAAAACGGTTCTAAAATTTTACCACATATATAAAATATCTATGTGAACACCCAAAAAAATTTTCAAGTCTCTATCTTAAAAATCGCCTTAATTATCGAGAAATATAGAAATTGAATTCGTCAAAATTTCATTTTTCGTGAAAAATGTCGTTTTTTCGTCATTTCATCGAAGTTTTTTCTACCGCTTATAGTCAATTTTGAGAAATTCGAAAATTGACCTAAATAAAGTACCAACTAGATCCACTTTCCTACCGGAAACATATGCTAATCGTGATAATCGGAGCATTATTTCGGGTAGTAAAAATGTCTTCAGAATAAAAAAAAAAAACCTCACATCATTGTAAAACCAATACATTCTTCGCTTCGTTCAGAATTTAAAATGTACTAAATATGTTATTTTATTATTATACTACTAATGAATGATTTAATCAATGTATGCATAATGTACTCACATTTTTTTATTATTGATGTATTTTATTTATTATTATTAATGTATTTACTTAACACCAGAATTAACCATTATTAACCTGAATAATAACGATTATGAGTACCCTAATCTCGTAACATTTTTTAATTTGGTGTTTTGAAAACCTGAATACCATCAACACCTGAAACCCATAACCCGAATAAATAATTCTGGGGCAAAGCCTTGCCTTTGAGGAATAAGTATGCTACATCAGAGCGGACGTTTTCAAAATTGAAAATAATAAACTATTTGAGAAATTCAATGAGACAAGAGAGATTATCAGATATTGCATTATTAAATATAGAAGATGAAGCAGAATATTGATTGGAATGTGTCAATGTAATGAACAATTTTGCAAACCTTAAAGGTGAAAAAATGAAATTTTAAATATTTTTTTAATATAAATTGTAAATATACTATAAAAATATGTTTATATTTCCTTTTTTTATATTTCTACATTTAAACTAAATAAAAAGAACGAAGGCATTTTTGGTTTCTATTGGGGCTAAATTTTTATATTTATGTCATTGTAACTATCCAATACATCTGCATTGGTCACTCTGTCCATCCAATTTATCCTTAATATTCGGTGACCGGTCAAAATATCTCCGCAAACATATCTCCAACCAAAATATCTTTATTCGATAATATCTCCTGTTAAAATAACTGCAAATCCAATTATTGAATTCTGAAAATTTCCCCTATAGTGCTATATTTTATAAGTTATAAATTTAATTTATCAATCAAAGCGACAAAAATTACTATATTCTGTATACCTACTTGTATAGTTGTATTTGTATAAAGTACAAATAATGGAAATAACATTGTAAATGCATTTAATTATTACTAGAGGTCGGATTTTTATGATTTTACATATTTGTTTCTAGTCTATGCAGTTAAATGGGAGTGAGAAATCTTTACGATACATGAAACACAGAAGACAGAATTTACAGGAAAAAATTTATTTTGCATAAAAAAGCATATTTTAGGGGTTAGAGAATATTTAACACATTAGAGAATATTTGAGAATACTTTTCTAACATCGGCATATAATGAGCATATTTCACGTATATCAGCCCATTTCTCCTGACATGCAAAGTTTTGGAAAAAACTAATCATTCCACTGTTGCTCGGTTTATCAATGATGGACTAAAATTATTATGGCCGTTGGGTGGAAATGACGAAAAAGTGTTGTTAATGTTAATTGTTATTATAATATTAATTTAATTAAATATATTTAAAACCAAATTAATAAAAAATAAATTTAAACTGATTTTTTTTTTAATATTAAAAGAATATTAAGAGAATATATTGCCTATTTTATGTGACATAAATACATCATATTTTAAGGATTTTAAGAGAATATAAATCCGACCTCTAATTATCAATATTCAGAATTCTGTTCTATACCTGTATATATACTTTACGTATATATCTACTTATTATGTGGATATATTATTATAGTTTAAAAATATATGAGTATATGACTATCAAAATCACATCTCATAATAATTTATATACCTGTATAAGAGATATTTTGATGGAGATATTATGACATGGAACCTAATATTCTCTTATAACACCACATTTCAAACTCCTCAAGTCTTCTTCATTCTTCCATTGTTATTGTCCAGGTTTCTTACCCATATAGCAATACTTCAATACTTCATAATATATATCTTCAATAGATTCTTTCTTTTTTTAGACTAATATTTTTTAATGTAAATATAGTTTTATTGTTGTTAAAGGCTATTTTGGCTTGATAAATATGTTTTATTATTTCACTTCTATTCCTTTCATCATTACTGTTTGCACTTCCCAGGTATGTAAATTTATCTACTCTTCTATTATTTGGTTTCTCATATTTTACCTGTACTCTTGCTCTATTTTCTCTTCCACATACCAGTATTTTTGTTTTCTTCACACTAATTCTCATGCCCAACTTCTTATTAAATGTTTCATAATTTTAATTTGTTGAACATGAAATTATATCTAAATTATAATTGAAACAAATGCGTTTTACTGTTGATATGTGGTACATTTGAATTGAATGTTTAAAAAACTGTCACTATAAAACTATTTGGACCCGATGGCATAAAAATCTCAATCACAGTGTAACAAGGCCCTAATGAAAAATTATTTTCAATTTACAAATATTTTAAATTAATAATAGTAAAACTAAATATTAGGAGAGACAGATTGTAATACTCCTATTTTAGTATTTTATAAATAATAAGCGATTGATAAATATTGACCATAAGTAACAATTTATGCTTATATTTTTTCAATACATTATTTCAAACTTATCATTGTTTAAGCCCGATTTATAACTTAAAATAGTTTAATAATTATACATTTTTAAAATAGTAAAACAATGAAAAGTTTAATTATTCACTTTAAATTTCGGTTTAGTATTATATGAAATATTATACAACTTAATTATGTTAATTTTACGATGATTTTATGTTTTACCTGCATCAATGCTGGCCCAACAACAGGTAGAAGGAATCCATGATATAGGTAATCCAAAAGTTGATCATAAACAGTTTTATGACATATTTTAGCAACAGCATTGCACAATTCAACTGAAGCTAAGAAATTATTTAAGTCAGGTACATCTTCTATATTTTCTGGATTTAATCTATAGCAATCATTTTCAAAATCTAATTTTCGAGGTAATAGTGAATATAAACCACTTAAACCAGTTGCAAGTACAGGACTCAAATTTGATTTAGAGGTTAAAATGTTGGCTAATATATCATTTTGACGTGATAATGACATAAATATTAATAGAGCATCACGTGCTTCTTCACCAATTGAACCATCACGGTGTATAAATGCTATTAATAATGACAATATAACACATCTAAAGATGAAGAATTTAAAAATATAATTAAATTAAATTAAGTATTTAATATTATGAGAATCATTACTTTGAATTCTTGGTATTTTCTTTTAAAATATTGCTTAATATACTTTGATGATGAGAGAGAACTACACACAATTGTCTTAAAACTGGGACTAAGTGTTTTTCAATTTCCACAGATAAGCAATCACCATCATATGAATTTAATATTAGTAATAATGGATTTAAAATTGAATCATCAGAAAATAGTTGGTAATCTCGAAATTCAGATAATAGAACTTCATATACTTTTAATTGTTCCAATTTTAGGTAATTTTTGTAACTAAAAATATATAAAAAAATATATTCTATATGAATATATAGGTATATATATTAACTTAATTATATATTTACCGATCTGTTTTTAAGCTCCATGAATATAATTTTATTAGTAATTGATTATTTAAAAAATATTCTAAACATGGTGATTGATTAGAAGATTTTGCTGATTGAACATCAAGTAACAAAAGTTTTATTAATTGATTTAAATGATTTATAACTGCCACAATATCATCATATTTAATAACACCTTTTGTAGTCTAAAATATATACATAATACTTTTATATAATTAAAAAATAACAATATTAGTATTTAGTATCTATATTGCATACAAAGATTCATTTAGCAACTTTAATATATTATAGAAATATTTAATTTATCTTAAATATATTTATCTCCTGGGGTTATTTAATTATTTTACAAAAACCATAAATCAAAACTAAAATTTTAAATAAATATTGTAGGTTGGATATATAAATTTTAATTTTGTTTTATAAAATATTAGAATAGATATATTGGTATTCATTGATAGACGTTTAAACAATTAAAAGGTCAAAGATTAGTTGAGGATTGATAAATAGTTATGTATTTTTATAAGTTATAATAGTTAAAAAATTGATAACTATAGTTGCCAAAAGGGCAGAATATGGGGTAAGGCCCCCTAGGCTCACAAAAAACGTAAACGTCACCAATGGTTTTAATATACCAATAAAGTACAATATTTCCATTTTCTATTTGGCTCAGAGGCCTAAAACAATTATAATCCTGAATTCCTCATTGTCATACATCATACTTACACTAAACACAAATCAAAATATGAGGATTCATAGTTGATAAGCAATATGTTAATTTCATTTGATAATATAAAAAATTTAAAAATCGTAATTATAAATTATAATATGAAATATTTGCTGTCATTTTAGCAAATGTAAAAACTTGTATTATTATAATTAATACTTTGTTTATATTTATTAATTAAAAAAAATATAAAGGCAATTTCTATATACATATTATTTATTTTACATACAGCACATTAGTTACTATATAATCAACCATTAAAAATATTGATTCACACTTACTTGAAATCGATCAATAATTTCAAAAGTTTGCTGCCAATGTTTATAGAAACTATCAAAACATGCAGACAAATCAAGGTCATCAATTTTATCAAACCCTTTATTTCGCTTGAACCAACTCATATTTTAAGCATTGTGTATATTTAATATTTAATTTTATATATTTCATACATTATTATAAGGTACTATTACAATATAAAATTTATAATTAATGAATTACAGCACCATTTAAAAACATTTGAATACACTAGGATACTCATACTAGATATTTACAATTAAAAAAAAAAAAAAAAAAGGTAATAAAATGCAGATAAATGTATAAAGGGTATATTGAATAATTTATTAACATATATAATACTGATACAGACACTTTTGGAAGTGGAGTTATTTTTCTATAAGTATTTATAAATTTTAAAACACAATTTTGTACATTATCAAAATAAAAATATTTTTATTTTATATATTATCAAAAGATAAGTGATAACAATATAATGATAACATAATGTGATGACTAGAAACATGGTAGAACAATAAACCTGATTAATATTAACCTCAACACGGTAAAAAATATAAATTTTATAATAGTGGAAAAATTATAACTTTAGGCTTAGGGATGTTATTTTGCATTTAAAAGAACATAATTATAATTTTATTTAAAAATACCGAATATGTTCTTTATAATATGGAATAACTTCATTTTTATATAAATTATGATCTTCACCATGAGTAATTTTTAATATAGACATTCCAATTTTTAAATATTTCACAGCAGTTTCAACATTTTCAACAATACAACATAATTTAAATAGTTTTAAGTACAAAATACCTAAAGAAGGATGACATTCACCATAATAAATTCTGAAAAAAATTATATTTTATAGATATATTATAATACAATATATAATATATAATAATAATAGAGATACCTATATCCTTCAACTAATAGAACTCCATACTTTAAACTCTCTTTCCATTGTTCCATTATAATGGCACTTTCAAAGGCTAAATCCAATATCTTAACATGATTAATATTATGTGGATGAAAAACACCATTTTGTTTTTCTAAACATATCTTACATACATCAAGGTCTAAAAGTGAAAATGGACATTTTTTACATTTATTCTATAATTTTCAAGTTATATCTTATATGTATACAAGAGGATTACAAGGTACATGCATTAAAAACTATAATATATTATAATAAAAATGCCTTAATACACACACACACACACACACAATCATCTACTATTTTTCTATTATTTGTATCAATATTTTTTTCAATAATATATAAGGTATAACATAACTATTTCTAAATATATTTATGTTCATTGTATATAAAATAAAAATATGCTTAAATAGTTTCAATTCTAGAATGAGTGTTCTATGTGGTCTTTGTTAAGTTTTATTTGAATAATGCAATTTTTTTTATAGTACCCTCATATGTAAAAAAATTAAAATATACAAAATTAAATTGATTGAATACTTCTTTAAATATTGATATTGATCATTACTTAAGAATATTGATGTGTAAATACCTGAATTCGCAAGTCTAATTATTAGTAAATTAAAAATATATAAGAAAATATTTATAAAAAGGATACAGCCAACATCTTTCATTCTATTTAATTGAAATTCTGTAAAATTGGTTACATCAAAAAAGATTTTAACTTTTTCTGTACAAATTTTTTCTAAACATTTTGAACAATTAACTGAATCGTAATTCTATATATATATATATATAAAAATATATGTATAAACATTTAAAATTGATTTAATTATATTGTAAATAATTAAGGATAGTAAAATAAAGCATACTTCTTCTTGTCTGTTTTTCATAGGAATTGCAGTTTGACATTTAGTGTTTGGACATATCATGGAGTTAACAAAATTTTGTTCATAATTTGTTGAACAACGTTCACACTCACATAAAAAATAATAATTTTTCTGCAATTCACTCTGTCGTTCTTTAGTAGTCTGCATAAGTTCCAAATATGATATATAAACATGCTACATATAATATCAATTTTTTTTATAAATAAGTAATAAATAACAGAAATTAGTATAATTATTTACCAATTCTGGATCAGTATGGTTAATTTCTTTTATAGCACCAATTCTTAATACAATACCATCAAATGTTGCAGTTGCATTGGGAGTACAAGAATGATTTAAAACTGAAGCTGCTAAATAAATTCCTGTTCCAATAGTGTTTAAATTATTATCCAATATATTAAATGCATTAATGCACATCTGTCAACAAAATCAATTATTTAAAAATGACGGTGAAATATTTTAATTCATACGGTATTTATATTAAATATACATAATATATAATAGAGATATATAATAATTAATGTGAAATCATATAATGATAAAAATAATTTAAATCAGAATTAATCAATTGCAATTTTATTTGATACACACTAAAATGTTTCAATCTATACTAAATTATAAGATCTAGTCAGTCCATATAGGATGATGATAAGGATAACAATAAAAAATGTATTAATTTTGTAATCTAAGTTTTAATAAATAATTATAAGTTCTAAAAAGGTATAAATATTATGATTAAATTTTAATTAAAATATTATTCTATATATTTTAACATGAGATTATTACAAATGTATATATACAATTCTTTAAGGATCTTTTATTTAAGATTAAGACTTCCCAAAATATGTTTTTAGCTACCCTGCTTCAAATTTTATTATAATTTATCCTATTTAAAATTTTACTTTATTTCATTACATGAACAGAGTAATTTTTTATTTTTTATCATGATCCGATAATATATCTTTAAAAATAGAAGTAATTTTTGTAAACAAATTTTTGAAACATAATTACTTATTTTTTATATACATTTTAATAGTTTTAATAACTCCATTTCTTATATGATAAAATAATATAAATAATAAAAATATAAATGTAAAATAATGACTTTCACTAGATCCCGTGCTTGGTTCATCCAAAATATCCCAATACTTCCTTAATGGCAATGCTATTTCCCATGCTGTTGATTGGTTTCAAACTTTGTTATAACCTTGACCCGAGTTCTCACATCGAATACGTCTGTTGTAAAGCTTTTAAAACTCTTGGTTTTGTCATGCGTTTATCAAAAGACTTTCGTTTAGAAGCATCAATAAAAACACTTTTTTGTGCACTTGTGCGCCCCATTTTGGAGTATGGTGCTGTAGTGTGGGACCCTCATACCATTAATAATTCCAGACAACTTAAGAGTGTTCAACGTAGATTCTTTCGTTTTGCTAGCTTTATATTAAAAATCTCCTGTACACATCATAACTATACACCGGTCGCTTTTCATCTTGATCTATTATCTTTAGCTGAGCGTCAACGTATCGCTGGTATTAAATTCCTTGCAGGGTTAATAAATAATAACGTCGATTCACCTGCCCTGCTTTCTCTCATTAATTTTAAAATTCCATCTCGTTCTACTCGTTCCATTGCCCCCTTTTATGTTCTGCATGCCACCACCAACTATATGGCCAATGAACCTTTAAGGCGTTTAATGTCTATTGCTAATGCTGATCCTTCCTTTAACGATCTGTTAACTTTCTAAATATGTTTAATTTTTATATTTTATTGTTTTATATTAGTAAATTATTAAGAACTAAGTTATAATTTAATGATGTTGTAATTTTCATATATTTTGTTTTATTTTTATTTTAAGTGAATAGCTAAATTAAGATTAAAAATTATAATATTTGTAACCCAGATATAATATGTATAAAGGGCCCAGCCTGTAAATTTATAATAAATAAATAAATAATATCAATTTTTGATTTTCTAACAGTAACATATATTAGTAGAAAATTCTTGAAAAAACTATTTTTATAGACATTTATTTTTCTTGGTTTTTTAAATCCAATTAATATTTTCTGAGACATTAATATTCCAAAGTCTACAATTGGGGACAGCAAGCAATAATATCAATGTAATAATTAATGTATGACATCGATTGTAGATCTGTGCAATTCTTGTTTTCCCCTATTGTAGACTTAAAAATATTAATTGGGTTTTAATAACTGGAAATATAGATGTCTATAAAAATATATCCTTTAAGAATTTTTTCCTTGAAATACACATTACCATAATATCATTTGGAAACCATTAATTATTGTTTTATCATATAAGTCATAAGAGATAGGGGTAAAATTATTGAAAATATGAAATATAAGTAATAAACTAATAACGTTTGAAAACATGCCTTATATTTTCAAAAATATACCTACACAGATATTAAAAGATTACAACAAAAAAATTACCCTGTATAATTAATGTTTATAAAATAAGGATAATTTTTTTTATATAAAACAAGTTTTGGTAAACATTATTTTAGCATATAAACCAGAGACAAAATAAATACTTTTATTTATATAAAAAATTTAATGTACAATTATGGAAAAATTATGAATTAGTTAACATATAAAATATATTGTTTTTTGCTTTGTATATTTAGTTCTTTGTGTTTTGAAATACTCTTAATATTTGTCATTAATTTTTTTTTTTTTAAAAAAAACATAAATAAACTTTATGTTGTCTGTTATTTAAATGGTTCTTAATATTTATTAAATTACCTATAATTATATACTTAATATAGCTTTCAACATATTCACATAGAAAACCTTTCTACTTACACGTCCATATATTCCAAGTAATTCTACAGCATTAGGAAGATATGCTTCACCCATGTATTCTTTTAACACTTCATGCAATGAAGTAAAATGTTCTAATCGATGAATATCGCCTTTTAAATTAGGATAATCTAAAATGATATACTTATAATTATGAGTATTAATTCCAATTCATATATAAATGGAATAAATATTATTACGTGTCATTAGATCCTTAAACGTTCTATAACGATTGGATGTATAATAACTTTTTTCAGTACTTCCTCCATTCTACATAATATTTTATAAATTTAAATTTTTTAATATTATAGAATTCAAAACAAGTTGATTATAACCTTAAGTTTAATTATTATTTTTGACATAATTCTTGCAGCATCTGGTAATACTTTAGGAAGAATTTTTTTCATTCTAGGACATTCTCGTTTATGCTCAGTCCACGATAACTTTTGGCAGGTACGATTACAATAAAGAACATATTGACATCCTGAACATCTATATAAATTAGTTCTAAACAACATACAATGTTTATTATAAAATATAAATATATTAAATTGTAGCGTATTACTTTACTTACAAAGAAAAACAGTAATCGCATCTTTCGTTTTTGAACGTTGATTTAAGCGCGTGAACAAACGGCTTATCAATTAAAATTGTATCGCCCTTTTTAAACAGTTTTCTTTTTCTATCCATAATATTACTATTTTAGTACTTTTGCGTACAGTTCCACGGATACTCAATAATAATAATTGTAAACGTAAAATAGATTATAAAAGAACGACGTCAATATCAAAAAAATAAATATATTTAAAGTGCAATAGTATTAAGTATTACAACAATACGTGTTGGGCAACTAATCAATGAATTTATCTCTCTTTACTTCTGCAGTTCTGCAATATCATGAGAAAATTTTGTCATGTGCAATATGTAGTAATATAACAGAATATAAATTTCAGTTAGGGACAAAACGAAAGACACGGTAGGGGGAGGCAGCAGTAAGCTAGTAGACGCCAGACAGTAATAACGTGATAAAAATATAAACCTATTTTAATAATTTATCATGAGTACAACATCAACGACCCCGTACAAAAATAAATGAAATATGTGACAAACTTGAAATTACTAGTACTAACCAATAACCATAAATTACTGAAGTACTGATAACTGACAAGCGAAGACTGAAACCACGATTAAAGCTTAAATTGTGACTTAAAGTTAAAACAATATAAGTAACATGTCATGTTAATGTGATGTCAAATTTGTGTATTGTAGTTCAGTGATCTTCAACTGGTGGGTCGCTTAAGATTTATAATTGGGTCGCGGATAGATCTTCTCTTTATATTATTATTACATAAAGTTTAAACTTAAAAATTAGGAAGAAAAAATATTTTATATTGTATAAAGAATAAAAAATATAATATAATATTATAATGTAATATGTTCAACGTGATTTCATAATTGCCATGGGTGATAGGTAGTAGGTACACTAGGTACCGAAAAATTTATATTACAAAAAAGTAAGTCGCCAATCAAAAAGGTTGAAGAGTGAAGAACTGAAGACCACGACTGTTGTTTGTAATTTGTAGTTTGTAGTTTTGTACCGTGGGCGTGGTTTCCTTAAATATCAAAAGATAACTTAAAGGCCATGGCCCACAGTGTCGGCCGATAACGTTTAAAATAATATATTAAATCCATAACCTATAACGTATGACCCGCCCTTTTCAATTGTATCTGAAAAAAAATAAGATTATTCGAAAATCGAGATTAAGAAAATGTATTGCGTTGTTTTGAATGTCTTGCACAATATACTATTGAATATTTATATATAATATTATCTTCAATTTTGCATTGCAATTATTTAATCCGCATGATGCCATAATGTTGTTGTGGAATAAAAAGCTTTTGATAAATATCTATTTAAATTTCACAAGTGTTGTTTGCCAAAGAAAAATGAGCTACGCAGCGGTCGGTTCGAATTCGTATAACGTAAGAAATAAACATATATATTTTATTTATTATTTAAATCTAGTAGACGTGCCTGAAATGTTTTTTGATCCTGACGAAATTTAGTCACGTACTCACATGTTTATCTTGTGGTATATCGTTAAAACTCCAACACCTGTTGGACTTACCCATACTCCGTAGCTATATTTATCTTGTGCCTGTTTACTACTTAGTTCTTGACACTTGTTACTAATATTTTTTATACAGCTCTATTATTTTTGAAGCATTACTTTACTGTTAATTGTTATTAATTTCTTGTGATTCGTTTTGTATTTATACATATTTCATCATCTAATGTTAATTTAATATTTATTGATTACATAATGAAGTTTTGCTAGGTCTCAGAATAGAATTTAAGTTTTACATAGACATAGGTATCAGACATTTTTAAATTTTTTCATTTAGTCAAAATAAAGCTAACAGGTTATAGGTATTTAAAAGAGAATTATTGTATTTAATTACCTAGTTATTATTTCAAAATATTAAATTATTAATATAATAAATACCTATACATTTATGTTATTTATATTTCTTAAGGCATTTTAAATGTTCTTAGTATTTTATATAGCTATTTCAACTTTGTGTTAATTTACAAATACGATATTTCTTTACAATTCATTTGTTTACGTTATATAATATTTCTTAATATTTCTAATAAGTATTTTTTTTTAATACTCGCCTTTTTAAATCAAATATCTATATTGAACATTTAGTATAATATTATATTTAGTTGTTTATATAGTTTAAAAATTTATTGATTTATAAAAATAATTATTATTTATTACTTATATAATTATTTAATTTTAATTTTTAATTATTTAGGATACAGTTAAAATGTTGAATTCTTTACAAAGCCATAATTCCAAACTAGTCCGTTATCCAGAAAAATTCAAATTAGAACAGGTGAACATATTTTTAAATAGGTAAATACTAAATAATTAAACAATTAGAAATGTCAAATACAATTTTATTGTATTACATTTGGTGATGGTAGCTAATGTAACTTGTTCTGAAGGCTATAAATGAAAACAGATGCGGTGTGAGTAATGAAGATTTGGACCAGTTATCAGTTATTCATGTTGCGGGTACAAAAGGAAAAGGATCAACATGTGTATTTTGTGAACAATTGTTAACACGTAAAGGTTATCGTACTGGATTATTTACTTCTCCACACTTAATTTCTGTTAAAGAAAGATTTAGAATTGATGGAAAAATAATTTCTGATGATAAATTTGTGAATTATTTTTGGAGTATTTATAATACAATAATTTCTACTCGAGTAAGTTTTTATATTAAATATATTAGATGACAAATGAAAAATAAAAGTACTATGATGTTAATAAATGAATATAAAAATATCTATTTATTGATATTTAATTGAATATTTTAACATTATAATATTATTATTTCAGAAGTCCACAGAGGAATTGCCTTCTTATTTCATGTTTCTTACTATTATGGCATTTAAAATGTTTATAAATGAAAAAGTTGATGTTGCAATCATAGAAACTGGAATAGGAGGAGAATACGATTCTACAAATGTATTGAGGTAAATTAAAGGGGTGTACTATGATTCATAGTCTATGAATTAGGCATTTTGAAATTGCCACTTATTTAATGAAGAATTTAGGATATACATACTAGAATATAAGAATATAGGTAAACAATTTATTATGTCTTATGAATAATTATACAATTTGTAAATATAGGAAAACATCTATTATTGGAATTTCATCTCTAGGATTTGATCACACAACTATTCTAGGCAATACTTTAGAAGATATTGCTTGGCAAAAAAGTGGAATTATGAAATCAAATTCTATTACAATTGTTTCGAATAATCAACCTCAAGAAACGGTGAAAACATTAATTGATCGTAGTGTAGAGAAACAAGTAAGTTAAATATTTATATGATCATAAAAGTTATGTATCAATTTATTTAGTTTATTCTTTAAAATATATTTATCATATTTAAATTTTTAATAATTATTAGGTTAAATAGTATATTTTTAATTGATCTATATTATGATTATATAGGTAAGTGCAGGCCCCCACATAAATATTGGACCCATTAATCGAACATTATTAAAAGACCAAATATAATTTTATTTTTAAATTAATAACATTTACTTTAATTTTGCTACTTACAATATAATTCTTCGTACAATTTTTATGAAAAAGAAAAAATTTCATTAACATCTTTTTCTAATTTTTCTTTACACATTAACGCACCAGCAGATTTATGTTTATATATGATGATTATTATGTTTAAGTTATATACAATTAATTATTACCAATAGCAACAGGTACAAATTGATGTTTTGTAAAAAACTAATTTAATATTAGGCAGTGGCGTATTTACGGGGGGTGATCTGGGTGATATATCACCCCCCAGAACCTTTTTTTTTTTTTCATTTCACTTTTCTTATTTCTCTTTTAGATGCTTGAGCCATAACTCTGTATAACGGTATTCTTAGTATTTCTTAGTATTCAGTATTACCACAGAATAGAACAATTTGAATGGATACTGATAAGAAATAACACGGTAGGTATAGGACGGCGGTAGAAATATCTCTTATCGCCTCGCCGCCCGAAAGTGTCCAACCCTTGGTATTACCACAGATTAGATTAAACAATTAGATCAACGAGTGGATCTTCGCAGGAAAGAATTTTTTGGATCCTTTTTTGAATCGAGATATAGAAATTAATGTAGAAGAAGTGTTGGATGAATTATCTCAAAAACCACGAAGAATGGACATTATTTTGTGATCTAACTTAGTACTTATTATGAAAATAAATGTATATTACCTATTATTAATGTTGGTATAGTTTTAAATAAAATACTAGGCTCCTTGAAGATATTTGTCCCCTTGGCTCCTAATATACAAAATAGTTATGGTTATAGACTATGGAGTATGGTTATATCACTCCATTGAAAAAAATCCTAGATACGCCACTGATATTAGGATAATTAGAATAAATAGATATAAGAAATCTAATGAAAAATGTGTAGATACAATGAAAATAGTATAATTAAATGCAGCTTGGCTGTTACTGGTTATACAGGCATACATTATGGTAATGATTAATGGATAACCCATGGACAAATTCATCAATAAATCCATATTATGTCTATTATATATATATATATATATATATTTATATTAATATTTTGTGGATTGAAAAAAATATCTATAATAATAAAATAACTTCATTTTATTGCAATTATCTCTTGTGTTTGTATGAATTATATAAATAAACAAATTAATTTTAACAGGCCCCTATACTTTGAGTCCAAACACTCCCCCTTCATGTGGAGGGCCTGGTTACGCGTATAAAAAATATTTATTAACACTGATTTAAATAAAATATTTAATCTTATTTACTGTATTTTTAGACAATATTATTGGAAGCTCCAACATTCAGTAAATATAATTTGGATGAAAATACTTCAAAATTAGGTGCTTTAAGTATAGTGCAGCAGTTAAATGCTTCACTCGCTATTCAACTTGTTAATGCATGGATTAACCGTAATGACATTTGTGGTTTGTATTTTAGATTCTATGCGAAGCGAAGAATGTATTGGTTTTACAATGATGTATCTTTTTTTTTATATATATATCTATAGACACTTTTACTACTCAAAATAATGCTCCGATTTTCATGAATAGCATATGTTTCCGATTGGAAAGTGGTGGTAGTTTTTACTTTATTTAGGTAATTTTTTTTGAATTTCTCAAAATTGACCCTATGCGATAGAAAAAATTACGAAAAAAAACTGCATTTTTCATGAAGACTGAAATTTTGACCAATTTGATTTCAATATTTCACGATAATTCAGACAATTTTGAAGTTAAAGACTTGAACATTTTATTGGGTATTCACATAGGTATTATTATATGTGGTAAAATTTTGAAACCGTTACGTTAATTTTTCTATAAAATATAGGACTTGAGGGAACTTGGAATAGAGAATGGAGAAGAACCGGCAAGAGACGGAGGCAAGTTGTAGTTGTGGCAATGGGCATAAATGACTTTGTAAACACCTTAAAGATAGATTGAATTTAAAACAAAAAATTTTATCGCACTTATAGGGACCATATAGTACATAAATGAACACCATATAAAATTTTCAAGTCTAAGTTCAATATAAATGCTCATTATATCCCTTGTCACCTAAATGCCCATATCTGACAGAACTTCGCTCAAAATACTTTTTTTGAATGCTTTGGTTTATCATTGCATTCTAATTCTAATTAAAATTAAACACTGATTTGCACATCTGTATCCCTACGGCAGGAGTATCAACTCTTCTTTTATATGTTTGTTGCTACTAAGTTTTAGTCAATTTTAAATATTTTAATATTAGTGAATAGTATATAAATATGTTATATGTTACTAATGATCAAATGAACAGTGGCATAATATCAATTTTATTCTAGTAGGGGTAAACATTTTTCTAAAAAAAATATATAAGTATATTTTAATTTATAATAAAAAAAATAAAACTTTATTAGAGTATCTACATCCTGTAATCTCAGCCAAGTGTTAATGATCACTTTAATAAATAAGTCACAAAAGTTATTGCTCAATTTAGTACTTTTATTACAAATAAAATGAATATTTTATCTAATATATGCTATTATTTAATATCAGTTATAAAAAATATTGTGATCTTCTTTATCATTATTTTTCTATTACAATATAATATAATAATATATATAAATAAATAAACAAATAATATATAAATATTATACACATTAATTAAGTAATATTTCTCTTTATAGTCAATACACTTACATTGTAAATCATTTGTGACTTATAATTTTTGAATTTAATTTTTTTGTATTTATCATGCTGGTTTTTTAAGTAGTTAATATAATATAATAGTGTCTTCGCTGAAAATATGTCATTGTTGGTGGTAAAGTGGGATATTACTATACAGGTGATCCAAATAACTTGCTACACTCATTTTCTCAGTCAATTTTGAAGTTTTTCAATTTTTTTTTTTTACAAAATATTTGGTGTACATTACATTATATTTTTACATAAACATATAATTTTTTATAATTTTTTTTCCTATTCAATTTTTATGTTTTATACTTTTTTTAAATGGAATGCTATATTTTTTTTTATTTTATGACATGGGCAATAATTTAAAAATTATTTTCGTGAAGAAATTTTTCATTTTTTTCAATTCGTTTTTATAATATACGTCTTTGAAATTCATTTATTTTTCATACATAGGAACTTTGGTCAGATTTTTACGTCACTGTTACTACGGTTCACACTTTCAAATTTTCCATACGATTGTACATTATATTATTGTAAAATTAAATACGTATAATTATTGTGCATGGTTTATTTATAAATACACCTAACCTGTATTCGTATCATATTATTATAGTGGTTATCGTTAAATGTTAATGAATCCACGATTACGTGTGATTGTGAGGAAAGATGTAGGTACTTAATTAATTGTATTTATCATCATAATTGGATACTAAATTGAAAATACACACTCGTAATATTTTGTAGGTATATTATGATTTAATAATAAAATACTTATTATTGAAAGTGTTTGTAAACAATGAATTTGGCGTCTCCAAAAAAGTACTTTTATTATTTAATAAATATCCAATGAATAAAAATCACTGTAGTTCATTGAAAAGTTAACAAAATTAAAAATGACAAAGGAATATAATTCTTATTATTTTTTTACCTATTTTTTGGTGCAAATAAATATATAGCATGCCATTTAAAAAAAAAGTATAATAATTCAAAAATCAGCAAGAAAAAAAATTGTAAAAAATTGTATTTTTATAGAAAAATGTAGTGTTATAAGTTCTATATATTTTGTAAAAAAAAAAAAAAATTTGAAAAACATTAAAATTGACTGAGAAAATGAGTGTAATAAATAAGTTATTTGGATCACTCTGTATAATAATATTAATATAATGTTAAAAATATAATAAAAATAATATAAAATTATAATAGTATATTTCTAAACTTTTAATACATATAAAGCTATTGCTATTTAGTAGTATAACTTAGGTGAAAATACCTTTTTATGTTCTTATTCAAATTAGTTTAATGATGAAATGATATTAGATATGTAGTAAATCTTTAGTTCTAAATAAAATTGTGATAATTAATTGAGTAAAATGTCTCATTTTTTAATTTATATATTGTTAACTCAATATTATAATGTAATTTTTTGTTTTTATAATCTATTATTAACTATAATTTTACCCTCTATTTTAAATTTGAATTTAAAAATTATTTTTTACTTTGTTTGAAATGTTAAATTATACAATTTTCTAGATTGGTTAAAGAAGTGTAAAGTTGGGATAAACGGTATAAAACAAGCTCCAATATGGAAAATTAATGAACAAGACAAACAAGCTTTAACAAATGTAAAATGGCTTGGTCGAAATCAAATTTTAAATGTAACATCGAATTTAACATATTTCTTGGATGGAGCCCACACAATTGAAAGTATACATTTATGTAGAAATTGGTATATGGATCTTCATTCAGAGTCTCAATTGTAAGTTAGATTAATCAAAATATTTATAGGTATTTATTATTTATTGTAAATTTTGTAATTGTATAACTTTGAATATATGCTTTAAAAAAAATTGAAGATGTATAAATTGGGTATTGAATAAGACATGAGTACATAAAAATATAAGTCATTTATGTAATAATAAAAATACGGTATGTGGTGTTTATAAAAGGAGGTTAATTTATAAGAACATTGTTTGATCCTAACTATCCATTACCATCTATAATATTTAGTTATGGCATGTGATAATTAATTATCTGTTGATTAACAGATGTATGGATATAATATTATAATAAGTATTGTAACAATATAAAATTATAACAACAATTAGTTGTTATAGTTATATCACAGATTATATTATGATTTATGTTATTTGTGGTTATATAGTGAATCTATTATTTTCTTTATTTCTATAAATATTATAATTTATCATTAGTATTTGGCAAAGATATAATTATATTTTGTATTATTATTTTTATTTAGGAACATAAAACATATTTTAATATTCAATGTCACTGGACTAAGGGATTATAATACATTCTTAAAAATACTGATGTCTGGAAATAAAATAGATTTAGTTTTATTGTGCCCAATAGTTACTTATATTAACAATTGCCGACCAGGTACTTGATATATTATTATAATATTTATCATACACATTATTTTAATTTATATTAATAATAATAAATATTAAATGTGTAGTATAAATTAAATTTTTTCGCTAATTAATGTTAGAACTATTTAATTTGTAATTTTACTTTCAGATTCTCTAGGAAGAATATATTGGTTTTACAATGATGTGCGTCTTTTTTGTTTTGTTTTTATGTCTGTGTACAATTTTACTACCCAAAATAATGCTCCGATTTGCACGAATAGGGTATGTTTCCGGTAGCAAAGTGGATGTAGTTGGTACTTTATTTAGGTGATTTTTTGAATTTCTCAAAATTGACCCTAAGCGGTAGAAAAACGATGAAAAAATGACGAAAAACGGCATTTTTCACGATAACTGAAATTTTGACGAATTCGATTTTAATATTTCACTATAACACGAGCAATTTTTAAGTTAGAGACTTGAAAATTTTTTCGGGTGTTCACATAGCTATTATATATATGTGGAAAAATTTTGGAACCGTTACATTCATTTTTCTACAAAATATTGGACATTGAATAATTCGTAAAATTCTCGTTTTTACGTATAAAATGTTTGATAAAATTGGCAATTTTTGGTATTAGGGTCTGAAAATTTTACTGAAGTATGCTAACATATTACTTAACATCATACCAAAATATTAGAAAAATCCCTAGTCTCAATTTTTTTTTTTACCTATAGTTTAAAATTGATATTTTTAGTTTAATCGAAAATATTATGAAAAAACGGCATTATCTGACTGAACTTCGCTGAGAATCGTTTTCACGAATGTAATGATATATCATTGCATTCAAGTTGCAATCAAAATTCAACACATCCTCTTTACATACCAGTACCCTTCCCTTGCTTTTTTTATGTTACATATAATTTATATTTAGATAAGAATAATGATTATAAAGATACTTAAATTAGAAAACATAATATATATATATAATTAATACTTAAAAATTTATGATTTATGAAATATTTTATTCTTCATTTCAGATACCATTGATATAAAATTTAATTATGAAGAAGAATTAATTAAATGTCATAATATAAAAAATTCTATACATTTCTGTAATGTAGAAGTACATAATTCTATAAATGAAGTTATCAAGTATGTGAAATTGTGTAGCTCTTCAGAAAAAAAAACACACTTTCATATTTTAGTTACTGGTTCATTAAAACTTGTTGGAGGCGTTTTAGAGATGCTTCAGTTGTGATATTTATAGTAGTTTTAAATTAAAAAATCAAATTATTCTAATTACTTTATACTAATGTTATAGTATTAAATAATATAGTTAATAAATTTAAAAGAACATATTTTTTTAAACATATGAAATATATTATATACATTTCAGTTATTTATGTAAATTAATAATAAACACTCATATTTTTTAAAACTAATTTATTTTCATAATTTATGTGCTTTAATTTTTTTTTTCTTCCATTTAAATACTGATATATATTTCTTTTTTTCTTTTATTATTGTAATAAGTAGATTGAATTAATGCAACAATTTATTACATTTAAATCTAATTATTAAATTACAAATAATTATTGTTCAAATATATATTATAATATATATATTTCTGTGATTATTAAAAAAAAAATGTAAATTAATTATATTGTTTTTGTAATACTCTTAAAACGTTTGTTCTTTTTTTAGTTAACAAACATTATTTTCATTTTTATTATAGCAATTATTTATTAAATTATAAATATTATTCATCAATGAGTGGCCATCCTCTGACATGTGTTTCACTGCCAATTGTTTATTATAATTATTTTTTAATTCAATCTATATACATATTGTATAAATTATGTATAGATTTTAGATCTTAGTTTATATTATTTTCTATAGTGTAAAAAAAAAAAAAAATTATAAATATTATTCGGTACTAAAATGTATTTGTGTATTCATTGTTACAGAATTGTAGATAGACTTGGGGGAAAAAATTGTGCAACTATGAATTTTTTATGGAGAATGTCTGCTAAATTTTAATTTTAATTTCTTATTATGTAACTTGTATTTAACATTTGATAAACTAAAATCAAAAGGAGATGTTCAGACATTTCTTACATTATTAAAAAGAAATATGTGTTAAAATTTTAAGTAGAGATTACTTTTTAATGCTACTAAATACTTGAAGGACTAGTATTATATATTACTAAAAAAGGATATAACTACAATAATTTTCTTTTATGAAACAATAATATTTATTGACATTTGTAAATATACAGAAAAGTATTTGAAAATTGATGATTAATATAAATAGTTATACATACTATAAATGTTTTATTTAAATTAATTTATTATACATATTTAATGAAACCTGTTAAATATAAATAATAAAAAAAGATATTAGGAAAAAACTATATACATTTACAAATTATGAATAGGTAGGAGTTAATATAGTATAGGTATTTTATTAATTATCTTCTTTTTGATTATTGGGCCCATGCAATTTATGAGTTTTCTTCTTACCCATACAACTATCACATTCATCATCATCACTTATGTCACTATCTTTTGGATCTCCAAATTTCTTTGGTTTTTCGTATATACAACAGCATTTGCTTTTTTTCTTATTCAAATGTTCATTGTCAACTGTGTGTGCATCCCAACTAACTTGCTTATGATTGTTTTTGGGTTTTTTTAATTTCAAATGTACTACTTGGCCATCAGTGACCTGTGGTCGTAACACTAATGTTGTACTGCTGGATGAAGATAAATTAGCCTCATCCATTTTTATTACATATATTTATGTTTAAACTCAATAAATTAAACGTGACAAATTAGCCGTAAATTCAATTTTTTAAATATTTACTGTATGTTCTTTAATAAATAAATTAAACAATATTTAAAGATGGAATATAAAATTATAAATGATTGTTAAATTTTATATAGGAATAGGAAATTAGGAACACTCATTATTCAATGCTTAATCAAGAGTATAATCAATAGAATATTATTACTCAAGAGATAGATAAGAATATTATTACCTTATAGTAATCTATATATATAAATATCTATGGTTTAGATATGGTCAAAAACAAAACTAGACTACCACTACCATGGTTTAAATAATATTCTGTGTTTAATCTGTATTTGTGGTGTCACCTATTGTCTGTGGTGTTATATTTGTAATTTTGTATGGTATAACGCGAGTCTTTGAATGATTGTGCACAACGAAAATACGAAATCAAAGAACTACTTATTTCAGTATTTCTACATATCCTTATCATAATTTACAATACGGTTTGGCTCTGGATTGACAATTTTTTTATTTAATTTTTAGATTTTATTATAAGAAATGCATTTTGCTCCAAGTCATATAAATCTCATAGACTTAGAAACATAAAGTTCTTTATTTCTGATCAGTGATTACAATTACTGATCAGTATTTCCTCTTGAGGTGTTAACTTAATTGTTGACTGTCATACTGCCGAGTGCCGACAAGCCTCGTCTGGTGCAACTACCAACGAATCGCTAACGACTTTTGTATTTACCAATTTGTTTATCAGTATTTCGATAAATATTACTTATTGTGATATTATTTTATATTTTGTGTTTGTTTTTATTCAAGATTTTAAATAACCTTATTTAATATTTATTCGACAATTACACTTGCAATTTTCTAAAATACTTTCATATAATGGCTGTATCGGCAGCTGCAGCATTACTCGATGAACTTATGGGTCGAAATCGAAATGATGGTCCTAATGCAAAAAAAAAACCAGTGCACTGGGAAGATCCAGAGGTATTTTAATTTATACCGAGTGTCAATATAACCTAATAATTTACAATAATTTTTCTTTTAATAAAATATTTTAGTATTGCTAATTATACAATTGTTAACATACATTTTTTTTCAGTTTTGTAAATATTTTATGATTAAATTCTGCCCTCATGATTTGTTTGTAAATACTCGTGCTGATCTTGGAGCTTGTCCAAAAGTTCATTGCGAAGAAGCTAAAACACAGTATAATGAATCTAGTAGTCGATCTAAAATGCAGTATGAAGATGAATTTGTTGCATTTGCTACTAGTTTATTAAATGATGTTGAACGTCGTATTGAAAAAGGCAAACAAAGGTTGGAGCTTATGAATAAAACTGAAACGGTTAGTATTCCAAAGCTTTTTTTATTACTCTATGTTAGGTAACATTACTTCCTTTTAATCATTTTTAAACAATATAAATAACCTTATTTACATTTATTGTTTATAATAAATGGTATAAAAATGAAATCAATAATTTCATTTGGCCTTAAGTTATTAGCGTATTCTATAGGTAATTTAAAAAAGCAGATTGTGATCGGATGCTGTATTGTTGATCATGGATGCAGTGCTAACGGCCTCGAATCTTAATCAAGTCAAAGGTTTTCGAGGTACATCATTAAATAATTCCCCCCAATTATATTTTAATTCTTTAAATAATTTATAAGTTAAGATATTTGCTTTAATTATATATAATATATATATATATAAATGAGTAATAAACAAGTGAACTTAAATTTATGTTTACAATTGATATGTGTGTTTTTTAATAGTATCAATTATTTTTTCTACAGGTTATAATAAATTTTTTTATGGTTATAAAATCTATTTACTATTTGATAAAATGTAGCTCTAAATTTGGTACATAAATAATTTGAAACAATTATAATTTAGTACAAATTCCACATTAATTATAGTAGAGATAATTATTATACATATATATATATTATTTATTTTATTATAAATTAAATTGTATTTTGTTATATTTTGTTCATAATACTAATTCAAAAATAATTTTTAAAATAATTGAAATATTAATTTAAAAAATTGATTTTTATTTAGTTATTATAAAAGTTTACTGAATATATTGGTTATTACTTTTATTACCTTTCTAATGTTATATATGGTTTTTTTATATAGTCATATAGGTTATTAATTAAATTATAAATAATAATTTAGAAAAAATAAACTGATGTATTTTAGTCATTAAAATAATTCATTATTTGATTAAGTAATATTGAAATATTATATTTTATAGCCGGTGTCTCATTCAAGTAGTCAAAGTCAAAAAAACCAAGAACAAATAAAACTGTTATCAGAAAAAATTAATGGGTTAGTGCAAGAGGCTGAACAAATGGGTACACGTGGACATGTTGAAGAGGCTCAAGGGCTCATGAAACTTTGTGATCAGTTAAAAGAAGAACGCGATACTTTGAGAAAGCAAAATGAAAGCATTCATTGGTCTCAAGTAAAATTATATAAAAATTGATTTATACATTTTAATTTATAAGTGGTATAATTTAACTTCTAAATATTTAACTTTTGCTTTATTAATATAGACTTACGAATTAGCTGCTGCTCAAGAAAAACAAATGGAAGTCTGCGAAGTTTGTGGAGCATTTTTAATTGTTGGTGATGCTCAATCCCGTATTGATGATCATCTTATGGGTAAACAGCATATGGGATATGCTCGTTTAAAAAATGCGGTTAATGAAATACAAGAACAAAGAAAAAAATATGTTGAAGAAAGAGAAAAACAACGGGAAGAAGAAAGAAAAAAGCGCATGGATCGTACTAGGTATTTATTTCTATTTAACTATAGTTCTATGTTGATGTAAATTGACTTAATATTAATATTAAAACTATCACAGGAGTAACTCTAAAGATATAGACAGACATAGTCGTAATACAGATAGAGATAAAAGATCAAGAGATCGATCGCATCATAAAATTGATAGGTAATTATATATAATATAGTATATATAAATACATATAAATATATAAAATATATATAAATAAATGTAAATATATATTAAGCTTATAATTATAAACAAATATTATTTTATAGAAAATCTGAACGATATGACAGAGAAAGACGGAGAAGTAGAAGTCGTGATCGTCATAATAATAGTCATAGTCATAGACATAGAGGTATGTTGTTTTTCCTTTAAACAATTATGATTAGATGTATGTATCAGATGTGTCAGGCCCAGCACAGCTAATGTTTTAAATAAACATAAATCTGTAATTATTTTTTGGTAAAAATCATTGGTTTTTACTTGTGGGTCATAAATAGTTTCTGATTAATAATTTCATTTAATTGGTACTTATATATTTATAAATTTCACATTAATATTTAAAGTAATAGTTCTCTTATATTATAAAATATGGTAAATATTTTAGATAGATTTATTATTTTATAATTAATAAAATTATATTAAGTAAAGTAACTTACAATTTGTTATTAATATTTTACAAATAAAGTATGAATTTGACTAAATAAATGTTTTTATTTGCCAATTATACTTATGTCTTATATAAAGTTTATATGAGCTTTTCATTTATTTATTTTTTTAGATGTAATAAATTATCATTAATCTCAAATTATAATAATATTTTTAGTACCATATTATCTAGTTCAGTGGTTCCCAACTGGTATGCCGCGGCACAATACTGTACCGCGAGATTTTCTAGGTGTGCCACAAGAAATGTTATTAAATATTGAAAAATGTGTTTAATTTCATGAAATTTATTTTTTTTAAATACAGCAACATAATAATATTTTAAGAACAAAATTATTTAAAGTAAACAAAGAAATTTTATATCATAGAGTGAATAAATTTAAAATTATTATAGAGAAACTTGAGCTTGTCATTTCGTACACAAAATTTCAATACGTGGTCGAATTGAAGACAAGCAGACACGCATTTCCTGATCAATGGAAAGAAACCTCTCCCGTTTTTTGTTTATATGTAAAATTCAGATAAAATCATGCGTGTGTAGATAAAACGATAGGTACGCGCGTGGCGATATCTAATGTCTTCGGCGAAGTTGCCTAAGTTGTTGTAGTGAAAGAGTGTGCCGTGAAAACTTGTGATATATAATAATGTGCCGTGAACCAAAAATGGTTGAAAACCACTGATCTAGTTGATTATAAAAATAAAACTAAAATCATTGATTTTGTTCATTTTTTTATTATAAAAAAAAAAAAAAAAATACATAACTCAAAATCGGTTGCTGATAAATGAATATATTGTTAAAATAGTACTAAAATTACTAATTGTTATAATAAAATTTCTTTTGCCTATAAAAATTTAAGGATTCATAAAGTTTAATGTATCAAAATGTAGTAATTAATCATAGTAATTTGAATTTTATATATATATATTTTTATATTATTAGGACATAATGGCAACAGTCGTAGAGATCACCATTAGAATTTAATTTGTGACAAGACAGTATATTCTACTTAAGGTAAATATTTGTTACTTTATAATATTAAATATTTAGTTATACTACTGATAAGCTATATAATTTAAAATTGAGGATAGGGCTAAGTTTATAACCATATTATTAAGTTATTAAAATAAAAACGATGATAAAATGTCCATAAAAATTATTTTAATGAAATCGCAAAATCCTGTTACAACTATGGTGAAATTATCACATAGCAGAAGAAAAACGGTCATATTGGGCACATTATTTCAAAATATGCTTACGAGTCATTCGACAGTCTGCAGATCTTCAAAAATTACATGTGACTTTTCGTCAGGTATTTATATTAAATGAGGTATTTATAAAAAATAAAATATCTGAAATGACATAATACAATATTTATAATTTATTTTGTAAATGTCAAAACTTGGAATTTTTACTCCTATTATTTCATATACCTAATATTAATTTTACCACAATTTTAAGCTTTTTTAAAAACAAATTATATATTAATGTTTTAAAATTTAATTAAGTATGAAAAAAATTTTGTTTAAAAAACAGATTGATAATATAAACTGGTATTCTTCCATTTAAATTATTTTATTATGAATTAAATACATATTTCAAGTAAATGTTTATAATACAATAGTATTCACATAAAATTATTATTTTTAAAAAGATGAATTAAAAATAAATATAGAAATATATTTAAGAAAATTATGGAGGTAATAACTTATACATTTAAATATTTAATATAATGTATAAGTTAAATGTGTGTCTATGTGTGTGTACATTATTAGGTTGAAATGTATTAATTTTTTTAAAATATACTATATATGTTATAAAATGTAAATGTGCTTCAAATATTCTAGTGATGAGGATAAGTAATTTATTGGTTATAACATTAATTTGTGTATAAAATATATAAAAATATATATGTTTTTAATAATTTATTATTTTAACAAATATATTTCCTAAAATAACTATAAATTATATATATAATCATTTTTTCTTTTTTAGGTTGATTTATTGCAGTTTATAAAATAATAACAATTATAAACAGAAAATCTATCAATCTAAACATATTAATAGGTATAATTTATATTTGTTAAAATAAATACTTTTGAGGTAACAATATACACAATTATTATATTTATGTTAAGATTTAATTTAATTAAATAATTTTTAAAAAAAATTGCTTATAATTAAAAAACATTTTTTTACTAATTACATACACAATGTCAAATTTTAACAATTAAGATTATTACAGTTTATAAGTAAGTAGATATTACTCTGTCAACTTAGTAACGCAGTTAATGCATCAAAAAATTTTGGTCGATCTTTAGTTTGCAATTTTGCAATAGACGAATCAAAATAATCTAATGAAATTTCAATATCCGTTTTATTTGCTACTTGTTCAAATGCTTTTCCAAAAAAACTAGAAAATTTGAATTATATTAGTATAGTATAACTATATACACATATTGTAATTTTATTATTCAATAAATATATAAACTATGATATTGGTTTTTATTTTCACATCCTTATTCCTTATCAACCTTTTAATAATTTCTGAACATTCAATTGTCAATTATATTGAAGCTTAAATACATTTTAATTAACTCAGTTCCAATTAATTGTTTAAAGTATTAGGAAGCAAGGGAAGGGATATTGGTGTAAAGAGGATAGTGTTGAATTTTGATTAAAATTTGAATCCAATGATAAATCATTATATTCGAAAAACGATTCTGAGTTAAGTACTGGCATATTTGGGTATTTAGGAGACTCATTAGGGGGTTCTATGATAAATTATTTATATTAAACGTAGAGTGACTGATAAATGTAAAAAATTTAACTGGTAAATACATTATCTGATGAACTTTGCTCAAAATTGTTTTCATGAATGTAATGATTTATCATTGCATTCAAATTGTAATCAAAATTCAACACTATCCTCTTTATACCTGTATCCCTTAAAAAGTATTGTACAATTTTATTTCTTTTTATCATTAAATTAATTGAAAACCATAAGGTAAAATGATTTAATGTGTATTTCTAACATTCACATTATTATTATATATTTAAACTAACCTTCTAGGCAATGATTCTGTAATAGGAGGTATACCAACTATCAAACACGTATCTTGATCTGAATCAAGAGTTGCTGAAGCAATTAATGGTAAACGAGTAGCTTTAGATTTATTTGATGATGCAATTTGAGCTCTTAAGGCAAATGATGCTAACATAATTAAGCAGTGAGGATTGGAATAGTGTTGAGAATGCAATGTACCCTATATATTAAAAAAAAAAAATAATTTAAGCAATTACTACAGCATAGGATAAATGTCTACCTCTTGTATAATTAAATAGTAAAATGGTCCAGCTAATATCACTTGTCTCATATCCAATGAAGCTTGGACATGCTTGAACATGTTAGTTAATATCCATTTAGCTTTTTCTATTCCTTGGTCTAATAATTCTTTTTTCGACCTAATATAATATATTACATTAATTTTTATTGAATTGTTAAATAAAATATTCATAAACTATTTATATTTATACTTACCGAGATAATGAATCCAAGGTTTTATAAAAACATTGAATAGGGGAATTTTCACGAGACTATAGAAATTAAAAATATTGTTTAAAAAAATTAACAGAAAAAGACATTGATAAACTTACATTAGTTTCTAATGTAGCAACCATTGAATAAACATAGTCTGCACATTGATACTTTGTTTTAAATCCTTGGTATAACATAAATGATGGATAAGTCATTTGTAATAAATTATGTGCATTGGAAATTTTTTCCATCATACCATAAAACTGTTTACGTAAACTTAAATCCATAGAATAATACATTTGACGACTTTCAGCTAATGGCAATCTAACGTTTAATAAAATATTGCTGTTTAAAATACTATTTTTATTATTTATATAATAAAAAAATCATTATATTATATAGATACAACGATTTGATATAAAATAATGATTTTACCCCATTTCAGCTAATATTTGTTTTAGTCTTTTTTCTCCTTTAATTGTCCAAAGCTTCAAAGATACTGCTGTAAACATTGAGTACCGAAGACTGCATTCAATTGTCCAATGTCTGTATAATGCTAATAATAGACTAAAAGTTGAACAATTAATTATAATATTCTCTTTATTATCAAAACATGTTTTATTTCAAACAATTCATACTCTTTTTCAGATTCAATTCTAAGATTTGTAGAAGTATTTGATGGTTTAGAGATTGATGATTGTGAGGTATTTTCTTCTTCATCATGATTAACAGTAGAATCACAAAGACGACCAATGTGACCAGCTATTAATTCTACTTCTTTTAAATAACGCATACGTTCTGTCTTACCTAAGATATATTGTTCAGTAACACCAACAATACCCCACCTAATAAAAATTAAATATTATCTATAATTTATATTCACCATGTGCCCATGTAACCAGAAAATATTTCTTAGATATGCCAATATATTATAATTCCCAACTATATTTTAAGAATTATATATCATAAATCATAATATACATTGTAGCACCTATATAGTTGTACAATAATAGTAGTTAGTAATATTAGTAGTAATAATAATAATATAGTATATAATAAATTAATAAGTATTAATTATGTAATTTGATATACCAATATTATTGAGTAAAGATATGTAGATCATAGGTATTATAGGTATATCATTATTTATTTATATCGTTGAACTTATATAGTAATAATGTCATAGAACTGTGTTTATATTATAATTTAAATTTACCCATATATTTTATTGAATGTATTTTTTTTTTTTTTTTTTAAATTACCTAGTGTCTAAAAATGTATATTATATTAATAATGAAAAGTGGGTAGGCTGGCCCATGACCAAACTAATTTTAGGGTGTGTTGGGTCCACCAAAGCCATTTTGGAAGCATGCCTGAAATACATTAAAAATAAATATTTACCACAACAAATCAATAGATTCTCTATGTAATTTCCAAGCCAGATCAAACATTAGCATAGCAGCCTAAAAATAAAATACATACGGTAAAAAAAAAAAAATACATTTTGAAATAAAATTCAAATTTACAAACCGAACGCCCATAGTAAGAGAATTGAGTATAATCAAATAATAGTTTTTTTCGATTTTCTATCCATTTTCTTTTTTCTCTTCTTTTAATTAATATATTTTGATCATATTTTCTTCGTTTGTTTTGTTGTTCTTCAACACTTTCAACGTTATCATTATCAGATTCTCTCTCATCTAATTCTTCAGAACCAATATCTTCATCTGATGACTAAATAATGTATTAGAAAATGAACTATTAATGATTTTTAAATTAATTACTTCATTATTCTCATTAAAAATATCTTCAAAATCTGGAATTTTTTCATCATCATCAGGTGGTGTGAGTACTCTTATCTTAAAAGGAATAAGAATTAGTAAAATTAAATAACTTATTTTAATCCTTAACTACACGCGTTGGTGTATTTTGTACACCAAAGTTTTATTTGTCTTGTTCTATTTTAGTACATTGATTAATGACAGGTATTTTCATAATCTAACCTTTCCTTATCGTATATAATATTGTTAGAAACATATTTTAGTAGTCATTCAACGTTTATAATAGTAACAACAATGTATGGAGCATGTAAAATCTTCAATAAAATGTGAAAAATGTATAATAGATCAGGAAAGTGAATAGGTAGGCACAAAAAAATTAATATACTATTGACATACATTTGACTGTATATTAAATTGTACTAGTTTGTTAATATTATGTACTGATAATTATTATAATTAAATCATAAAATGAAATAGTAGAAATTTTATTTTTTTATGTAACACTATTGGTGTATTAAATACACCGCGCATGCAATTAATGAAAAATAAATGACGCGTGTAGTTAAGGGTTAAATACACAATTAATATATTACCTGGGAACTACTATAAACATTACAAATATCTGTAGGTCTATGGCTGTCAACAACAAAAAACGTAATATCTTCATTCGGTTCTAATACTTCTATTATATCAACTGTACCACCACAATTAATTAACACAACATGTTTTATCTGAAATAAATAAATAAATGCATGTATTTGTGTACATATATTTATTTATACCAGGTGTCCATGAAAAAGAATAACATTTTACATTTCAGTAACTTATGTATATTTTTTAATTGACTTTGCAGAAATATAAAATAATTTGTGGAACATTAAACTGGAGTAATGGACTATTAATTATTTTGTACATGCACAATACAACTGATGTTTATTAAAATTTCCCATAATTTTAAAATCATATTCAGATGTGGATTTTTTCAAATTATCTTAATCAACCTGTGTCTAGGTGTTTTCTTAGGTCATATACTATGGATAGAGCCATGCCCACATAAACCCATAGAAAAATGTTGTAACCAACATAATCTGAGTTTTTGGCTGCAAAATTTTCTAAAGTGCATGCGTGTGGCACTTTTTACTTTCATTGGACACCGTATGTGCAAAAGCGCACAGCATTGGCATCATTTATATTACTCAATACAAATGTGTCATTTATTACTAACACCATTGGACGCAACAACCAATGCATGCACAATAGAAAAAAATGTGTTTAAAATATATCAACGTTAGATAGTTGGCATATATCTTTATCCATAGTATATGATTTAAGGGTGTACTAAATATAATATTGACCAAACAAGAGCTTTTTTAAATCACAAAAACTAAATTATTTTTATTAAATCAATAACACAATGTTATTTCTTTATTTTTTGTATATTTAAAAGAATATTAGTTGGCGTAAACACCAAAAAAATTAGGACATAAGCGACTATTTTTTTTTTTAATTGTCTATAATTATAAATAAAAATAATAACCCATATTGTTTCATATTAAGTTTCAAAACGTTTCATTATATTAAAATTGGATATTGTATAACAATTTATGTTAAAAATTATGTTTTTTGGGTCTCCTGAACAATTTAGAAAATGCCGCTTCCACAATTCTGAGTTCTAACGAATATATATATACTCATAAAATATTAGTACTTAAACTTACATCAATTGTTTGTTCTTCAAATGCTGTTTTTAATTCTGTAATTGTTTTTATTGGCACAAGTACATAAATTATGTTGTCAAAACGTAATATACATTGAAGTATTTTTACAGCACAAATTGCATCCACATCATAGTTCACTAGTATTAAAATTTTCTAAAGCAGAAAAATAATAATAAAACATAATATTAATAAATAATAAGTAATATAACCTTACTAATAATTTATATTTTAATTTTACAATGATGTGTGTCCGAAGACAATTTTACTACTCAAAATAATGATCCGATTTTCACAAATAGCATATGTTTCTGGTTGGAAAGTGGATGTAGTTGGTACTTTATTAGGTCATTTTTCGAATTTCTCAAAATTGACCCTATGTGATAGAAAAAAACGAACAATGAGGAAAAATGGCTTTTGTCATGAAAACTGAAATTTCAATGAATTCGGTTTCAATATTTCACGATAACTCAAGCAATTTTGAAGTTAGAAACTTAAAAATTCTATTGGATGTTCATATCGGTAATATATATATATGTATATGTGATAAAATTTTAAAACCGTTACGTTAATTTTTCTACAAAATATAGGACTTAGAATATTTCATAAAATCTCGTGTTTATGTATATATTCGTTTTTCGAATGTAACGATTTATCATTGCATTCAAATATCAAAATTCAACACTATCCTCCTTTTTTAAATATGTATTATAATAAAATTGTATTTATTAGAGATAAATATATATATTACATTCTGTACATAAAAT
>JAIUCT010000008.1:546662-570097 GCA_021307375.1 Tetraneura akinire
TGAATTTATCAGAAAAAATATATAATTAGATAATATTAAGAAATGTAATTAATTTATTTAGAAACAAAAAGTTTATTTAATTATCATATATTTGTAAATTACATACAATTTTTATTACATCATATTATTATCATATCATTCATAAGTGTATAGTTTTTATCTTAAAATCATATAAAAACATATTTTTCATTTTAATTATATAGGAACTAATGGTGTTAAGAATTTTATATTACAAAAATGGCAGGAATTGTATATGTTTTCAATGCAATGCCCATTGTTTTTGTAACATGAAATTAAAATCAGGATGATAAAGAATATACTTACATTTTTTGAAATTACATCATAAAATCCTTTAATTAAGTCCTCAACAAACATGTTTGAATGACTATAGAAATTCCTATAAATTCATATAATATATTTACATATTTTAAAGTTATAAACATTATATATAATTTATTTTAATTTTTCTATTAACATATTTTCACATAATTTAAATATCTAATATATTTATTTAAAATTTTGAAATGTTAACAATTTAATTATTTTTAGATGAGCTAGGTATTTGAATTATAATTAATTATAATTATAATTATTATGCTGTACCTAAATGATAAAATGTAATCTTATGATGCAGTATAATTCATTATTTTTCATTTATAACTGAAAAAGTTAAAAAATTAATACTGTTTATTTACATTAAATACATTTTGTCATGGTACGTAAAGTTTACATATATAATAAGGGCCGTAGGTTTTTAGGTGTTATGGCGCCCCTGGCGAATCATTAAAAATGCGCCTCTACAAATGACTTTTTTATAGAAAAATAATAAACAACTTTTTACATTAATATATTAATTAATAATTAGGTACATTTAATACAAATTATTATAAAAATACTTTTTTAGCTTTAACTGATGAAAATTCCTCAATAATGTTGTCATATGAAATTTGTTTTATAATAATTTATTTATTATTTTTATAAATTTTTGAATTTGAATAAATTTTTAAAATGATTAATGGTTACTTTAACCTTTGATTTCTATAATTTGCGCCTCTGGGGCCCTGGCCCATGCCCTCTTGCCCTGCTCTAAATACAGCCCTATATATTATAATAACAAAATAGGAAGAAAAACTTTAATATCCTTATTAATTATGGTATACTCATATTAATTTATATCTAAAGGTACTTACATTAAATTATATATTATATTAAAATATGTTATCATTATGGACTTATGGGCATAGTTATTAGTTACCACTAAAAAAATAATTTACATATATTTATTAATTGTAATAATTTATTAAATACCTACCCGATTTAAAAAAGTCTATTGAAATAGTGAAAGTACTGGGGAAGGTGGTGATTGGATAGAAATTGTTTCTAACTACATCATTATATACATAAAGTACACTAATGAATACTTTTTAATGGCCATATAAATGACTATAATATAATATCATAAATATTATATATTCAAAGTAACTTAATTTTGTTCACTGTGCACTATATAGTAATACCTAGTATACCTGGTAAATTCATGTTAATGTCAAGTTCATGGTAATGTACATTGTACATTTTTTCAAAATTAAAATACAAAAAATAATATGTAGGTTTTAAATGAAATTTAATTTAAAAATATAGTTTATAACTAATTAAAAATGTGTAACAACTTGTCGAATTGTTTTTTTTTTTTTTAACTATTAATGTAAGTATCTATGTAATCCATAGATTATTGTTAACTTGGAAAAACAAAACTTTCAATTGTATTTATAATTAGTTACAAAAACATAATATACAACTTACTGTTAATAGTTATTCTTATGTATCACAATTCCAAAATTATTTTGAAAATTCGTATTGAATAAAATTGAATTGCATTTACCTTTTCAATGAAGTTTCTCTGTTTCATCTAAGAATATCATCACGTAGTACAATAAAAGTGCCAGTATTAAAAGAAAGCACTCGTCTTTATTCCTGTGAATGATATTCAGCAACAGCATTGTTCATTCAATTCACGTCCATCCGAAATATAGTGTTGATGATTATTGCCTATTGGTAATATTAAAACTTGAAACTAATATACTATTTAGCTATAATAATCTCCCAACGTAAAATATTAAGAATTTGAGAAACGGTCGAGTATAATATATTTAAACGAGGATTAATTGAAGGGGGAGAAGATATTAAAATTATTGATATTTTTATTTACGTTATAAAATTAATGAAACATACATTTTTTTCCTTTTAATTTGGATAATAAATATTGAAGATTGAACTATTAAACATACAAGAATTCAATTGACAAGAAATGACAATGACAACAAAGTCGATAGTTCGATAACAGCGAAAAAGAAAAACCAGATACCTATATATAAAAAATGAAAATTCGCGGTATAACCTTAAATTTAAATTATTACAAGTTTCTAAATATTAAAAAAATCAACATTCCATTACCATTGTCTAAATTCTAAAATGTAAAGCATGAAGCTGTTCAGACTTTAGCCTTTTTCTTAATTGTAATTAATTTTGGAGTTTTGTAATTACCATTTATGATATTAATATATTATAGCTATTAAACTATAATAATAAAAAATTAATAATCTATTTTTATACATTAAAACAGAATAATTGTCCTGTTTCTCCATACTTCATGTAATATTATTATACTAATATAGTAGAACTATAATTATTATAGGTACCTATTATTTATTTATTTTGAACGTTTAAGATACCTATTACGTGTGTGAAATTGGCCTTCCGACTTTATGGTGACCAGGGCCGGCGATAGGGGGGTGCATGGGGGGGTGTCACACCCCCCCCCCATGAACTGAATTTGGGTATTAGAGTCGGCAATAATTGAGTTGGGACCGAAGTCGGCAATTTAGTCAATTTAGTCAGAAATCATAGATAATATATTTATTTTATTATCTATGCCAGAAATTCAAATTTTATTTAAATTGTACTTTAGATTCTGACTCTGAGCGAAGCGAGAATGTATTGGTTTTACAATGATATGTCTCTTTTTTTTTATGTCTGAAAACATTTTTACGACCCGAAATAATGCTCCGATTATCACGAATAGTATATGTTTCCGTTTTCTAATTTCTCAAAATTGACCCTAAGCGGTAGAAAAAACGACGAAAAAACGGCATTTTTCACGAAAACGGAAATTTCGACGAATTCAATTTCAATATTTTACGATAACTCAGGCAATTTTGAAGATAGAAACTCGAAATTTTTTTTTGGATGTTTACATAGCTACTATATATATGTCGTAAAATTTTGGAACCGTTTGGTTAATTTTTCTACAAAATATAGGACATTGAATATTTCGTAAAAAAGTTTGGTAATATTGGCAATCGTGAAATATAGAAATCGAATTCGTCGAAATTTCATTTTTCGCGAAAAATGCAGTTTTTTCGTCATTTTTTCGCCGTTTTTTCTACCGCATAGCGTCAATTTTTAGAAATTCAAAAAATGACCTAAGTAAAGTACCAAGTACGTCCATTACGTCCACTTTGCTATCGGAAACATACCCTATTCGTGAAAATCGGAGCATTATTTCGGGTAGTATTTTTGTACACAGACATACAAAAAAAAAAAAAATCACACATCATTGTACAACCAATACATTCTTCGCTTCGCTCAGAATCTAAAAAATAGGCTTCGAACCACAATGGGACAAAACCGTCTATCAAAACTTTCTCTCTTAAGCATTGAAAGCGATTTACTTCGGGATTTCAGCGAACTTATCAACGATTTTTCGGCGATAAAAGCTCGGAAGGTTCCGTTTATCAACACTTAAATTTAATTTCTTGTTTCCGATTATAATTATATATATATATATTTGTTAAATACTAATAAAAGAAAAAGAATTTACTTTGAAAAAAATTGTTCATTTTATTTGGATAATAATTTGGGGCCTGGGGGCCCTCACTCCTTTGATGCCCCGAGGCCTCCACTCCTCTAAATCCGGCCCTGCAAATAGGTACTATTTTTAACAGGCTAGGACAAAGTTTATATTTATTCTATGATTTACTATCCATTGTTATGAACCATAAGTCACATTCAATGTTATAATTATAATCATAATATTATTTCATATTACATAATAAATTATTCATATTACAAAAAGTATTATTTTTTGTTTATTTTATTCTATTACTGACTTATTACTTATCATTGTAATACGATCACTGATCAATTTTTGACACAGTTAGGTATAATAATTAAACATGCATCTACAGCCATGATCATAACTCATAAGTATAAACATTTCATATAATGAAATAATTATATTAATAATTACTTACCTAATAATAAATTAATCCTTATAAATTTCCATAACCTATATTCTATAAATTATATGAAAAATAGTACAAGTTATATTGTAATTCAAGAACCCATGTCCTAACACCTATATACAGTACATGAAGCCATTAAACATACCAAAATGTCAATAAAATTTAAAATGACAATAAATCAAAAATTATTAATTTCCATACATTTTTGTTTGCAGAATCGTTTTTAAAATAATGAAAAGATGTTTATAAAAAGAAAAATTAAAATCTGAAGGGTAGCTAAACTATAATAATTATTGTTTCATGTTTTTTTTATTACATCAATAGTTAAATTTATTTATCAGTAACTTTCTTTAATTTCATAGAAAAAATAAAGGTTTTTGAATTTTAAACAAAATATTATCTTAACTAGTAATTTTGTAATATTATAATAGAACTTTTCAATCAATGACTACTTGTATTTTTTAACACAAGTTAAATATTTAAAAAATTTATTCATACATTACAATAACATTCAAAATCATAAATAAAATATGTATTATATATTATTAGTTAATTTTTGAACTATGGTAATTATGTAGGTACCTACCTTAGAATATACAATTTGATTGACTAAATTAAATTTTTTTTTAGTAATTCTATTGTAGTTATAAATGTATTTTTAAATAGTTATATATATATAAATATAGATATACGTAAGTAATTAATAATTATATTTAGAGCCTCGCCGCATCATGCGTTTTGGCGGGTCCATGTAAAATGCATCCCGTCGACCGGAATAACAACTTGTATTGTTTTTAATTTTAGTGACACCAGGCCGTTTTATCGGGACCCGTCGATCCCTGCCGTCTACCGACCAGAACATGATGCCGTTAGACAAATCGACCCGACGTGTTATCGAAACACGTTATATTATAATATCATTGATGACATTTCATGCGTTTTTGATAAATTTATATGTACTGTATAATATAGTTGTGTATGATTTGTGTAATCAAAATTGCGATTTATACGTATATTTTATAAAAATTATTTTGATTGATTCTTTTACGTAAACGTAACATCTACATAATTACAATATATTAATAAATATTATAAAACTTAATTTTGTATTTTTTGTATAAAATAAAAATCTATATTTTTGAAATATTTTAATAGGTATTTACAATGACTTTTGATACGGATAAATTTATATCATGTTATTTAAAAATAATGATAAAGTAAACAATTAATTTATAAAACTTAAGTGATACACTTACATACTCGTATGGATGTTCAAAATAGTAAATAAAGTATACTGTCAGTAGTTCAGTACACAAATCTTTAATTAAAATATTTATGAAAATATACTCGCAAGTAGAAAAATATATTTGGTTTTTGTCGAATTTGGTGACTAGTGGGGTTGGTAGATAAGCAACAGCAAGAACGTTTTTAATAACAAAAACACATTGATGTGACATAGTTAATGTTATCCGGTCAAAACGCATCCGTTTCCAACCGGACCTGCCAAAACGCATGGTGTGGCAAGGCCCTTAAGTTATGGCTATTCCTTATTATATTATAATATTATGTATACTTAAAAACAAAAATAAATCATTCTAAATTATTACATTTATTTTATAATAAAAAGTATTTCCAATTAATATTCATATTTTAATTAATTTTTATAATATTAACATAATTAATGAAATTTATTACATAAGGAAATATATTAAGAGATTATTTTTGGCTGGAATATAAGTTCTGGAATTGTGATGTGTTACTTGTTTGAGTATTTAGTCCAAATAAAGAATTTGATCCAAAACTTGTTTGTATATTTGCATCTGTAACATTTAATATTTTTTTTAGATTTTGAGCGAGACAAGAAAATTTATTGGTTTTACAATGTTTGTTTTTATTTAACATTATAAATTATTGTAATTATTTATTTTCAACATTTTAATTTGCTTTATTGCTTTGAAGCAGATATTGAGTTTAATAGCATATAACGTGTTTAATATCACTGTAGACACATAAATTAGGAGTAAATATCCTTTTACTTTTAAATTAAATAACATTTATAGAAATTAGAATAAACTCCTCTACTTCATTAATGCCACAATTATATTCTTATAATTGGCATAGGCGTGTGCAGGGAATATGCCGGGTATACCATGGCATCCCTGTGGTTTATGGAGCTAGTTTGTTTAAAAAAATAAAACCATGTTATAAACAATAAGTTTAGTAATTTTGACAAATAAGTTTACACATTATTATTACATTTTAGTGATAATGGGAATTGAGATTATCTAATAAATCACATCAATGCTAGTCACGTAACCAAGGTGGATTAAATTAACCATGATATAATCAATGTAATCATTGATTATAGAAGATATGATTAGAACAAGGACATGCATATTATAGCAAAACAGTTATTCTGATTTATATTTTTTTTAAAGAGAGTTAAAATAAAAAATTGAGCTTTTTTAAAATATCAGGGAATCCTCTGCAAAAGTCTGCGAACCCTATGATGATTGGTAAAAAAATTATTTTATTGCTTACTCATAGTACTTTATTAAAATTATTAGAAATTAGATGGATTATGCTGCTTAGTAAATCATCTTTATTCTTTAATTGCTATTAAAAATAAAAAAATAAAATACATTATAATTTTATGAAAATAATTATAAATAATTTAAATTTAAGAACAAATGATTTGTTTCATACATACCTGGTGTTTGATATATACCAGTTTGATCTAATCCAAATGTTCCTAAGTTTAGTGCAGCTGAAGCAGTTATATCTATAAAAATATAATTAAATAACTTAAATAGCAATAAAAATAATTAATACAAAATATTTTTAGATATCTAGAGTTTTTAACTTACTTAAACCTGAAAATGGATTAGGACCAATAGTGTCTGGACGAGATATAAATAAACTAGATTTATTTTGATCCTTATTAATTTGAAAAACATTTGTATGATCATTCAAGAATTCTCTTCGAAAAGACAAATGTCGTGCTTTTAATACCTGGACTTCATTGTGGATACCATGTAAATGACCAGCTAATGCTATTACATTTTTATAATACATTTCTCCTATTCTTCTTAATTCTAAAATAAATAAATCAATAAATAAATATATATATAAATAATATTAACATACCATCCACAGTAACATTGTTATTATAAGGTAATGTTGCTAAATATTGTTGAGTGTTTTCAATTTCATTTTTCAATATGATGCCTTTTTCTTGCAATGATTTGATAAGTTTGGTGAAGTATTTGATATTAGAATCCATATCATTCTGAACTATTGCTGGATGATCATGATTACGTTGAGCAATTTCAAAATCTTGTAAGCACTTTATAATAATAAGTAACTAAGTAGTAAAACATTTTAATTGAACGTAATTTAATAGTTTGCATACTTTATTAGTTTCATATTTTAACTTTTCAACAGATGATTTTTGTTTATCTAAATTGTGTTCAATGAATTGCAGATTTTTTTGGCATGTTGTTATATCGTCTGCTACTTCATTTGAACCTTTTGAAGACATCCGAGCTAATTCAGTGCTCATAGTTTTTTGTTGTTTAAGAAAGTCCCTAAAACAATGATTAAATAATAAATATCAATATAAAATAAACATGCAATAATACATTTTATTCAAAGTTATACTCCTGATATAAAATTACATTTAGGATAAATAAGAACTTAAAATTATTATAAGATTCAATGAAATTGGAGACATAAGTATGACACTAAGATATGTACAAATTTACGAGCTGAATCTAAACTAATAATTTAAATGGTATTTTGAATATTTGCAACATGAACACTTTTGAAACAACACATGTGAACATTCATAAACCAAGTCTTCCGCAAACATGAATTGAATAGAATTTGGATACTTGTGGCTTGTCCATCAAGAGTAAATCCTCTGACAAACATCAAATAATTTAAGAATGAGGCCATATTGTCATTGAAATATTTCATTGTACAACGAAGCCAATGACTTGTATCATGTTCATAATTAATTCCAATAATAATTTACTAACAAAACTATATCACAAATTACTTGGTAAATAATTATACACAGTTATAATCAGAGCCGGCAAGGGGGTGGGCTCTGGTTTGTGTCCAAGTGGTATTTTTCTAGAAACTCTTAAAATAGACTTTATCAGGCACTCTGACGAATATATATTACAATTAATATAATTATAAGCGTATTTCGTCAATTGAATTAAAAATTATTTCAATTACTTTCAAAAGAAAAAAATAAATTTAATATATTAAAATATGCTTATAACTTATTTTATACTTAAGTTCGAAACGACGGGCCCCCTCTAAGCCCTAGGGATCTGGGATATATTTAATATAATATAATTATAATTCATAAAATTCTCGTTTTTATGTATATGTTTGATAAAATAGGCAATTTTTGGCATTAAGGTCTGAAAATATTACTGAAGTATGTCTACATATTACTTAACACCATATCAAAATATTAGAATAATCCCTATTCTCAATTTTTTTTTATAGCTGTTTAAAGTTCATATTTTTAGTTTTTTGTTTTTATATCTGAAGACACTTTTACTACTCGAAATAGTTCTGTGATTTTCACGAATAGCGTATGTTAAAATTGGATGTTGTTGATACTTGGTGTCTACTTAATGATTGGTATGCTGAATACAGTACCATATTGTTTTTTACATTGTGTCATGATTACACAGACATTGTGCCTACTAGTATGTTTACTCAACACGACTGGAACACAGTGCTGCAAGTTATAGAAAGGCAAGGGAAACGCCTGAACATAGTTGATGAAAAATTGAAAATACAATACTGCCCAAGAGTCCATTTTCATTTTGAATAGAGTATATATTATTCAATGATATTAAAACTTACTTTAGATTATTCACCAACTGTAAAATTTCATTAGGTACAGGCATTTCAAGAGCTGGCACAGCTTTATTTTGTGCTAATTAAAAAATAATAAACACAAAGATATTAATTAAAGTAAAAATGAATTAATTTTATAACACTATACTTTGATTTAAATTTGAAGTAGTATCTAAACCACCAAGACCACGAGAAACTGAAAAATATTTAAATATATTATATTATTTGTTATTTATATAACAATTATTAAATTATTATTATTTTTATCAATTAATCAAATATTACTAAGCATACTTGGAACAGGAGTAGTAGTAGCTCCTAATGTTAATTGTGTACTAGTGGATGGTATTGTAGTTTTAACATTTAATGTAGTTCCAAGTGAAAACGGAGAAGATGTAGTTGTAGTAGCAGTAGGTCCAAAAGAAAGATTTAATGGAGTATTAGCATTTACATTAGTGCCAAGTGAAAATCCTAAAAAATTATAATTACTAACATTTTATATACTTGTCGTAATAAAACAAATAAATTCAAAATACCTGGTTTAGTTGATGTTGTTGTTGTTGTAACACCAAATGAAGAAAATGGCATTGTAGTAGTTGATTTATTACTTGTAGCATTAAAGTTCCCAAAATTAGTTGTGGTTGAGGTTGCTGTTGTTGTTGTTGGCCAACTTCCAAAAGATGATCCAAAGCCAAATTGTGGACTGTTTAAAATTATTTTTGTTATTATTAATAAATAAAATATTTAAACCTGTTTAAGATAAAATGCACAAATTCTAAAATTCCTTAAAGTTATTATACCAATTTAATTATAAAATTACTTTATTGACTATTGAATAATAATACTAAATACTATTAATTATATTATAACTTGTTAATCCAAAGTTTTTTTACATTTAATAATTATTTGAAATTAAAACTTTTTTGTTAGATATAAAGTGGTGAATAATATTTACTATATAAAATTAATTTTAAATGAAGAATATATAATTATTAATACAAAATATAAAGTATAATTTAGAAAACTCTTTTTAATGCAACATTTGTTTTTAAAGTGTACTTAATCTAATATGTATTTAATTATATTTACTATATTTAGGCATAATTTATAGTGTTATACATTATTTGATTTCGGGAAATAATTTCAAAACATTTTAATTATCATAAAGTTCTTATAAATCAATTAAAATACATACGTTGTTGCATTAGCAGTTGTATTAGCGGGGGCAGAACTGCCTAAATTAAACATAGACATTTTTTCAACAAAATTATTTATTATTGAATTTTATGTTATTGTAAAATATATTAAAAATCTCGAAAATAAGTAATAGGTAGATATTTTATATTTATAATTTTATTGAATTATATTTAAAATTTTTAACTTCAAATCGTTCCTGTCTACTCTATAATCAATGATATTGGGGGTTAATTTAATACTATTCTAGTTTTCTCATTCTGTTGAATGTTCAAAACACGAGCGAATCAAAAATTCAAAACCACCCGTTCCGAAATGTGTAAATTACTCCTGTTATCAATTATCACAAAATTGAGACTGCGATGAAGTTAGTAAGTTACTTTCGTCAGCAATGGTCTTGAAATCCAGTATATCCATTTTGCGTAACAAAAATACTGTAAAATAAATAAAATAAATAAATAATTACCCTAACCGCCTGTATCTTACTCCATGCTTTTGCTTTAGCGCCACAAACTATGATAAAATTACAGTTAAAATTCACATGTTGTTTACTTTTTTAGTGCTTAACTGCTTACTGCTTAGTGCTTATCTTATGTTATTTTTCTATGGTGCTTACTGTTTTTACTTTAGCTATTTAGAATTTGTATTATTTTGAATTTTCATTATTTTTAAAAGTGTAAATTGTAAGTTTACTGTGTGCAATATCATTAAAATAATTTAATAATATAAAAATGAGATACGCTCAGTTGGTGATGGGACCAGCTGGTAGTGGAAAGGTAAATAATATATTACTTATTTATTATGTATAAATTATATTTATTTTTATTCAATAGGTATAATAAATTTTTACTAATAAAGTAACTTAAATATTACCCATAAAATATATTGTAACGTTTTACTATTGATTATTCTATAATCAATGGTTTTACCACATCTTGGTTAATGAATATAATTGCTGTTTCTATTTACCAGAAAATACATTACATTCAGCCACACAAAACTGAAATTATTATGTTAAGAGTAAACTTGTATCATAAACAATTATTACTAATTTTAAAATGTAAATGCAATTGTAAATAATATGTTAAAATGTTTTTTTTTATATAATATGTAATATATGTTTTTTAAAAAAAATATTTGAATTCTAAATATCTATAGAGTACAGGTTATAGTGTATTAAAGAAAAAGAACATTAATGCGAAACAGGCTAGAATTAAATAAGATATAAACATGAGTTTATATAAGTATTAATTAACATAATTTCATAATTTAATTGTGTGAAAGTTATTCATTCAGTTTTTTCAAGAGTTAATCATAAATCAGTATTAATAAAATAAAAAGTAAGGGAAGGGATACAGGTGTAAAGAGGATAGTGTTGAATTTTAATTACAATTTGAATGCAATGATAAATCATTACTTTCGTGAAAACGATTTTGAGCGAAGTCAAATGAAATGTGTACATATTAAAATTTTTACATTTATCAGTTTCTATGTTCAATATAAATAATTTATTATAAAACCCCTAATTGAGTCACCTAAATCTGACAGTACTTCGTTCAGAATATTGTTTTTCAAATATGATTTATCATTGCATTCAAATTGTAATCTTGTAATCAAAATTCAACACTATCCTCTTTACGCCTGTATCCCTTCCCTTGATTTTTTATATTTTAAACAGATATACAAAAAAAAAAAAAAAATCGTAATTGTATTAAGTCACAATTAATTGGAACTGAGTTAAGTAAAATGTATTTAAGTTTAAATAAAATTTTCAAAATTTTTAAAAAAATGTCATTTTTAATATTTATAGTTTAAGTATTGACTTGTGGATAATATATTTAAATAAATAAAAAGATGAGATGATACTCCTGCTGCACAAGATACAGGTGTGCGGATCATAGCGTTTAATTTTACTTAGAATTTGAATGCAATGATAAACCATTGCATTCGAAAAAACGATTCTGAGCGAAGTTCAGTCAGATTATAATTTTCGTTTGAACTAAAAATATCAACTTAAAACAGCTAAAAAAAAAAAATTGAAATTAGGGATTTTTCTAATATTTTAGTATGATGTTAAGAAATATGTAAGTATACTTCAGTAAAATTTTCAGACCATAATATCAAAAATTGCTAATTTTATCAAACATTATATACGTAAAAACTAGAAATTTACGAAATATTCGAAGTCCTATATTTAGTAAAAAAATTTAAAAAACGGTTCCAAAATTTTACCACATATATATAATAGCTATGTGAACACCCAAAAAAATTTTCATGTCTCTAACTTAAAAATTGCCCGAGTTATCGTGAAATATAGAAATTGAATTCGTCAAAATTTCATTTTTCGTAAAAAATGCCGTTTTTTCGTCATTTTTTCGCCGTTTTTTCTACCGCTTATAGTCAATTTTAAGAAATTCGAAAAATGACCCAAATAAAGTACCAAGTACATGCACTTTGCTACCGGAAACATACCCTATTCGTGAAAATCAAAGTGTTATTTCGGGTAGTAAAAGTGTTTTCAGAATATTTATTTATACGTATGAATTCTAAGATTTTCGTTTTCCTCAAAATATCAACTTAAAACGGCTATAAAAAAAAATTGTGACATGGGATTTTTATAATATTTTAGTATGATGTTAAGTAATATGTAAGTATACTTCAGTAAAATTTTCAGACCAAAATACCCAAAATTGACAATTTTATCACACATTATATACGTAAAAACGTGAATTTTACGAAATATTCAAAGTCCTATATTTTGGAGAAAAATTAATGTAACGGTTCCAAAATTATACCACATATATATAGTAGCTATGTGAACATCCAAAAAAAATTTCAGGTCTCTATCTTAAAAATTGCCTGAGTTATCGTGAAATATAGAAATCGAATTCGTTGAAATTCCATTTTTCGTCATTTTTTCGCCGTTTTTTCTACCGCATAGCTTCAATTTTGAGAAATTCAAAAAATGACCTGAGTAAAGTACCAAGTACATCCACTTTGCTACCGGAAACATACCCTATTTGTGAAAATCGGAGCATTATTTAGGGTAGTATTTTTGTACACAGACATAAAAAAAAAAAAAACAAAAAAAAAATCACACATCATTGTAAAACCAATACATTCTTCGCTTCGCTCAGAATCTAAAACCCAAATCCACAAAAAATTGTGAACTCAAGTTAGTCTGTGTTTTGCACTAATGATGGCAACTTTGTTACTGAAATACGTATTTGCTTAAAATAAAAGTAAATTTTTTGTGGATTTGGGTTTTTATTTATTTAAATGTCATTTTTATTTAACATTATTAAAATAATGTAATAAAAAAAAAATTATATAAATACTTTAAATATTGATTTTACTGAAATTTCAATTTTAAATACCTATAAAAAATTGAGATATCCAAATATTTTAGAAATACGAAAAGATATATATCAGTATACTTCAACAAAATTTTCCAAATTTTTTGGATTTTCTATTAATTTTTATTGTAAAAGTATTGAGAAATAATAAGATGAATACTTGTATGGATTCCAAGATTTTCATTTAAACTAAAAATATCAACTTTAAACAGCTATAAAAAAATTGACACTTGGAATTTTTCTAATATTTTTATATCATGTTAAGTAATATGGGAGTGTACTTCAGTAAGTAAAATATAAAAATAATATAGTAAATATTATATTTTAGTCTACATATTGTTCTGCTGTGGCACAACACATTGAAAATGAAAATAATTCAGTAATGGTAGTTAATTTGGATCCAGCTGCTGAACGTTTTGATTACTCTCCATCTATTGACATTCGTGAATTAATCCATGTGGATGATGCCATGGAAGATGAACATTTACATTTTGGACCTAATGGAGGATTAGTATTTTGCATGGAGTAAGTAAAATATATAAATAAAAAATATTATATTCTAGAGAATTTTATTTTAATACCATTTATCTGAAGGTATTTAATAGAAAATCAAGATTGGCTTAAAGAAAAGTTGGGTGATGACGACGATGACTATATTCTATTTGATTTACCTGGACAAATAGAACTATATACTCACATGAAAACTGTAAAACAGTTAGCAGAGTTACTCCAAAATTGGGGATTTAATGTGTGTTCAATTATGTTAGTTGATTCTCAATTTATGGTTGATGGATCAAAATTTATCTCTGGTAATATTATGTTTATTATACACTTATTTATAGTAGTATGTACAGAATTTTATTTTGAAAAGCAGTTTTATTAAATTTTTTCTTTGCCTTCTATTACTAGCGAATTTCACTAATTTATTATTTTTTCATACACAAGAATACTTATCAAATAACTAAAACTTTTAGGGCTGATATTACAATCATTGGTTAGACCATTGATCAACCTGATAGTATATTAAATCATTTGCGGATTGTTAAACTAATAACAGTATTACAATTTTCTGTAAATATTAATTTACGCTGTGGCTAAAGATGCGACCATTTTATCTAGTTTTTAATAGTCGGGTATTGATAACAGACCCGACCATCCTAAATTGATAACAGGCCCAACCATTTATGATAATATGCTGAGCAAATTTGAAATTGAATTATTCTTATGATTTAAAATGTTATAGGTATAATCAATAATAAATTATCATTATAGAACATAACAAATTCAATTTTTTGTAATTTGTAACATATTTTATTATTTTACTACAAATTATCAATTTTATTATTATGTATATGTATATATTATATTTTAAAACAGAAATAATGACATTGTGTAGAATACCTACTTCGATGCATAAGGCAAAGACAATGGTCAATGAATATGACCAGAACAATTTATTGTAATTAAATTGTACATTTTATTTTGGATTTTGAAAGAAGCGAAGAATGTGTTGGTTTTACAATGACATGTGTCATTTTAATTCAGTAATATAGTCAACAATAGGTATTAACACTACTCATTATACTTAATGTTTAAAGAGTGACCCTTTAAATTATTATTTAAAAATAAAAAATAAATGTATATAATTAATTTTGGTGCCGGTCGGGCTTGTTATCAATTTTGGATGGTCAAGTCTGTTATCAATACCAGACTATTAAAAACTAGATAAAATGGTCGTATCTTTAGCCATAGCGATTAAAAAAATAGATAAAATATTCAGGTCTTTAGCCACAGCGATTATTTTACCTAACTAACTTATAACATAGAAATTTTGAAGATTACAATATAATCTTAAAATTATCAGGTCACTCATGAATGACTTATTGACTTTAGTTTGTCACGGGAAAGTTTTTAAATCAGCAAGTTCAAATAAACCATTATCTTATTTGTGATTCTCTATCACTGTGTCATTATAATTATAATTATTGTCAACTTCATAATTTGAATTATTACAATTTATATAATCTAAAATATCCATGATAATGAACAAATAAAAAAAAATTACAATTTTATAAATTATTTAAAACAGTAAAGAGTAAACATTACAATACATCAACAAACAGTATGTGACGGTTTGTTTTGTTTGAAGTCATAAAAATGACTATCTAGATGTAATAAAGAAAGTAGACACAAACCCAATCAAAAACTGACTGAAATAATATTTTAACTGCTAAGTTAATGGAACCTAATTGACTTGTTATATCCATAATGGGTGTTTATAATACATGCAGTAATCTTTCACGGATATAAAACTAATGATTGTAATACTAATTATAATACCAGACCTTAATTTACTAAAAAACAGTGAATATTAAATATATGTAAAATATGAAGTATATAATTATTATAATATAATAGTATTTAAAATTTTAAAATAAAATTTTTTAATTTTTTTTTTTTTGTATCTAATTAAAAACCTCTATGCATATTCAGTGTGCCATTGTGTATTATAACTTGTACATATATTTTTTTATATAATATAAAAAATTGAAAGTAATCAATCTTAATATAATAATAGGAACCATGGCGGCTTTATCAGTTATGATAAATTTAGAATTGCCTCATGTAAATGTTCTTTCTAAAATGGATTTATTGAGTAAAACAGCTAGAAAACACTTGGACAGGTACTTATATATTATTTAATTTTTTAATATCCTTTTTCATGCATTATATATCATATGCATGATATATCGTAATATGATAAAATATGTGCATAATTTTTATTACAATTATCAGTAATCTTTTCTATTAAAATATAAACATTTAGTTATTTAGAACCAGATCATCGTGCATTACTGTCTGATCTAAAACCTAATACTAGTTGGGGAAAAAAGTATTATTATTTATCCAAATGTATTGGTCAAATGATTGAAGACTATAGTCTTGTACAATTTGTGCCATTAAATATAAAAGATGAGGAGAGCATATCTGATTTACAACTAACTATTAATACAATGATTCAATATGGCGAAGATCAAGATGTTCGTATGACTGATTTTGATCCACAAGATTCAGATGATAATGCAGAGGGTAATGAACAGTTTGATTAAATGTGATTTTTATTTATTTAAACATTATTATATGTGTACATTTTTTTATAAATTATAAAAGACTGAATATGTTATTATTAGTATAAACCATATGGTATAAATTAATTATAAGAAGATTAATAATGTACAAATTTAATGTTTAAGTTGAATCATGTACTTTAATTACACAATGCAAATGTTTTTATCAATTATTACGTTTTAAATGTTGAACTAATATTATAATATTGACTATCTTATAAATTAATATACCAATTATTATATTTTCTATCTTTGAGTTTGAATACTTTTGTTTCTCTATGTATCCTGTAATATATAATATATTGTTACTTTATAACAAGATGATGTAAATAAAAAAAAAAAACATTAAACATTTTTCTATAGAGCACTCATAGAAAATGTACAAAATGTATGAAAATATAAATATCTATATAAAATAATCTATTTTATTAATTTAAAATTGAAATAACTACTTTTGTGTTTTAAATTAAGATGATACCAAAATTTGATATTTTCATTTATCTAATGAGGAATCTAGGATAAATCACAGTTAGAATAAAGTTTAATTATAATGTTTAGAATAAACATGAAATTTCAAAAAATAATATCCTTTTGTGCACATTTTTATGAAATGTTGCACAATAAAATTATAGATATTTCAAATTTTTATTTATGAAAATTTTAACTAAATTTTATTTTATATGTATAACTATAATTTTATTGTAATGTATTATTAGTATAAATTTATATTCCTCTATGAGTACCTTAGATTTTTCTTATCTTTTAAATTATACAAGTATACAAAATACTATGTTATTAGTATAACTAATTATTTTGTTAAAGTTTCATTTACCTTATTTTCATTTACCTTGTGAGTTTTTCTACTGCGCAAAGCAGCAGTTATATTTCCACAAACAATTGATTCAATGGTCAAATTATTTGAATTCTCTTCAATTTCTTTGTATTAAATATAATAAGTAGGTACCACAATAAATATAAGTATAAATATATGTGTTATTTGATTTTTTAATTTTAATTATGTAGGTATATTATATTAAATATTAACTTATTTTCTTACCTAAAGTTTGATTTTCATTAATTTGTTTCAAATTTGGTAAAATTTTACTAACTTTTTTCTCAAAGTTTTCAATTTTCACCACTGGACATCCTGATAAAGATAAATATTGTAATTGTTCACAAAAGTTTAAAAAATGTAATTTTTTTAAGTCCATGATTTTATTCCTAGAAAATATATTTTTAATAATGACTATAAAAAAAACTTATTATTATGTCTACCTAGATAGATCCAAAGTAATAAGTTTAAACATGGTCGAGCATAGCATTAGATCATTAATATCATTGTCTTGAGCATATAATTCTTCCACATTTGGTATGTTCCAAATCCCATCTAAGGATTTAAGATTACAAGAAGCAACTTTAAGAACTTTTAAATTATCAAGTTTACATGCAAAATCTCTGTAAAATATAATTTTGTTTTATTTAAATATTTTAAGATTAATTTAAATTAAAAATAACCTAAATGATGGAATAAAACTGTCAGTCAAGTCCAGCTCTACCAAATTTGGTACAAATGTACCCAACATACACAAACGATTTACTGACATAGAAGCTTGTAATTTCAATGAAGTAATTTGACCCAAGTTTTTGTTTTTAACTGTATTTTCCTTAAAAGTAAAAATTAAGTAGTTTGTTAATATAAGTTTAGTTAATTTTAAATAGTATTTTTGTACAAAAATCTAACATTTATTGTAAATAAATATTTGTTTGAAACAAAATTAAAATTTCTAAAAGACAAATTCATTTTTTTATTTTTATTTGAATACTTTGTTTACTTAATAGTGTAAATAAATTTTAGAAACAATTATTCTTATTTGTATATTTATATATTATAAATTTGCTATTAAAACAAATTTATACAGAGAAGTTTATTCAATCTATTATTAATAAAATAAATACCATATTTTAATTCATATAAAAGATTAATTAATATTTAATGTGTATAAACCTACCAATAATGTTGTAATACTCATATTTCTGTTGTTATTGTTTATTTCATCCAAATATGAATCCATATTTATATAAATTATGTTGCTAATAATATTATTTACAAATTCATCATATATTATATTAATCAATAAATATTTTTATTTTGACTATTAATGTAAATTATTTTGTCTTAATGATTTAATCTAAAAGTACCTAATAGTATGATTACCTATTTGACATAAATTGTCTTAAATAATCAAATGTTTCTATAGTTACAGTATCTATTGTTAAATCATTATATTTAATAAATAATATACCTATTCATTTAAATAGTGATCAGTTCAAAATTATTATAGGTATACCCATGTATTTATATTTTATTTGTTTATCTAGTGGCGGATAGGAGTATTTTTTGCTACCGGGAATAGGTATAATTAAAGGGCCATCAAAAATTTTCTGATTCCTTTAATCGTTTTGTCCTATGGACACTCGCTGAGTATTTATTTCACAATTCACCACTATTATTTTGTCATTCTCATTTGTATAAAATTTGTGTATTCACAATTATTACAATTATTATTATTATTATTAGTATGAGAACTTAAATAAAAAATATACAATTTTTGTTAATTTGGATTACTAGTCTGTACGACGTACGAGACAAGTAGTAAGTACATTATTATTAGGTAACTACCAATCGGTTATTAAGTAATAAATACAACATTGTAACCACTGGTCTACCACGAAAACACAATAACCACCGATGATATTAGATTTACGATAGTCGATTCTCGATTATCGTCAATGATAAGTGAGAACTAATAAAAAACTAAAAAATATTTGTTTTTAAAAATTTGAATAATTCATACTGTATAGGTACTAGTGTACTACCTATCTACCTATACTATCTAGCCAATAGTCTTATTTATTAGTATTTACTATTTAGTAGATAGGTACACACTTTTCGAATCCCTAGTGCACACTTTCAATTTCGGATTACACACTTTGTGTCGGGCAGATGTAAATTGCGCCCGAAAATTGGAAAAGTTGTAAATTGCGCCCAGTATATTTTAGGGTGAAATTTTTTTGTAGTAAATTGCGCCCAGCATATTTTCAGGTAAAATTAATGTATAGTAGTATAGTAAATTGCGCCCAATAATATTAGGTACCAATAATAATATAAATGATACATATTTTAGTATACGTCTTTTTCTAAGTATAAAATTAAATAATAAATTACAATAAAATACAATAAATTATAAAATATGAAATAAATTTTTTTTAAATTTGAATTTTAAATAACACATATTTTAGTAGGTATACGTCTTTATTTTTTATAATTTTTGAAAATAATAATTTCATTATTTTTTTGGCTTACACTTTTTCTAATATCGTCCATGGCGATGTCATGCCTCGTGCGAACAACTGATTCGTACGAATCGTAAATTCGTACCTATCAATCTATCATATTAATAAAAATCTAATAACTATAATATTGATTATAATCGTTTAAACTATACGTTCGGTTTTTACGTCAATATAATGTGCAAAATCTGAAATAATGATTAAAAGGTCATTTAGATACTATGGGCGCAATTTACTATAGGTAATTATTTTACTACCTGCTCACCGTGGCGCAATTTACAATCGCCCTTTGTGTCGGGGTTCACTACAAAATAGGCCCTGGTATGAGTTCAAAAAAGTGGAAGAATTCAAATACCTGGGAACTATTGTAACACAGAAGAATGAATGTTCAACAAAGAATTAAAATGGGAAATAAATGCTTCTATATGCACTAGGCAAACTATTGAGCTCTAAAATCCATTCAAAAGAGGTTAAAACTCAGTTATATCTGACAATCATACGACCAATAATCATGTATAGTTCACAATGTTGGACGTTACGTAGGACAGAAGAGGACAGATTAGGTACTTATTTTTGAGAGGAAGGTACTACGCAAAATATATGGACTTATATATGATCAAGATATTCAAGGATGTAGGGAAAGGTACAACCAAGAACTGATGGAGATATTTGATAGACCATGTATTGTAAACGAGACAGTGGCGCAACTAGGGGGGTGTTTTGGGTGTCTGGACACTACCTTGGGCAATATTTTTATGAAAATTTTATTTAATGACCATTGAATAAATATTTTTTTTATTTTAAATTTATAAAATAAAAGTTAAGTTAAAAGTAATAGTATAAGATAAAAACAAAATAATGCTATAAAGATAAATTAAAATACGGGACACTATACAAAATTTGGTGAACTGATATGATCAATTCCCCCCGATATTGTATTGGAATTGCCTATATATTTACCCGTTATTTTTATACTGAGGAGTTCCTGCTTTATTCATAGTTTAATTTGTTTATAATATAAAAATATAATTATATAGGCACTTACGTACGATGAACCCATTAAATAAGTTTATCAAAAGTTAGGTACCAAAAACATATTTAGAATATTTTATTTACGGAAAGAGATATTTTAATTAGGTGGACACCCCCCTCGAAATAATCCTAGTTGCGCTACTGAAACGAGATCAAACCGAGTAAGTTGGAATGGTCAGGTCACGTTATATGTAGAAAGCGAGATTCAATGGTTCAAAGAGTGCTCCAAGAAAATCCAAACAGTAAAAGACCACTGGGTAGACAAAGGCTACGTTGAGAAGATGGAATCAAAAAAGATTTCCTAAATGCTAAAGGAGTGGATTATTAAGGTTAGATGGATTGGAAGGATGTAGCGGAGAAGAGAAAAGAATGGGGGATGATTTGTTTTACGGTAATATGGTCTCAAAGGCCTTAAAAAACAAATTTGAATTAGGTAGGTACCTACTTTAATATTTCGTATTTTAATATAGGTACACATTTTGGATTTATCTATTATAATATTATTAATTTCATAAAATTAAAAGGTACCTTTTATATATTATTGTCATCATCGTTGCACCCTTAGTCGCCCACCCCTAACGCCTGCCCTGTAGCACTTCCACAATTTATCTATAATTTGAATTTTTTAATGTCATTTAAATTTACGTAAAATTTAATGTAATGATGTATTGACGTGATCGTTTCCTGTCTAGCGGACAGAAATTTTATTTTCATTCTCGTGAAAAAAGTAGTAATTTGCAGCGACTGTGGAAATAAACTATATAATATTTATGATTTTATTCCTTGTGTCGGAAAATGATAGTTATTTTTACTTTAAACTAAAGGTACTTATCAATATATAATATTATATTTTAAGCTTTCGAAGAACAAAAAGAAATTCAACTCAAATTATAGGAAAATTTCATTTATGGAAGCCGCTCCACTCCTTATATTCTACAGCTTGGTACAGGATATAATAAATAATTAAAATGAATAATTAATATAATGCCTATTATGTATTTCAACGAGGAAAATACTTCGTATTTTTTTTAATGTGGAATGTAGTTTGTAGTTCTAGTGTATTAGTGTAGTACAACTGTAGTATGCTGGTTAGCTGGTTATATTTGGGTATTAATAGTATTAATAGTAATAATAGTAATCCATCTATACCCATCTATAGACTATACGTAGGTATAGTCTATAAAGTTTAATGTAATATAATATAGTTATCGTATTTTCAAGTTTTAATACGTAATCGTTTTGCGATGAACGCACAAAATATTAAATTGTTTTTGAAACACTCTGTATACATGCATTGTTAATATTTAAAGTGTGTTTCATTATTTTAAAACCTATTGTGGTAAACTGGTAAACTGTTATGGTTAAATAAACAAACACCCTTTCTGCTTTGAGTAATCATTTATTCAAAAGAAGCCTGCAGTCTTGACAGCTCGGTTTAAAATAAATCACAGAGTAACTATACCTACGCGCCTGACATTACGGCACCTATTGGCTTTTCCGCAAAAACCTTAAATTTCGTTGTTAACTCTTATGGCGTTAACTAATGCGTTGTTATTGGCGCTTTGTGCTAATTGGCCGCCACCGAACATTACAGACATCACTTTACCACCGCCATGGCAGTGGAGTAAGTAATCTTTTAAAAATAATATATTATATATTATGTATACTTTTTAGTGGTATACCTATTTTATAATTTATATACCTACGACCTACCTAATATATGTTGATGTTCTATGATGTTCCGTCTTCACTTAATAATAATTATTAAGAGTTATTAAATATTAAGTATAAATGTATAATCAATAATTTACAAATTCAATGCAGTATTTTCCAATGACACAATTAATAATACTCGTAATTAAAATGATGATAATCAATCGACATATTACTGTAGTAGCGCCAGCATTCATTAAGTTAAATATAAAATATTATAATTAATTATAATTTATATTATTAATATCTATTGTATGTCGTCTTTGGATTTCCGCCTGTTATTCGTATATTGCATTAATTGGATTGGTCATAGATTGGATTCATTTTTCAGGTGTTATTAACTACTTATTTATTTTCATTATATACTCGTATATATATAATATATTATAAAATAAAAATATGTATGTATATTATAAAATAAAAATATATATATATATATATATATATATATATATATATATATATATATATAT
>JAIUCT010000008.1:570107-602251 GCA_021307375.1 Tetraneura akinire
TATATATATATATATATATATATATATATATATATATATATATATATTATATTATATCATTATATATAATATATAAATTTATTATTGTTGCTTACACTCAAGAGTAAGTTATTTAATTCCAAAGAGAAATATTCCTATTATATTAATCTCTCTCAAGGTTATAGAAATAAAAAGGAGAATTTTCGTTGAGATTCGGCACAAAATCAAAGATACTGCAGATAGTATAAGGTAACCATAAGTATACCACTACCGTAGGTATATACTTACAATTTACAAATCTATAATAATAAAATAGTTTCGTAAAATTTACTTTTTAAAATAAATCTAAAAGTTTAACTAAAAAATTCGACGAGTCAAAAGTGAATCAATTTAATTATTTAGATTATAAGAAAAAAAATATGAGTAATTTCGTATTGTATATTTGTATAATAATATGTAGGTACAAGGTACTCGTATTATAATATAAATTATTTTTATTTTAATTATGTAAAAATAATATTTATTCTAATTGCATTATTATTAACAATCATAGTTTCTGGGAACAAAGCAAAATACATCAATAGTACTGAATATCATTGCAATCTAAAAAATAAATTTCAGATTCAACATGAAATATTGAGGGGTAAACGGTTGAAAATTGCAACATTCCCAGTAAGTACCTAACTACATAATTATACTACTCGTAGATATACCTAAGTATTAATACATTTAAGTTTATTTAATCACATTTTTAACTATACCCAAGTATAACTATATAAAAACATTTCTTAAAATTTTTGTGGTTTAAGTATAGGTATACTAATTATCAGTACCATAGCCAGAATTTTTTTTAGGGGTGCTTAATTTTTTATGGACAATATTCAATAAGGGCAACAAATTAAGTTTGCACTGTACTGCTGATAATATAATTCATATTGTTTTATAAGATATACAAAATACATATTTTCAAATTAAGTCATATAAATAATTATTAATATAGTTAATACATATAAATTGATATAAAAATTCCAAAATTTTACTACAAATATAAAATATCTATTTACTCAGTATAATTTTCAATTTTCTAAATTCATTATTTCTATAGTTATCGTAAAATATTTGAAATCAATTTTGCCAAAATTACAGTTTCTATGAATTTGGTTAAATTTTCGTCATTTTTGGTAGTTTTTCCTATCTTATATGCACATTGCTTAATTTTAATAAATGTTTAAAATGACCTAAATAAAGTAGTAACTATCATATACTATTCATTGTAATCAGGTCATTATTTTTGGTAGAAAATATGTTTCATACAAACTAAAGAAAAAGACACACCATTATAAATCCAATACAGTCTTCGACTCTTCGTTTCGCTATACAAAATTTACTCGTAAAATAAATTGTATTGCGTAATAATATTAAATATTAAATAAAATATCGGTAAAATGACCGAATGGAGCGGAAAATTGTTTGTGAGCTTTTAATTTTGTTGCCAGTAATATAAAATATAGTCTATAGTCCTATCCGTTCCCTTGCCGGCTTTCGGACTATGAGACGGCATCATACAGATAAAATTATATTTTCAATTAAGGGGATTGGTGGTGGCCTGTGTTTTCTTTGATTTAGACCAAAATGCCTGACAAAATTTTTAATACTTAGAGTATTCAGAATTAATTCTGAAAAAATTTTAAATTCATATAGTATTTTACTTTTTACTACTAAATGTTGGAAATGAAATTTTGACTTTTTGCTATAAACTTATAAAAAATTAACAATGAAAATCTTTAAAATTATCAAATTTTTAAATCTCTGCCTAGTTAAAACTATTTAAAATGAGAAAAATATTTCCAACGTTTTGTGGTAGAGAATATAAACAATTATAATTTATTATATGTTTTCAGAATTTAAATCGAAGTATTCTAAAGTATGTGTAATTTTTTCAGGCTTTTTGCTCTTTAAAGACGCGAAATAAAAATGTCATCAAAAACGTTGACTTGTGCATGCGCGTGTGATAACTATTAATACGTATGTAGAGGTACGGGTGAGACACGCACACCAATATTCATTTACTACACACACACTTACACAGCTCATACAAACTCCCGTATAAAATGCCTATACACAACTCCTTAAAAACGGACCACCACCAATCCCCTTAATTAATAAACTAATATAAATTATTGTCATCTGACATTTGGGATGAGGCTAGTTAGCAGCTATTAACTAATGAATTGAAATGAATTAACTTATTTTATCTCTCATAGAATTCGAAACCTTTAAGCTGGGTTACAAAAGAATTAAATGGTACACTCATCGGCCATGGGATTGCGTTTGAAATTGTCGAAACGCTTCGTCAACGGTATGGATTCACCTATGATGTAGTGGTACCAACAAAAGAAACTCTATTGAATGAAAACGGAAGCATTGTGTACATGTTAGTGAAAGGGGTGAGACAAAAACTGTCATTATTTGTCCTATTAATTATAACATTAATTCATTATAATGTAAACAATTATTTTTAAAAAATTATTATATATATTAATAAATAAATAAAAACCCAAGTCCACAAAAAATTTACTAAAATAATAAAGTAAATTTTTTGTGGACTTGGATTTTTATTTATTTATTAATATATAATATCAACAAGAACTCTTCTTATAAAATTATTATATATGTTATACAATATTATTAATCATATATTTTTCTTTAATTAAATATTGGTATTTATATTTTGATTTAATTATTTTAAGTTTCGTCAAACAAATTTGATATTTATTATCATACGTACCTACTTTTAGAGTATATTAATTAAATAGTTTTATTAAAATCGTGAATAAATATTAGTTTATTTATTTTATGTTTTTATATTAATTACCTATTATAATTAATATTACACTAACTAAAATTATTAAAATATATTGTTATCTATATTAATATACCGGTATTATTTTTAATTTAATAAAGTGCATAATATTATGTGAATACATTATGTCCATTATTGAATATTAATACAGGCTCATAGACTATAGCAGACAGGGAACATAAAATAAAAAATAAAAGGTTATACCAAAACTAGTTTTTATTATTAGTATAGGTACCTATTGGTTATTTGGTTATTATATAAATTATGTTCATTAAATTTAAATGATTTAAACATTTTAATTTAGTATAATTATTGAAAAATACTCTAGTTGATATTCTAAAATAGTAAATATAATTGATTTAAAATACCATAGGTATTATAATATTAATTAATATAATGCCAGATCATTATGATATAATTATAAGTTATAAATAATTATGCATGGATTTATTTGAATCATTTTTTTATTTATTATTTTATATTATAACAATTATAATATATTAATATTTATCATAACACTCGTATATGATTCAGTGAATTATAGATTTAAATTGCACAAAATATCTATTAAATATTAGTTTACATATCCGCAAATAATTATAATTGTGCCTGTTATTTATTATTTTTCGTCTTTATATTTATTCAGTCCTGCAATGTACTTATTCATAATTCTTGGTTCTCACTTTACTTGACACTTATATTAATATATAAATCGATTTTATCTATTCCTAAGTCTTTATATAATATGGCATATGCGATATGTCTTTCTCTGTCAACATATTTTGAATATCTCACTGATTCATTATGGAATATGGTAATAGACTATGGTCAAAAATCAAAATATAATAATGGTAAATTGGTAACAGAAAATTAGTGCTAAACTGCTTGATATTGAATAGTAGTAGCCAGGGCCGTCCCATAGGTGGGGTCTTAGGGGGGTGTGACAACCCTGCATGAACATTTTTAAGAAGTCAGCAGTCGGCAAATTTGTCTTTCACCCTATAACGGTTTAAATATTTAATAGCTATATTAGCTACCTATATTACTGCCTCGATAGTCGATATATTGAAAATATTTATTTAGGTGCATTACATAATATGCTTGTATAATATTATTATTGTTTTGGCGTAGGGAAAGTGGCGCTCCCATCGCCCAGTGCACCCTTATAAGTACACTGCAGTAGCCCTACCCCTGACCTTAATTGGTTGGGGTAGACTGGTCCTCCAGGTTGGGGGTTAAGCGCAGGGCTAACAACCCTGCCTAGTAAAAGAACCTTGTTATGAAACCAACTACACCTAAGCCTCGGACAAGATTACACGGATTTAAGACTGGTTTTTGGAAACGGAATGCTGATTTTAAGATTGCGACATGGAACGTGACAAGCTTGTATAGAACAGGTGCAAGTCAAAATTTAGTTGATGTCCTTAACACCTACAACATTAAAGTAGCAGCCATACAAGAAATAAGATGGTTGGGAGTAGGACAACTAACGATAGGAGAGTACACGATTTACTTCTCTGGAATGGAGAATACACATCACTTTGGTAGCGGCTTTGCAGTTCATAGGACATTAGTACCGTACATTAAGGAGTTTAATCCAGTATCCGAACGGATATCAACTTTAACCATCAACACTAGCCCAATTAGTATCTGTATCATAAATGGCCACGCACCAACAGAAGTAAAAGATGATAATATGAAAGATAGCTTCTACGACGAACTGACTGAAACATATGAGGGTATCACTGGGAACATGATAAAGATTGTAATAGGTGACTTCAATGCAAAATGCGGACGGGAACCACAGTACTTCCCTTACATAGGGAAGGAAAGTTTGCATTGCAACAGCAATGACAACGGTCAGCGATTGATAGCGTTTGCAACATCAAATGGGTTGACTGTTAGTAGTACCACGTTCCCACATAAAAATATTCACAAAGCCACATGGAGGTCACCGGATGGAGAAGCCCTGAACCAAATCGATCACATCCTCATACAGACTAGATACCGTAGTACTATCCACGATGTAAGAAGCCACAGAGGGGCCGACTGCGACACGGATCATTACTTAGTGATTGCCAAACTTAGATCAAAGTTAAAAAGCCAATCGAGATTAAAACAAGACAAAAGAGCTAAATTCAATCTATTGTTACTAAGAGATGAAACCGTGAGGAAAAATTATGAGAACGAAGTAAGGAAGAAGCTTAAGGAGAATAACGTACAAATAAAAATAGACGTAGATCTGGATTGGGAAAAAGTGAGTAATGCTGTCAAAAAAGCAGCGGACACTAGCATTGGCGAGCTAAAAAGGTCAAAAAATAATTGGTATAATGATGTGTGTAGAACTGCTATAGATAAGCGCCGCAAAGCGAGGGATGAATTTATTAAGAACAACACTCAAACAACTAAAAAAGCTTTCATTCGGGAACGTAAAATCTGCAAAGGCGCCCTTCAAAGGGAAAAAAGAAAATTCTTTAACAACATACTTCATACCGCTGAGAACGATCATACACAGGGAAGAACTAGAAATTTTTTTAGAGTCATCAAACAGTATAAACAATTCAACCCTGTATGGAATGCAATCAGAGACCAAGACGGACAAATGTTAATGGAGCCAGAGTCAAGAGCTGAGAGGTGGAAAGGTTATTTTGAAAAACTATTAAATGGTAAGATGCCAGCCCAGCCTGTAACGCATGTCGAATATGAAAGACCGGAGCCTTATGTAGAGGATGTTAGTCTAGATGAAGTAAAAAGTGCTATAATGGGCCTGAAAAATTGGAAAGCACCGGGTACGGATAATATTCCAGCAGAACTCATTAAATATGGAGGTGAGGAGCTACATGTAGTAATATATAGACTGTGCCAGCAAATATGGATGAAAGAACGGGTACCGGATAGCTGGAATGAAGCAATCATCATACCATTGTACAAAAAAGGAGACAAGACAAAATGTGACAATTATAGAGGGATATCTCTCTTAAACTCTGCGTACAAGGTCTTCGCTAGAATTTTACTAAATCGCATGGTCCCTTATGTGGAGGACTGTTTAGGTGAATACCAATGCGGTTTCCGAAAAGGACGCTCAACCACAGAACAACTATCCGTAATAGGCCAAATAATTGAAAAGAGGTACGAATATCGGCAGAATATGTGGCAACTATTCATAGATTTCAAAAAAGCCTATGATAGTATCCATAGAGAGAGCCTCTACAACATTATGTACGAGTTCGGTTTCCCAAAAAAATTAATAGTTCTAACTAAAATGTGTATGGAAAATACGGAATACAGGGTGAGAATACAAAATATAACATCAGAAACCTTTACAGTTGAAACCGGATTAAAGCAGGGAGATGCCCTGTCCCCAGTACTCTTCAATCTTGCTTTAGAGAAGGTAATAAGGGTACTACAGGACAAAGAAGGTGGCCTACTAATCGGCCAGAATAAGATACAGGTTCTCGGTTTCGCTGATGATTTAGACATAATAGGTGATTCGCTTTCAGACACAGCCAACGCAGCCAGAGTGTTAAAAGAAGCAGCGAAAAGAATAGGTCTTGAAATTAACACTGAGAAAACAAAGATAATGGAACTAATTGAGAGTGGGGAGGACCCTAATGAGTCGGAAAATTTACCATATGAAAAAGTTAGCGATTTCAAATATTTGGGAGCCACATTAAGTATAAAGAATGACTGGTCAAAGGAAATAAGTATTCGAATAAATAAAGCTCAGAGAACGTTCTATGCACTGACAAAATTTTTCACGACCAAAATGTTATCAAGGAGAACGAAAGCAAGACTATACGTAGCCATTATAAGACCGACGCTAACGTATGGTTGCGAAGCTTGGACGACTACTAAACAAACAGAGAGAAAACTGAGCACTTTTGAACACAGAATATGTAGGAAAATATGTGGACCTGTCTTTGACGAAACAACGGGGAATTGGCGAAGGAGGTACAACAGAGAGTTGTACGATATGTTGGAACTAACGGCAGTAACAAGCTTCATTAAAAGCCAAAGGATACAATGGTTAGGACACATAATGAGAAGACGAGAGAATGAAGTAGTTAGAGCGACATTGGAATGGAAGCCCATAGGTAAAAGGCCAAGAGGTAGACCGAGAAAAAGATGGATAGACGTGGTAGAAGAAGATTTAAAAATTCTTGGAGTTGAGAATTGGAGGGAGGCAGTTCAGGATAGAGACAGGTGGCGAAGTGTAGTAATGGCGGCAAAAACTCTTAGAGAGTAGAAATGCCAGTAGAAGAAGAGAAGAAGAAGAAGAATATTATTATTGTAATTCCCAAGAATTATTTTGTTTCTATGAGCTACGAGACGACTTTTATAAAAACCATAATCCCGTTTGGCATGTACTATATTTGTATATTATGATCACGTAATTATGTTTTATTTGCGTCCGAGAGAGATACAGATACATTCAGGTATAATAATTATAAACTAATAGACAATGATGGTATGACATAATATTATAATTAGTAATTACTAATTACAAAAGCAATAATTTCTTAAAATAGAATTTACTGATACCGGAATAAATAAAGTTCTATTTAAATAAATGTACAAAATTAAAAAATTAATCTCATGATTAGTATTAATGTTTAATTAATTTACTATTTATTGAATTTTAAAGTTATATACTTATGATTCCTGCAATTTAAGAGTAGGTATGAGGTATGACAATTGATTGATTATAAAATTTGTGACAGAATCTCCATTAATATAATTTCGTAAACGTATAAGTAAATGAATTTTGAACTGATATTTCTGTCGGCATTTTTCACATTTCGCCCCCCCCCCTAAGTATTTATCATCAGGACGGCCCTGGTAGTAGCTAATGATTATGTGATTAATATATTATATATTATACTAATTATAATACGCATTATTGCATTAAATATTAATAATTTAAGGAAGTAGATATGGCAGCTGCTTTTATACCGGTTCTACCAGGACTTGACCACATTGTTAAATGGGGAATTGAGTTAACTCAGTTTCAATACGTTGTCCTAATGAAGAGACCCAAAGAAAGTGCTACTGGATCTGGTTTACTAGCGCCTTTTGAAACCGAGGTAGAATTTTTTTTATAACGAGTTAATTAACTACAGTTTAATAAATGATCATAAATATTAAAAGAAATTATAACGCCAAAAATATATTAATATATATTTATCAAACATATTTTTTTATATAATTATATACAATGTATATTGTACTATTTTATTAAATATGTCATTTTTTTTAAAAACAATTTACTGTTCATTTTATTTTATGATAATATTATATTCACAATTCATTTGTTAACATATAAATATAGTCTATAAATCAATGTATATCTAGTTTAAACGAATAATCTATACCTATTATATTTGCTTATTATATAGGTGTGGTTGTTAATATTGATGTCATTGATAGCTGTGGGTCCAATTATTTATGGTATTATGTTATTAAGACATAAACTGTGTGGCCACGAATCAATTGTTTATCCAATACCAACGTGTGTATGGTTTGTGTATGGTGCATTAATGAAACAAGGGTCATCTTTAAATCCAATAACTGGTAAGTAACACATTGTACCTAAGTGTTTAAATAAAATAGGACTAATTCCGCTAATTAATAATGAATATGATTTACTTTTATTATGTAACCAATAATTTTTATTGAAAAATATGATAAATAATAATAATAATAATAATAATAATAATAATAACAAAAATATACCTATATTAAATGTTAAAATAATATTATATCCATCGTATTATACTCGTAGATAAATATATAATTGCTTTATACATGTTATTTTGAGCCACATTGTACTTGTACGTATTTATTTTTACCAAATCATTAATACAAATGCTAAAGAAAATTCGATAACTATAAAATAGGTCATAATTTATAAGTATATTCATAATATGAATATTAAATACTGAAAGCGTGTAGTTTGATAGTTGCGTATGTTTGGAAGATTAATGTTGATAGCAAATATGTTCACATTCACGTTTTTTACACGTAAAGTAAACGTGTTTATAATAATATAATATAACAATATTTTAAAATAAACACTGTTAAGCTAATACACACTTATAATTATTATATTTTACTTAACATAATTGTACCTTATATTTAATTAAATATTTAAATTAATTGCATAAAATAAAAACTAAATAGGTATTTAGTAATAATGTATAAATAATTTAACTTTAAACTTTTATTATAGATTCTTCTAGACTTATATTTGCCACGTGGTGGATATTTATAATGATATTGACTTCATTCTATACAGCTAATTTGACTGCTTTTTTAACACTATCCAAATTTACATTACCTATTAAAAGAATAGAAGATATTGCTAATAATAAGTACCGATGGATAGCTTCAGAGGGCAGTGCTGTAGAATATATAGTTAAAGTAGGTAATGATCTAAAGCCACTCAAACAATCGATGTCTGAAGGAAATGGACAATTTCAGGTTATAAATATCGATGAAATTCATACAATTTTGAACTATATTTCTTCTGGTAGGTAAATTATATTTATATAATAATATAACTTCATTATAGAATATAATTATAGAATTTTTGAGTAGGTACCTATTTAGTTTAATTATATTTGTATTTTTAATTGTAGGTACATTACTTTTACACGATAAAAATTGGTTAAATTTTTTAATGTTACACATTGAAAGATCAATAACAGATGATAAGGAACGATGTCGATATGTGATGACAACAGATCCATATTTAACCAGATCTATGTCATTTATTTATCCCAAACACAGTATTTTACCACCACTTTTTAACCCTATGTAAGTTTATTGTGTATATTGTGTATTTGATTAAAAATATTGATAAGATTTAAGATTACATTATGACTATAAATTTTAATTACCATTATCCTTCAGAGACTTTATTATTAATTTAATGAGAAGGCAAAGTTGGACAATATTGTCCAAAGGCAATAGAATTTTTATACTTTAGAATCAATTAGCATATTTTTTTCTATATAATATGATAATACACCATTGTATTTGTATGTATTTTTGGTTAAGTATTAGATTATGGGTAAGCAGGCACGTATCTACTACGAAAATAATTTTTTTATTTTTTGGGGGGGGGTTCATAGAATACATTAAGTTACTTATATACAAAATTTACTGTAAATGTCAATATTTATAATACTTATCTATTATATATATACAATATAATAATATAATATATATAAAAATAATAAAATACTTAATAATATTAGTTCAACGAAGTGGCGGATTTAGAGGTTATCTAAGGGGGGCGAATTTTAAAAATATTTATTTCTTTAAAAGTATTAGATTCTGAGCGAGGCGAAGAATGTATTGGTTTTACAATGATGTGTGTCTTTTTTTGTTTTTGTTTTTATGTCTGAAGAAGTGAAGACACTTTTACTATCCGAAATAATGCTCCGATTTTCACGAATAGCATATGTTACTAGCTACTACTAGTAGTTGGTACTATTTATTTAGGTCATTTTTCGAATTTTTCAAAATTGACCCCATGCGACAGAAAAACGGTATTTTTCACGATAATTGCAATTTCAACGAATTCGAATTCAATATTTAGTATTTACGATAACTCAGGCAATTTTGTTGTTTAAAAAAGTTGCAGTCTTTTTGAAATTTAAATTTTTATAATTTTAAATCTATATAAATAATAATAATAATCTATAATATTTTATCTATGATTTATGATACCTATATCTTAAATTGTGATTCTACCTCATTAAGATCAATAAAACATAAAAACTTATAGATCCAAGGTTTTGGCCCTATCGCCCCCCTCAAATCCGCCATTAGTTCAACGGTAGTAGGTTTTGGTTTTTATTAAACCGCTATAATAGCTGTATATATGGTACTGGTTTGTTATAGCCCCGTCACTCAGGTTTGTTATCGCCCCGCCATTCATATAACAATAAATACATCGTATAAATATAAAATAATGAGACGGAAAATACGTTCGCCCCGCCAGTGCACCGTAAAAAATTTATCGCCCCGCCATAAATAATACCTAATACTCATATAATGGGTACCAATCATGGAGTAAATATCCAAAGGTCGAGCGAAGCGAGGTTTTAGGCCACACGAAAGACGAAACCACTGCCTATCCGCACCAGTATCCGTTCTATGGGGTAGGTATTAGGTAGGTATCTTCATATCTTGTAGTCCCTTGGGGCGTAGCCCCATCCTTACGAAAAGTGCCGCAAAGCGGCGCTTGAGGAAGTGAGCGAAGCCGGTAGGCGTAGCGAGCGTCCCTTCCATTTGAAGAAAACTGCGTTTTTTTTTTTTTAAATAATCAAAATAGATCCTAAAATAGATCATCTATCACGAATTAAACACGATAATTGTAGGAACAGTGTAATATATCTATACGGCGGGGCGATAACAAACAAGAGTGGCGGGGCTATAAAGTTTTCACTCGCCGTGGCGGGGCTATAACAAACCAGTACCGTATATATTATTTATGTTTAATAATCAAATTATTATAATTATTTTCCATTGCGCATCTTCGTCGCATTTGCAGAATGTTGTCGTACATGGAATCGGGTATTGTAAGACATCTACAAACCAAAGACTTACCGGAGGCAGTCATTTGCCCCCTAAACCTGGGCAGTAAGGAACGGCAACTACGCAATTCGGACCTATACACCACGTACGCTGTCGTAGTGTGTGGATTTTCCATGGCCGCGGCCGTGTTTACGCTTGAACTTTTGTCTACTCGCACCGGTTGGTTTGTTCTGGCCGACTTTTCGCAACATCACCATCAGTTCAGACATGATAGTGTCCGATGCGAGATCGCTGGTTTTGGAAAACCGTCCAAGTGTATGTATCCGTTTAGCCATCGAGAGAACATAAATGCCGCATCAGCCACTTGCTTTGATGTCAGCAGCAGACCGTCGTTTGTTGTCGGTGCATGCATAATGGCGAATACTTCATCCGTTTCGTCGTCACAGTCGTCATCGTTGTTATTATTTGACGGGGGGAAATCATCGTTACGACCTTTTCAATACTAATAATACGATCATAACACCATCACTCACAAGATTAATAATTCTATAATTCTTAATATAATATGAGTTTAAATAGGAATTTATATTATAATATAGTCTGTGAGTTTATCCAGCTGCAGCACGGTATGTGTACAACCTATATATTATAATTATCTTAACCTATATAATATATTATATATACTATTACTAATACGTTAAATATTGTGGCAATTAATTTCAATTTAAAATTACGTTTAGTGGTTTTTTATTTTTTATGATTATATATTGTATTAAAGCAATAAATTTAGATTAATACCTACCATTTTTTCATTTTTTTTTTTTTTATTATTTTAACAATGTATCTCAGTAACCAAATGAAAATTTAAGTTTTATATATGACAAAAATAACATAAAATTAATATTATAATTGTTTCACTACATTTCTATACAGATTTTAAGTCATGCGGGTACCTATTGCTTATGTATAGGAAATTAGGAATAATTATTATATAGCACAAGTTTATTAAAATATTTCACTTTATATAATTATTATTTATCTTCATTATAATTATTATGCTTACAAATTCATATTTAAATTGCATTTGTGCAATATATTATATTATAATTATTTTTAATTTGAAGGATAATCATTATTGTGTGATAATATTTATTTACAAGTTTACATGTTATAATAATCATTAATTCGACATAAATAATAATAGGAAATGCTAAATTATTATATTTTTAATACATAATTTTATTTGTGATGAATTATGATATTGGTGTGTTTTTATATTGAAACGGCATACCAGCCATGTAGGCATTTAGGCACTGGCGACTCAGTGACAAAAGTAGCTCGTCCTATTTCTGTCCAGCTTTTTGCATCTAAAATTACTACTCCAGCTTGATTTTCACATTCCGATCCACCCCAAACAATCGATGATAATACCACACCATCATCCTCGTCCTGTGTTATCAATATAATTATTATTTTAATAAAATATTTAAAATTTTAAACTGTATAAACTATAAAGCTGCTTTCACACATAGCGGTTTTTGGCCGCTGGCGGCCGCGGTTTTACGAGCAGTTTATTTTTCCCAATGTGAATAAACACAGGGAAAATCGAACTGCTCGTAAAACCGCTGCCGCCAGCGGCCGAAAACCGCTATGTGTGAAAGCAGCTTATGTGTATGGTCATACGAAGTTTTCAGCAAGGATTTATTATTTTCGAATAATACATTTATAATTTAGCTTATAAATTATATTTATAATGTTTCTACATCAGTTTAATATCATATTATCATAATATACTTTATTAGGTATTAATAAATAAAAGTAATTTTAAGGTAATTTCACGTATTTTAATTTAATTTAATATAATTTTTTTTTTTTAAACGTATGTATAGTATCTAACTATTTATTGTATTCTTACTAGCACATTATAAAATTACTAAAATAAAATAAATAATAACTTAAAATTATTTACTTCTTAACTGCGCAATATAATAGAACGATATTTCATACTTTTGCGTCCGGCGAAGAGACAAAAATTGGTTCACTAGGATAGACGTTCCGTTCACACCATTTTGAGCATGTTTTATTGTACGTATCCACCTTGATTAGCTAAATAAAAATAATTGTGAAAAACACATATATTATTTAAATATTTATTAATAAATATAGCCTATATTATATTCTATGTTAGTAAATTAATGTTTTTCAATTTTTATTATAATATGCATATTAGGTATATATTATTATTACCGTTCCAGGGTTTTCAGCATCAACGTCCGATGATATTGCATAAAAATACCTATACTTATTGCCAATTTTATAGTCGTTAATTCTAGGCGTCTCACATCCCAAATCGCATAGAACTTTGGGACATACATAATGATAATCACTTTTAACATCAATTATTGTAGAATTATTATGTGTATTATTAACCGGTAACAGGAATCTCAAAGGCCTGCTTCGAAACATGGATGCATAATTTGGGTTTCTATTAATATTCTAAAATTTAAAGAAAATGTTTATATAATAATTAATAATATATATACTCGTACATTATAAAAATATGCAGAGTATATAATATAAACAAATTGATTTAGACAATTTTCTTTAATATACCTACGATATATCGTATATTAAATATATTAAATATTATATATATTAATTTTAATAATTTAATTAGTATTATATTACTATTACTAATATATGTATTATAATTTTACTTGTAACGCTTCGATAAACATACAGTCAATCATGGAAGGGTCTCGGTAACAACAAATATCAATCACCACATGATCATCTTCTTCATATTGGTTAATGATATGAAGATAGAAAAATGCGTCTGATTTAAACGTTTTCACTGTTTCGCCGTCAGACCGTGAGACCAAATGTATTAACGTCTAAATATATATTTTTTTATATAATAGTATGTTGTATACCTATATATAGTTAATCAGTTACGTAATATTTCAATATAATAATTGCAATATTTTAAATCTTAATCCTTAAGTTTATTAAATGTATAAGTGAAATAAGTATATACTTTTAAGTAAGTAAGTATACCTATTTTATTCTATTTGGATTTGAATACATATGTTAGAAAACTAAAATAACTATAGCTTTAGACTTTGGAATTATATACTATTGTTTATTATATAACGATTAATATCGTATGTATATTTGGATTTCAAATCTTGAATTAAAAATTAATTAGGTTAGCGGCTAGGTTAGCTATATACTTACAGGAAAATCTTGAAACCATTTAAATGCATTAAATAATGGTTCTCCTTTGAATCGATTTACCATAACGGTAGATAATGAAATACTTAAAGGTTGTTCAACAATAACAAAATAACGCTTCGTTATGCCGAACGTATGCATATATCCAGGATGCAAAGGCCATCGACATTTAATGGAAGCCACAACGCGAATTTGTCTAAACATCTCATCCGTTGAATACTGGTATCCGGTTTCTTTATAAAAAAAAAAATTTCAGTAGTTATCACCTGCAGAAAGCAGAACTGTTCTGTAGTGAATAAAGGATATCCTATACTGTCCCTAGCGGCGAGTGCCACTATTTCTATAGGGCGCCAAAATTTTCTTATTATTTTTATTGGGGGTAGATGATATTTTAATCTCGAACATAATATGCTTGGGTTTGGGTCATAGGATAATATTTATTTAAATTATATATAACAATATGTAATATTTAATACATTCTCAATAATTTGGTCCATATAAAATTAATTAAAAATTATAATGTATTTTAAATAATATAATATACTCTTATTATATGTACATTTAGTTTCTATATTTTCCATGAATTGGTATATCGCATGTATATTACTATATTATACATTTTTCAAAAAGTTAGTACAAGAAGTACATTTAGGTTTATATAATTTCTTGATTTGTCAATAGAAGTACAATAATTAATAATTCATTGTAGTCAGTGGCGCCGAACCTATTTATTAGGGGTGGAGGTCGCCACCCCAGTTTTGAGTAATTAGTAAAAAAAAAAAAAAAATACAAATAGGCCATGAACTAGTCACATTTGGATGGTTGGTGCCGTTGGTGGATATTTATATTTCTTGGTGCCATTTCTAAAACAATTTAGTTCTGCTCCACTGATTGTAGTATTTACGTTTGGTATTTTTTTAATTCTAACATATATGCTAACACTTACACAATAATGCAGTAGGCCAGTAGCGCAATTAGAACAAAAAGCTAGGGGGGAGGGCTAAAGCTATAAATATAAATACAAATTATGTATACATATCATTTTATTTATTTAAATATATTATCCATAAGTCAATACTTAAACTATAAATATCATTTTATTATTTGTTTTTTTTAAAAAGACTATATTATATTTGATTTCAGTATGGAGAAAGATTAAGCCTTCAATCCTGTCTAATTTCACCACTATACAGAAATAAAATTTAAATTACCACGAATTATACCATGATTGATGGTTATTGGTTGTATATATTAGTTAATAGTTATTATATGATAAACGTTTATTATTTATCGGCTTTCGCCATACTTCATAAATATAAATATAAACATTAGTATATAGATTTAGTATACTTTTAAGAATCTTACCTGGATTGATTCGTGGAAAATTAACTACACAATAATGAGGACCATCAATTTTTGGTACAGTCGCTAAATTGAAAATTGCACCATCGGCTGTCACATGAGGATGTGCTGTATGGTGTACGATACCCGTCTGGCGGGCAACATCTATCTAATCAAAATGCATTATGTTAAACCCAATTTATACGTTTTATATAAGTAATACAATATGTAGTGATACAAATACAAGTATTATAAGTATACAATATTAAAATAAATAAAAACCCAAATCCACAAAAATTTACTTTTATTTTAAGCAAATACCTACGTATTTCGATAACAAAGTTACCATAGTCTATAATAAAAATGTATGAATGAAAATAATATAAAATATTTAATAAACAAATAATTTAAACAATTAATGAAATATATTATAATACGAATACGAGTATATAGATATAGGTAACTACTATGTAAATATCTGATATATCTGATATAAAAAAATATGTAATTATTTTACTATTTTCTTGCATTATTCAAACTCAAAATCTTAAAATAACCCTTTCACGGTTTAACAAAGTTATATGTAATTTATTTAATATTATAATTGAATTAAAAAAATATAAACTTACAGTTTCAAGTGTCTCCAGAGTTGTAGGATCAATTCTGATCATTATTGGATACTCGGTTAAAGTATAATATTCATCACCGATTGGATAAATAGATATCATAGCATTGTCTGAATGATCATTCTCCTCTTTAAATACACTAGACAACCTAAAATTAAAATCACACGTTTTCTAAAAAATATAGGATTTTGAATATTTCGTAAAATTCTCGTTTTTATGTGTATACTGTTTGATAAAATTGACAATTTTTAGCATTAAGGTCTGAAAATTTTACTGAAGTATATTTATATATTACTTAACATCATATCAGAATATTAGAAAAATCCCTAGTCTCAATGTTTTTTTTAAAGCTCTTTAAATTTGATATTTTTAGTTAATCGAAAACATTATGAAAGAAATGACGAAAAAACGGCATTATCTGACTGAATTTCGCTCAAAATAGTTTTTTCGAGTTTAATGGTTTATCATTGAATTCAAGTTATAATTAAAATTAAACACAATAATTGCACACCTGTATCCTTTCCACACCTGTATCCCTTCCTTGTTTTTTTTAATTTAAATTGTTTTAGTTATTGCTATTATATTATACCATACCTTATAATGATTTAATGTTTACTGATGCAAATGTATACAATAATAACAAAGTAAACAAAAAACCCATTAGTAATTATACTTGTACCTATACAAAATGATTCGTCTTATATAATATGTAGGTATATAATCTCGTTCATTTAAATATTGCATAGATGATAACTGATAGATAACTCAGTATTTTTGAAGTGATCAAAGCTCAATCTTATATTCACTTCAACTATTACATGTATAACGATGATAAAATAATAAAAATATAATAAATATAATATATTTATATGTGGCATAATATTGTTTTAATTGTATAATAGATGTTTTCGTATATACATACCGATGAAAAATTGTTTTACAAGGATCGGGACACGCTTTAGTTCCAAACTCGGTGTGGACAATCCTTTGAGCGGCTTTATTTTTTTTGTATGTGTTAGACTCTAAAAATCTACACTGATAAGACACTGTGCCGTTTTTGAACGCAAATCTGTATACAAACAAAATTGTCGACAAAAACGTCGTTGTGACCAAATCGAACAAAATTATTATTTTATTCGTTCGTTTTTACTAATTTATTACGCATATTTAATACCTAAATAATAATATAATATATATGGTATACTCATAATTACCTGTGTAACAGAGCTGAACAGTCGAATATGTGTTTGAACTCGTAATTACCCACTCGTGTAGTACCTGGACCGTTCCTCAACAACGATCCTGTCAACCATTCGGGTATTGTGCCTAATACATAAATATAATATTAAATTTATTATGTATATTGAACACTATTTGTAATGATACTATAATATATAATAGTTTATAATATTGCATTGAGATGCGATATCATATTATCACAATAGAATTTAAATAACGTTAGTGTGAGTGAGGATAATATCACTTGTCTTGTTGCATTTTTCTTATGATTTCTTGTTGTTTAAAGCACGGTTTTTTTTTTTTTTATCAGCGAAAATTGTATGGATAATTGAAATAACTTCGTATATTGAAATCGTGCAAGTATTAAATAATTTAACGTATACATGTGTAGGTATATATATATATATATATACGTATTATCGAAATCGAGTAAATTATACATATTATAAAATAGTTCTTATAATAAAAAAATATAATTATCTACCGTATATTTTTCAGATTTGTTTGGGTCTATAATATTTACATACCTAGCTAAATAATCGGTTCTTGACCTATATATGGGTTTCGGCCGTGTTGCAGGAGGCATAATATAAGCAAACCGTACATTGCTAGAGACCCATACTTAAATAGCGAGCTCTGATTGGCTCTAATTCAAATGAGATAACAATTTCGCTATCAATTATCAGTTATCAAATTCTAATATTTATTATTTATTATTATATTATATTATCTTATTGAATGATTGAGAATTTTTTGTAGGTATGTAGAAAGTTTTCTACCCGAAATAATACTCCAATTATCACGAATCTGATATGTTTCTTGTTGGAAGGTTGATGTAGTTGGTGCTTTATTTAGGTCATTTTTCAAATTTCTCAAAATTTGACCCTATACAATAGGAAAAACAACCAAAGAATGATGAAAAAGCAAGGGAAGAGCTACTGGAGTAAAAGGGATACAGGTATAAATTAATATTAACAACAAAAAAAAAAAAAAAAATGCCCATAAGTCATAATATTGTAGGTTACCGCAAAACACGCGAATGGAGACTGGACACTGGAGATAGTTTCATTTGCTCCCACCATAGTCTACTCGTAAATTTATTATAGACATAATATTATAGTTTTATAAATTATAATAGCATGTTATTATACTGTATACTGTATACTGTGATATATCGTGTATAGTTTAGATATTTTAAACATCTATAAATTATCACTATTTAACTTCTATAGTACAGTATTTAACAAATATTTAATAAATGTTATATTTAACATTGCATTGATGTTTTTTGTCAACATTAATAGTACATTATTTAGATGTTTTAAACATCTATTAATTATCACAAATAAACTTCCCAAATACAGTTTTTTATAAACATTGAGTAGAAGTAATTCCAAATATATTTTTCATCCGTTTATAATTAACATTGGATGTACGTTAAATAGTTGTTTTTTTTTTCGAGTAAAATTCTATTTTTTTAAAACATCCTATTTTTATTAAATAGATGTTTTTTCAAGATGTTATATTTTAAGACATTTATGGGATGTTTTAGTTGATCGATGGTACAGTGGGGGGTACGTGTATATCGCCCCAATAATGTACCGGTGTCCCACCAGGTTTGTTCTTGTCAATAATTTTTGATCTATTAAATATATTTAAAATCTTATTTTTATAATCTATTTATGCATAAACAAGTCATATTTTTCATTATATTTTTTTTTTTTTTTTTGTTGTACTCCAAATCAAAATAGAAAAAATATAATTTTTATTTTCATAATAGTTAAAATTTTGAGATAAACAAAGTTTTGTGTTTTGATTTTTGATTTTTCTTAAGTATTAGAAAATTGTATTAAACCCAAACAGATTCCAAATTTTCTAACGTCCAACCCAATACAATTTTATTTTACTCCTGTAGATGTAATATGTAAATATATAATATTATATTATTATACTTGTATATACTGACCACTGACCGCACCCCAGATCGGACTATGGATCTCCCGCGTACAGTTTCTTAGCCAAACCGATGTGTCACAATTCGGGTACAGACTATGATCGGCGTCGCGGTCGTCGTCCAACCGGCGAAATATGTCGTCGATCCCGGACCGACTGTCCGCAGCGGCCGACTCTCTCCAGCCGGCGATCCGTCTCCAGCCCTGCGCCAACCAAATCCGACATTTCTTATACCGGCCAACTATGGTCGATTTGACTTTTGACGTCAGTCTCGATTTGAACGTGACTTTTTTCGTTGACAAACGTCGCGGCACCGTTTTCATCGTCGAACTATATCATATTATCTTGGACATGTATTGTACCGTGTGTACAATTATTGTATACCCATACAGTAAAGCCGCGTGGGGGTGGGGGGACTCGTTTCGATACAGTAATCACATTATTTTATTATGTTTATTGCGTTATTGTTATTTTAAGCTCGCCAAACGAAAAGCGAGTTGTAATAATTGGATTTGTATAACTATACGAGTATATTGACCTTATGTTGTAGTTAGATTAATAATCTAACTATTGAACGGCTTCTATACGTATATAGATGATACGCGAAAAGGTCTAAATCCTTACAAAGTTATGCGCAAAGGTAGTATTATTGACATATATATGTATACTACTTATAACGATATAACGAATCGATTAAACGAAAGTAGGTTATATCCATTATTTGAGTTGCGACTTGTGAGTTAAGTTATATTTCGGAAATTATATTTAAAAATTGAAATTTTGAAATTTGATTGAACTGAGAAATATATATTAATGGTTTTACAACGATATATATATATTTTTATGTTTGAAGACATTTTTCGATAAGAAATAATGGTCCAGTTATTACGAATAGCGCATGTTTCCAGTTGTAGGGAATTGCATATTTGTATCTATAATTAGTTCTTTATTTAGGTCAATTTTTGAATTTATTAAAATTGAGGTTATTCGAATGGAATAATTACCAAACTAAAAAAGGCAAAAATTTACTTAAACTGTAATTTTGACGATTTTGATTTCAAATATTTTTATGACAACTCAAGAAATATTGAATTTAATTTATTGGGTGTTAAAATAAGTATCTAATTTACATTATACGTGATAAACTTTGGAGCTTTTACGTTGATATTTAAATTAAAATGAATAGGTATTATAATTTTAATAAAAAATGTATAAATAGTACGTACCTATATTTGATTAAACTTCGCTCAGAATATTCGTTTCGAATTTTATAATTCAAATCTTGATGTAAGTACAATACTATCCTTCCTATTACCCATTACCCTTATTTCAATCTTAAATGATGTAAGTATTCCTTTTTTTTTTTTTAAACATAAATTTATATTCTATATGTTTAGATATATAAATTTTGCTTGTCATATTATTATAAATTAAGTGCATTATAATGATAATATGATATATTATGATGATGATAAAAACTTAATTCTTTTTCACTATACATGTATACAATGTTTAATAGTTGTAAGTATATATTAACGCCTTCTTATTCAATAAAACACTTGTTATATTTTTATGTGTAATCCGCGTTGATACAAAAATTTTCTTGAAAATACTAAATATTTAATTATTATTATTATTATTTCTTATTTGTTACGTACCTGCATATTAAAATTGATCGATACGTCGTATAATACTTACGACGAACAAAACAAATTAATGTGTGTATTATTTTAACATAATAATAACATGTTTCCAATGCATGAAATCCACACAGAAATTATACACTAATTATGTTGTAATTTAAAAAAATAAATAAATAAAACTTAGAATTTTTTTATAAAAGGAAAAAATATTCCTTAACACTATACGAGTATATTACATCGGTTGAATTTCGCGAGCGGTTTGGTATTCTTTTTTTATTTTTTAAGTACACTTAACTGTGGCTACTATAATATACTATGTGTCCGCGTCGTCGAGTAAACCGCGGATCGATTATGTTTTTATTACGCAACTACCTAGGTATAATAATTCGTATAATATTTCCAAGGACGGTGCATACAAAACTGTAAAATGGAGAATTTTGATTAAATATAATTAAATTGACTTATATAATGTTTAATGTACTTATATTTCATTGTGTTCATAATAATAATATTGCGGAAATATATTAGGGTTCTATACAATTAATAATATGTATAAATTAATGTTATATTATGTTATGAATTTTGTCTTTCATTTATTTTGTTTTTTTTTTTTTTTTTGTTACAGCAACTCAAAAAACTTATAATTACACATGTTTGTGTTTAAAAATAAATAGACTACAGTTCCGTTAAATTAGTTTATATTACTATAGTGAACTTTTTTTTTTAATAGTTAAATTTAAATTTAATAACCTTAATTCAAATACTTTGATTTTTTAATATCTTATTTAAGGATGTTTATTCTGTAGTGATTTATTTTACAATCAAAATTTCACTATATTTAAATAATTAAAACAATAATATACATGTATAATGTTCGGTTTGTTTTATGAATTTACTATTGATCAATCTTGATCTTGAATGGTATGTTTAACTATACTCAACTGAAAAAAATTAATTGACAAGACGAAAAGTGTCGCACTGACAATCGATAAATGAAGTGAGATAAAATAAATAAATAAATGAGAAATGCAATATAGTTGCAATTTAAGTTTAATCAATCGGTAAGGAGTTCTATCATTACATATCTAAATATAGGTTAGGTTAGGTATAATATTATGTTGAATAAGATTATGCATTCAAATTGAAAAAAAAATAATCACCATTCATTAATTCATTAATCGAATAAATTTGACATAATATTTAAATATTTCTAATTTTGTCTGGTAATAATAATAAAATATGTGTGATGTCATTATTATTCTTGTTGCGAGATATAGACGATGAAAATATGAATAAAAACTTCTTTTATTTAAACTTTTAGTATTAGATTCTGAGCGAAGCGAAGAATGTATTGGTTTTATAATAATATGTGTGATTTTTTGTTTTATTTGTTTTTGTTTTTATGTCTGAAGACACTTCATTACACGAAATAATACTCCGATTTTCACGAATAGCATATGCTTCCGGTTGGAAAGTGGCTGTAGTTAATATTTTATTTAAGTCATTTTTCGAATTTCTCAAAATTGACCTTAAGCGGTAGAAAAAACAACGAAAAAACGGCATTTTTCACGAAAACTAAATTTTCGACGAATTCGGTTTCAATATTTGACGACAACTCGGAAAATTTTGAATTTGGAGACTTGAAAATTTTATTGAGTATTTACATAATAGGTATTATATATAAGTGGTAAAATTTTGGAACCGTTACGTTAATTTTTCTACAAATTATAGACTGAATATTTCGTAAAATTCTCGTTTTTATGTATACCTGTATAATACTATAATGTTTAATAAAATTGACAATTCTTGTCATTAAGGTCTGAAAATTTTATTAAAGTATTACATATTACATATTTACATATTACTTAACATCATATTAAAATATTAGAAAAATCCCTAATCTCAATTTTCTTTATAGCTGTTTAAAGTTGATATTTTTAGTTTAAACGAAAATCTTAGAATCCATACGAATACGTATATTCTTCTTATTATTTCTCAATACTTTTACAATAAAAATTAATAGAAAAGCTAAAAAATTTGGAAAATTTTTGAAAATTTTATTGAAGCTTATGGTTGGTCATATATCTTAACGAATATCCAAAATTTTAGGAAAATCAAGACTCAATTTTTTTATAGATTGAAATTTCAGTAAAATTAATATTTAAAGTATTTATATGGATTCTTCCTATTATATTATTTTATAATAATGTTTAATAAAATTGACAAAATTTTTTATAATATGGACATTTAGGTAACAAGGGATTTTATGAGAAGTTATATTTAACTTAGAGATTTGAAAATTTTAGGGTGTTAATTTATGTACGATATAATATGGTCCCTATATTATGTGTCATAAAATTTTGCGTTTTAAATATTTAATAAAAAATGTTAAAATTGTAATCAATACCTCTACATTATCTGACTGAACTTCGCTCAGAATAGGTTTTTCAAATGCAATGGTTTATCATTGCATTCAAATTCTAATTTAAATTAAACACTATTATTTGCACACTTATATCCCTTCGGCAGGAGTATCTCTTCCCTTTTTTTATCTTAATAATATTTTTAAAAAAAGTAAAATCTAGGTTAAAAACAAATTGCTTTACTGTAATGCATTATTATGTACTTGTCTATATATTACAAGAAAAAAGTATATCGGATAATCATCATTAATTTATGTTATGTGACTTCTAATATTCTGTTTCATTAACACGTTATTAATACGTTATCATTATGATAGGTAATTGATATTTAATATTTTATTTATTTTATTTTATTTATTATGCTCATTTTTTTGGATTGTATTTCGATCATTTCACACAATCACGTAGTATAAATTAATTATTTGAATGTTTTGGATCCCACGAAATATTCAGAATTAAACATACCTCATTAATTTATATATACAATATACTAGTAGTTTTACTATTACATGTATATAATATTGTAAACTTTTACATTATTAATTATTACGATCTCATCAGATATCGAGAATTAATTTTTTTTATTATTATAATATTGTGAGAAACCATTTATTTCAATATAATTATTAATAATTTATATGTTAAACAAAATGCATTATTTTATACGCCGATATACGACTGAATATACCAGGATGATTTAGTCTTGTCTCTTGTGTGAAATTAAATTATTAATAATATATTAATATTCATTCAAAACAGTTAAATAATTAATCCATTAATCATAATTTATTTCATTATTAAATGAAGATTTAAAATTATATGTTTGTGACAAATACAAATAATGTAACAAATATATAAGTAGGTATATTATAATTATATAAGAGTATATAATATGAAACAAAATCTACAATTTTGAATAAAGTATACAAAAACAAATACATCTCGTAGTAAGTATAGAACGTGCAATATTATTTCTAATAATTATAATTTTATAAAAATTTTAAACTTAAATTGTAATCTTGCAAATACTGAAATACCACTTGTTTTAATAATATATATATATACGAGTATATAGTTTCATAGGTTAATCACCTGTAGGATTCAATTAAATTGAATATATTTTTAATTATTTAATCTATATAGTTTTTTTTATTCATGACACAGAAAATCTGAAAATAAACCATATCGTTGTTGAAAATATATATTATATTATTATTTATTACATATATGATATAGGTATTAATTATTAGTTATTACCTATGTATAATATAATATTCGTCAGATTCGTCTTATATATATATACCTTATACCTATATATATTATATAGTAGATTAATAGAAATTAATAAATACTTTAATTATATTATATATATACGTATATTATATATAATATTATATTATATTTTTTTTTAATTATATTAAATTTAAACCTCTAAGCAATTTGAGCATTGATCGTTTCACTTTTGAACATGTCGAGAATTTTAAATATCTAGGTGTTAATATAACTCATAAAAATAATATGCATAACGAGATTAAATCTAGAATAAGTGCAACAAATCGTGGGTACCATGCAATGAGTAAAATGTTCACATCGAAGCTCCTTTCGAGAGATGCAAAGAAAAAATTATATATGGCCTACTTACGTTCAATTGTTATGTACGGGTGTGAAACGTGGTCCACGACGCAGTGTGATGAAAATAAATTACTAATCTTCGAAAGAAAAATACTTAGAAAAATATATGGTCCTATGCTAAACCCCAATAATGGTATTTACGAGCGGAGAAAAAACGCGGACTTGAACAGATTGTATAATGCCCCCAATGTACAAAATTTTCTGATATCAAAAACGTTAGAATTTGCTGGCCATGTATGGCGTGCAGAGGGGGGATTGCTTAAACAGGTACTCAATAACAAGCCAAACAAAAAACGACCTGTGGGAAGACCAAGACAACGGTGGATGGACCGTGTTAAAGATGATTTAAAGAGATTAAAAGATGGAGCGGATATTAAAGAAGCAGTGGATCGAGAAGGTTGGAGGGCTCTGGTAGAAGCTGCGAAGCGCCTACATGGCGCGTAAAGCAAAATAATAAAAAAAAAAAAAATATTAAATTTAAATATTACAATATGTTAAAATAATTAATAAAATTGTTGTCGATTCGTTGTTGAACGTTTTGAAAAAAATTGTACATTATCATAAAGAATATAATCTAAAAATTATTTGGTTACAGTATAAAAAAAATATGCATAATATATTATTTAAATTTTATATAATATTTATTTATTTTTACTCTTAGCTATATATAAAAAAAATTGTAATTATAATATTTACAAAATTTGGAACTGATAAAATGCAATATTAAGTATTTGCGAGCTTCAATCAAATTTTCAAAAATAGTAGGTATTGTAGAATATTGAGAAATAATAACAAGAATATTCATATAAATACTATAAATATCGATTTTACTCAAATTTCAAGTTTAAACACTTTTATAAAAAATTGAGACTTATAAATAGAATTGAGAGTTATAGTAAAATATTGAAATTGATTTCGTTAAAATTTTCCTATCGAATAGCGTGAATTTTAGGAAATTCAAAAAATTAGAGTTCTAACTACATCCACTTTCCTGCAGGAAAGGAAAGGAATATGCTTTTAATGAAAATCGGAGCATTATATCTGGTAGAATAATTGTTTACAGACAAAAGAAAAATGGAATACCTGACACACCATCACTGTAAAACCAATACATTATTTAACGTTGAGAATCTAGAATAACGTAAGTATAAAATAATATGTAATTATATATAAATAACAATTATTAATAATTAACTTAAATGTTTTTACAATATTTGCGTATAATATACCTATTATATGTGTTAAACGGTTTAATGACGTAAATGTTATTATTTACATAAATTTAAATGTACCTAGATAAATAGGTACGACCAGATAGACAGTAATAACTAATAACTAATGATGATGATGATGATGATTGATGTTACAAATATATATTATAAAATAATAATTAATTACACGTGTGCGAAAGTAAATACAATAACAATATTATAAAAAATACAAATTTACTATGTTTACTAAAAACGTAAAAACTATGTCGTGTTGACGGAATATTACTTATCTCGTCTTACGCCATAAAATAACACATTTTTATAATAAGATTAAATAATTATTAATTATATTTCATATCCAATTATTTTTTCCTTCCCGGTATTACAATACGGTTATGTTCGCTTATCACATTCGACGCATTTATATAGAATCGTATTACAATATTTCGCTGTCAGTTTGTTTTCAAAAATATTCCAATTCAGTCCATTATACTAAGACTGATATAATTTTACTAGTTTTTCGTATTAAGTATCTTTTCGTTCAACATCATGAAGCACTCGGTATGTAATTACACACGTAACAATAAAAAATATTGTTAATGTTTAATTATTTTTCAATGTTAAATTATTAATATAAATTAGGGGAATGCGGGACTCGTATTTGTTTGAATATTTATTGGTTTATTTTCTCGAAATCAAATTTCTTATTTTCGTAGTTTTAAAATGTCGAATAAAATATATTTCTCTAATAACTATTTGCACCAGGTGGCAGTTGAACTTTTAATTTAAAATAGTTTGTCTTTCAGTCTATAAATGTACAATTAAATTTCCTTATGGGAGGTTGAAACTAATCCAATGTTTGATCGTAGATTATATTATTTTAAGGATTATTTTACTATAAACTCGTTAAATTTTTATCGTTATTTAAAATGATTATTTTTCAATTTATCTGTTGTTTTAGTTTACATTAAGATTTTTGTGATTTTAGATATTTTTAAACATGTTAAAAATTTATGCCAGAAGTAAAGATGCAAATGCAGAAGGTGCATATTTTTCTGTATCTTTGACCTAAGATTTTGAAAACTCACAACAATCAATACTTATTAAAACGATTATAAAATTAAATATTATATATTAACTAAGAAAAAAAAATTAAGTTAATTGATTAAAATTTTTTGATTTTATGTATTAAAAGTATTTAAAAATAAAATATCCCTATTATATTGGATATATACATATATAATATATATTACTATACATTATTATATAATAGTATTTCTCATTTATTAAATTCAAAATTTGTTTTTGTGTAATATAAATGAACAGCGATTTCAGATAAAATATTATTTTAAACGTAAATAAATAAAATTACTAATCTCTTTCAACGTCTTTAATATAGTTTAGTACTACAATATTATTACAACAATAATATTATTACTTATATCCTACCTACTTTTATATTAGATATTTTGAAAATTATTTTATCAACTCGATTCGATTTAGTATAGTGTAATATTAATATAATAAAATAATAAATATTAATCTATGATTTAATGTGATTATATTAAATTATATTAAAATTTGAATATATATTTCGTATAGATATTATTTCTTTTCGTGGCTGTAGTTCTGATACAACAATGCCTGACTGTTAGCTTACACCACGAAAAAGAAATAGGCGAACCGAATTGTCATCATCATCACGAACATGAAAAAAGTGAGAACCACGAACACAGTCACAATCATAACCATGAACATAACCACGATCAAAATCATGAATATAACCATGAACATAATCACGAACATAACCACGAACACAATCACCAACATAACCACGAACACAATGGCGATGGTCAAGAACCTGCTCATGATCATGGAAGTCAATAATATAATTCACGTTAAGAAACGACGAAGATAAATTATAGAACACTATTGGCATAACATTATTGTTAGTAGATAATACGAAAAATATTTAATAACCAAACAATAAGCCTATTTACTAATATATACGTAATAATAATTTCTATTGGACTCACAATACTTACATAACATTATAATTTATAAATTTACAATTATATAGTTAATAAACGATGAATTATTTATAAAAACAATATTATTATATTATATTAAAATATTAATGTTGAATTTTCTATAATTAACGTCGTAATCGTAAAATATACGTTCGTATACTATACATTATTTACTATGATTATTATATTTTAATAACAATAATATATTATTTTATTTATATATTTCGATAAATGCTGTATTTATTTGATACCTACAAGTTTTATATGTTATCTTATTATCATATTAAATGTTTTATTGTGCACGCCTAATGTCTATATTTCATTGTGAAATACATCACATATGTTAAACGAAAGAAATTAATAAAATACGTTACACTTGAATAATATTATTGCAAATCGTATAAATGATTGGAGAATTAAAAAAAATATATTAATGTAACTAATATAATATACAACCACAACGTCTAATGTTACTTGTATAAACGCGTTAATCGATACAATTTTCGCGCTCCAACTTTCTCAATATTTTAATTTGTAAACGTTTAAAAAATTGTATCGATACAATTTAATTTTGTCGATCTGTTAAATTATCTATTTGAAAACAACAGAAAAAATTTACTTAAGTTAATAAATGTATTATTAAATTTAATTTGTTTTAATTATATTATTTGTTATTTAAAATAAAAATAAAATTATATAGGTATATTATATGAGATCATCGTGCTCGTGCATATGACATTTCTTAGAGTGAGTCTGAAAATCTCAGTAATTTCAGTATATGTTTTACTATCCCATACATAAAAGTATATTTTTATTTTTAAATTAAATATTTAAATTAATAATATTTAAATTTTTATATTTTTAAATTATCTTAGAAGTTTAAAACTGTTATTAATTATTATTTATGTTTAATAATCAGTTCTGTATACGTTTGAAATTAAATATTTTTTTATCTAATTCGTTTCATAATAACAATAGTACCTACAACACTGTATAATTAATTAAAAACTCAAGCAAATAAAGCAATATAAGCAAATAAAAATTAAATGTTTATGTATATCCATTCTTTGGACGTATCACGTAGGTATATATGGTTTAGAAATTAGAATAGAACCAAATTGCATTTATAATATTAATATTAATTATCTATTATCTTTATAATTATATTATGTTGTAATCATATAATATTGTACCTCTTAGATTACCATTACGTGATGATTAATTAAATTTTTAAATCGTATACAAGATTTAATTGGTTGTTTTTTATTTTAATACAAATATTACGTTAAACGTTTTTCCATAAATATTTTATCATTTTATAAACATTATTTTGAGAAAAACACGTATTTTAAAATGTATAATAATTATTAATTACAAAACAGTTTGAAATACAAATTACATAATATTATACATATAAATATATAATATTATAATATTATATAGGTTGGGTTACCGAACGTACGACGGACAAATTGTAAATAACCATAATGTTATGATTTGAATATATGATGGGCAATGGCAATTGGCAATAATATCACATAAAACGTTAAAGGTTAATCGGTCATGTTGTTATTATTATAGGTAGGTAGGTATAGAGTTAAAATTTGCTAAAACACAAGCAGTAAATTTAAATTTTACAATATTGATAATAATATTGAGGCAACAATGCAACATTTATACATATTATATTATATTATACACGCATATAAAAATAATTAAATAAACAAAAATATAATATTTAAAATTTAAAACTAAATTTTAATATAATATAACATTATAATAATAACTAGGTATTTATTTACGAATATAGATATTGGACGGGCAATGATTAATTTTAAATAAACAAACATGTTTTCAAGTTATTTATTCGACCATTTATAATATAATATAATATTATTGATTGTAATATTACATAAAAGATAATATACATGATATATTGATATGTATAAATGACTAATATTAATTAAATCAAAATTATCAAGGTTTAAATGAAAAATAGAGGGTTGAGTTTATGAGAAATATTATAAATATTTTGTTTTTTATTAGGGAGAATATTTATATAATTAAATTTTGTGATGGAACACTCACAGAATCTTGGAAGGAATAGATGAAGAGAATGAATAATGCTTACACAAAATCCTATTATAGTAGATTATGTACGAGTATATAATAAATTTAAAGACTTAAAGTCACTTAGGGGTAGGAAAGGTTTAAAACAAATTTTTTTGTGTATATGAAACGATAAAATAACTAGTTAACAGACAGCGAAAAATTATTTTTAACCTTTTAAACCTTAGACATAAACACACAATTCACAACCATAGTAGTCGCAGTATTAGTCCTAATATCTAAATATATATATTATCTAAATCATGCGAATCAGGATGCGTTTATAAGTATAAATATAGTATAGGAAATTCTGTCATTGTATTTGTATATACAATGACGGAACATTTTGGTCAAAGTAGGAAATTTATTTTAAAACTATTTAGGAATGATTAATTGATTATGTTTTTGAGTTTTTCAAAAAAAACCTAAATAGTTTAAAATATACTTTTAAAGTGTTAAGAATAGCTCGCTTTGCCTACAGGATTCGCTCACTTCCTGAAGCACCTCTTCGTAGCATTTTTTGTGAGAATGGGGCTACATATCAAAGGCCAAGGGACTAAAATAATACCTATTTGTGTTTATGTAAACCAGATACTGGTGGGTTTTTTATATGATTTGAAATCTCGCTTCACGAGACGGCGTCATACACTGATTAGGTATTAAAATAATAAAATTGGTATGTATACGTGCCCCATTTCCTACTTTGGACATAACATAATATATAAAATATATTATACATTTTATTTTACAATTTCATTGAAATATTTTAATATAAGATATCAGATAAATGTATAATTTTCGAAATATTTCAAATTACGAGGTATCATAATTATTAATACTTATGTCTTATAGATTATAGTATATTATATTAATCGTGTCTACATATCAAATGTTTAATTTCTATTTAATATGTAATATACGTGTAACTCATTCCGAAATTTATCTACGTTTATAATATTAAGTAGGTACATATTAAAACATATTATTTTGTTATCATACTTATCGAGAAATAATTTAGTATGACCTCTGAACAAACGTCTGACACGGCGAGGCTTTTATTTTATTTTACTTTTTAATAATGATGCACTATATACAGATTACATAAGTTAGTTATCATTATTAAATAAATATAATTTGTTTTAATAACTCCATCGGCTATGTAGGTCCTGTACTGCACAGACTACGTTTTACGTGGTTTCGTTCTACCCACTTGATCCAAAAATACTCATTGACTATTCTTAAAAATTTACTAATGTTTACTATATAAAATATAATAATAATAATAATAATAATAATAATAATAATAATAATAATAAT
>JAIUCT010000008.1:602261-637330 GCA_021307375.1 Tetraneura akinire
ATAATAATAATAATAATAATAATAATAATAATAATAATAATAATAATAATAATAATAATAATAATAAAATAATAATAAAGAAAATTTCAAATTTCAAATTAAATCAATCATTAAGTTTATATATAAATTAATATAAATATATTTAAAACATTATTACCTTGTAATAATTAAATCGATTTCCGAATTCCGAATATGTATATTTTCATGCAAAACTATGATCACAAACTATAAAAAACAACAGATAAAATTGTATAATAAATATTATCATACTATAACCATGATATTATACTAATATTTAATAATGCGTCGAGAATATTATAAATAATAACTAGGTATATAATGTGTGCTGTTATAGTAGGTACTTATGAGTACACATTATGAAGTCTTCAAAAATCATAATTTACGTACCTACCTAATTATTATATTTTAATATAAGTAATATCCAATAAGTATATTATGAATATTAATATATTTAAGGCTATTATATGTTTAGTTGTTTTGTATTTTGTATAATAATATTGTAGGTAATTAAAATTAACTTTAGACTTAGCCCTGTCGATAATTTACAATTCAATCAACTGCGTGTATTGATTTAAAAGCTCTATTTAACCGTTTTATTTCAATTGATTACATTTATGGTTTATTCTATAATTAGAAAATGCTGGGTGGGTGAAAAAAGAATATCCCATTGTATAAAATGATTTATTTCTAATTTTACATGGAGAATATACATATTAATAATAATATATTTTATATAATATTATAATATGAAAATGAAGAACATTATATAGTAAATATTAATATACACCTATATAATATACATCGTGAAGGAACATTGCGGAAACAGCTGCTGCACGGAAAATGACGTATAGAAAATCGGCTAGCCTTGACTACTAACTTACCAAAAGAAACAGCTCGACAGTATACAATGGAGAAACGTACCTATACCTATACGTTTAAAAATGTAGAGGACACGTGGACATTTCTTTATGTTTAAATAATATATATATATATCTATTATATAATGTATAATAGAGACAGGTGGACATTGTAGGGGGTTGGCCGAGTCGTAAGTACAATGGAAACATCGTAAACAAAAGAACAAACGTGTACGGTATACGGTATACCCGTCGCCATTTTAAGAAAAATCTGGTAAGGGATGTATTATAAATGTTAATACATTATTTGTATTACAGAAATTTTTTATTTTTAGATATACCTACATATTTTTACAAGGCTGGGAAAGTAAATGAAATTTTTAAAAAAAATAAAGATTTAACATTATACATTTATATATGTCAAAATCTCAAATAATTTTATTAATATTGTGTATAAAAATAAACATGTTATGTATTTATAAATTATAATTTTTCAAATACATTTATACTTGCATATTAATAATATATTAATACAAATTATAAAATAGTGTTTATTACTATATTATAATTACATTTTTTATGAACCAAAATATATAGGTAATATTAATGTTTGCCGTTTATAGGTATATATTTTATATATCTACGTATGTATATCAAAAAAATAAAATTATAATTAGTTTCTATCTAACAAGAAAAATAAAATTTTCTTTTCATTGAATTGTCTAAATATAATATCCAATATGAAAAAATTAAATACAAAAGAAATTATTTTTTATAAATAAAGTGTGTATAAAAATATAGGTAGTTATATTAACAATTAACTTAATTTGAATTTTAATAAAATAATAACTCGTTAACTATTAAGTTAATACATAATAAAAAAGTTAAGCTACAAGTTAACTTATCTAATATTAAAATTTTAAAAATTAAAATTAACTTAACTTTAACTTATTAATTCGTTAATGCCCAGCCTTGTTTTTTTGCATACTTATTACTTATAGGAATGTGAATGTCGAATGATTAACAATACTTATATGTGAGGACTGAGAAATTTATCATTAATGAAATATTTGCAATTTGCATTTTACACCATGAAAAATATCATTACATTATTATACATTTTAAATATCGACACAAAATATAATAATATAATATAGTTTATCATTAAAATACAAGTATGTTCGTCTGTCTACATATGATTATTTCAACTGTACATATTATATAATATATAGTATATAATATCATATAATTATCTAATCTAAATTTTATAAAATGCCCAATTTGTACAAAAACGAATAAATAACAAAATAACTAAATCCAATATCATATAATTTAAATCAGGCACGTACACTTAAAAAATTTTCGGGGAGAGGAGAGGTTCTAAGTTATATCGAGTTACTTATATATAAAATTTACTGTAAATGTTAATATTTAATAGTTATGTTTATTAACCAACAAAATTTGAGGCATCTATAGAAATAAATTTATAACATAAATACGTATAATAAATTTATAATATACGTCATTGGTAACGTATTATAAATTACATTGTAATTTTGTAAATAATTTGTAGAGCAATATACTATAATTTTGGAAAAAAATCGGGAAAGGGAGGTTGAACTCCTTATGGCCTTATGTATGTGTCTGATTTAAATTATAAAATATTTTATAGAAATATAACCAAACATATATCCAAATTAATTAATTTGTCAAACACAAATACACAATACTAATACTGTGTTACTAGAAATCCTTGACATTTTTTATATAAAAGGTAATGGATTTATGATGTTTAATAAATCAATAGTATTGAGAAAATCCAAGCATGTAAATATTATATTGAGTTTAAAGTTTAAAGATACCTTGGCGTTTTAATATTATAACTAATTCTTTAGACATGTAATTTATATATTTTTTATATCTATTTTATCGTTATTGAGTTCTGATATAGGTAAAAATATAAACTAACAAATAACAATTAATTATTTCAAATAACTTAATGAAAACTAAATAGAAAATTATATTTTATTTTGAATAATATTATTAGGCATATCGTATATGTTAATTAGTAATTAAAAATTATTAATCGTCTAACTACCATTTTCAGAAAATTTGATATTTGACCACACTACAAGGCACTAGAGTTTTTATAGTAAAGCATGTTTTTGAGCATAAAAACAGGCGACGCGTAGGCCCCTTGAATAAAATGTTTACGCAATACAAAATGCACTATTGTTTGTCAGTTTGTCGACGTAAGTCGTTACTTGTTCACGTTCAATATTTTTAACATCATTATAATTATTTTATATAATATTTTTAAATATTGAAAACTAATGTAGGTAGGTACTCATAACTCATGTACAGTAACTTTATTATTTACTATTATTACTTATACCAGATAGAACATGAAATACAATTAAAAATATGTTAATAGAAAATTCTAAAGACAATTTAGTGGCTAACTCGTTCAATGTTCATATATATTATTCTTTGTCTGAGTGGAACATAAATAAATTTTATAAAGGTGTCCAATGTACATGAGACATGACCACATTTCTGGATAATATAAAACTATCACTAACATAATATTATTGATTATATTCCCCTCAAAATAAATTAGTATAATCTCACAATTTATTAGCTAGATACTAAATATTTTTATCATATTATTTTTCTTATGATAATTAAACAAAAGACTTTAGCCTTTACCCATCCTTCCTATATTTTTGCACTAGTTGGACTAGTTAAGTGTATATTTTTTAACACAATGTAAAATTATTCAATAAGACAATAATATCTATTAATTACAGCCGATTAAAATATTTAAATTATAAGGATTTTCTTTATCAGAATATTTAAATTATATAACAATATTAATAATTTTAAAAGCGCTGTTTGTGCATAGTATTGTATATTATATTTATTATTTAATTGTACTAATGTAGTTATGTATATTAATTTATGACTTTAGTCTATTGAGATTTGAGGAATAGTTTTTTTAAATGATTTTCTCTATTTTCATTTAAATAATAAATACCTACCTACTTTTCAACCGAATGCTTTTTTAATCTTTAATCTTTGTTCAATTTAATTATCTTACCAGGATGATTGTGTAATTATTAACTGTGTTCCTATATGAGTATCTATATACTATAAAATATATTATAAATACACCGTGACTGAATTATCCGAGATTGAGACCAAACTACCAAAGACCCATGGATATCTATATTAGGTATATAATTATTTAAACGCTAGTAACAGTTGTCGTTTAATTTATGACTTACATAAAATTTAAATATTATTAATTAGATAAACGTTCTGTTGGTATAATATAACACTTATTCCCATTAATCATATACTAAATAACTACAAAAACACGTACGCTTATGCTTATGTATTACTTTATTATGTATACTTTTTTTTTTTAATAGGTGAAAACTTATGATTCCCCTTTAATTTCTCAGTTAAAAACCAATAACCCTACTTCATGATAGTATATATATTATATATACGAGTATAAATAGTACATCATATTTTATTTATATTGTTGTTACCTATTGTATATACTTGTAGGTACCTACCATACAATATTTATGTATAGGAAATTCGACACATTTACGTATAATATGTCACGTATTTAACTTATCGCATAATAATATCGTTATTAAAATAATAATAATTATAAATTATTATAATATGATGTTTGTAACGTTCTGAACAGTAAATATACACTGTATGAACGCACGCGTCGTACCATATAATGGCGTATATTTATATACGACGGAAGAGTAGAAAAGGATAGATTCCTCATGACCTTTTTGTCGAGTACATTAATGTCGACAGTAGTAGGTACGTATAATACTGTTATAATGATTTTTTTATGACTGTATACCGTATATAATATGTATTTATAATTATCAACATTTTGAAGTCCACACCTCCCATCTCCCCCCATCAAATGATCCGGGTTAAGGGGATGGAAGGGAGTTTCGAGAATGGATATCTTAAAAATATAAGTGTATTAATAGGTATAATTTAATTATTATTAAAAATATTATATTTTAAATTAAATAACTTTTTTTTTATAGATGAAGCAATAAATTCTTTAACCAAATTCGTCCTGAAATATCTATAAATAATCCTAAATACGTCACTCCGAGGTAAATGCAATTCTAATACACTGAAGTCGGAGTGTGCAGAACAATATAGGTACATTATAATATAGTTAACATTTAGAAACAACAAAAGCATTTAAAAAAAAAATCATAATCATTTTCAAATTTAAATGCGGCAAAACAAGAATAAAAAGATGAGCTGATACTCCTGCCGCACTGGATACAGGTGTGCGAATCATAGCGTTTAATTTTAATTAGAATTTGAATGCAATGATAAACCATTGCATTCGTAAAAATGATTCTGAGCGAAGTTCAGTCAGATTATAATTTTCGTTTGAACTAAAAATATCAACTTAAAACAGCTATAAAAAAAATTGAGATTAGGGATTTTTCTAATATTTTAGTATGATGTTAAGTAATCTATAAGTATACTTCAGCAAAATTTTCAGACCCTAATATCAAAAATTGCCAATTTTATCAAACATTATATACGTAAAAACGAGAATTTTACGAAATATTCAATGTCCAATATTTTGTAGGTAAATGAACGTAACGGTTCCAAAATTTTACTACATATATATAATAGCTATGTAAACACCCAAAAACATTTTCAAGTCTATATCTTAAAAATTGCCCGAGTTATCGAGAAATATAGAAATTGAATTCGTCAAAATTTCATTTTTCGTGAAAAATGCCGTTTTTTCGTCATTTTTTCGAAGTTTTTTCTTCCGCTTAGGGTCAATTTTGAGAAATTCGAAAAATGACCTAAATAAAGTACCAACTAGATCCACTTTGCTACCGGAAACATATCCTATTCGTGAAAATCGGAGCATTATTTCGGGTCGTAATTTTGTTTTCAGACATAAAAAAAAAAATCACACATCATTGTAAAACCAATACATTCTTCGCTTCGCTCAGAATCTAAAATATTCATTGACATTTAACAAGAAAACGTAATAAATCACACATCGTCTATATTCTCGATTTTGGTATATTTATTCCTTGGAATTCATGTCAATTTCGATCGCCATGGGTGATGAACAATTTTTCGGTTATAATTGTACACAAGACACAACTGCACAGTGAACTAATTTTTATTTATTTATTTAAGTCTTTATACGGCAAGGCCTAATTACATTATTAAAATAGTTACATTCGTTCGTTTAATATATAATAGTAAATTACAAGAAAAGAGAAAACAACATATACGTATAATAATATACAAATACTATATCGCTATGAATTAACAAGTGTTATAATTATAAATTATAATATTTCTTAAATGAGTTGAAAAACTTAAATGAAGTTTGGTGAAATAAAAAGATATATTTTTAATTCATTTATAGATTTCACAATTCTGTTATGGGGGTATTGCTCATATAATTTGTTACTTCTGTGCTTAAATGTTAAATAAAATGTATTTTTAGACCGGGTGTTACGAATAGGTGAAAAGAGAAACGACTTAAGAAAACAGGACAATCAATGTTTCCTGCGAAAAACTTATACGCAAAATATTAAAAGTGACATTAAAAGAGACAGTGGAGTGTAAGACGAATGAGGTACTCTGGGTATGGGACACTTAAAAGAAAGGAAACGTAAGAACTTTTGTTGAATTTTCTCAATTTTTGTATGGTTTGATCTCTGAATTCTCACGGAACGAAGGATAAAAATAACCGTATTTGTAAAATTGCAACGTATAACATATTATAGGAGGTTAACAGCTAATTAAACTTTCTATTCTTAACTTATATATTCTATAATCAATGGTACTAAGTATAAACAAAATCTTGTATGACATTAGTAATTAATTAGTATTATAAAATTAAGAAGGCGATTTAATTTCAACATCGAAGACGTTCATTCAACTATTAATATTATAATATATAAATTAACTTTTGTCGGCGGCTAAAAGAAACTAGTTAGTTAACTATAGTTATTAATGTCGATTTCAATGTAAAAAATAGTTAAAACTTAAAACATACTTGCCTTTTGAATTTAGATAAAATTGATTACATCTTTATTATAAAACCGCAAGCGACTATAATATAATATTGTAGATTATGGGTAGTTTTGTAAACGTTGGGAGACTGGCAACCGGTTACCGGTACCGTGGTGATGACGACACGGAGCGCACGTTCGATCAGCTGTTTTGGTGTTGGACAACGTTGTTCAGTAGCGTTATTGCCGTCGTGTTGTTAGCACGTTATTGTCGTTGACTGGATTATCATTTTTAAAAACTCCGATCGTATGTCACGTTACTTATCGTTCTTGTTTTTTTCTACTATATGTCAATCATTATTATTATTTTTTTAAACTAATATTATTTTCGTGCCGTATAGATAAAAAGAACTATATTATTTCGCATATTCGTGAACTATATTACTATATCAGTTTGTCTGCGGTAATATTTTCGCCGGTCGTACTTGGTCGCGGCGGCGGAAACAGCTCGGAATCAACGCGCGATGAATCTGATGTGTACCGAATCGCAGTCCGCGTCGGAAGAAAAGTGTTTCGCCGAAGATCGGGCCATCTTCCGGGACGAGCGGGCAGTGAAAAAATTGTTGGAAACCGAGTTGCAGTACGTGCCCGGGTGTGATTACATGGCACACTCCCAGTCTAACTTGCAGCCGTTCATGAGACGAGTGGTGGCTACATGGATGTTAGACGTGAGTATCCAACCCATAAATAAATAAATAAATAATAATAATAATAGCATTGTCGAAATAACAATCATAATGGATTAATGGCGTAAAAAAATTTGCCAATTTTTGTTGACAAAACAATCGTGTTCGGGAGAAGTAGCTTATCGTCGTCGGCAACATGATAAATTGATAACGACTCGCGCAGCACAATAATTTAACAGTAATTTTTTTCTTTCAAATATTTTTTTGTCCCTGATAACGCTGTCGTATTTATTTGATAGTCATTAATCAGTAATCACAACTGTTATTCACGGCGGCTCACACGTTTTCGACGTACTTCGTGCGTATGTGTACGTCGGTTATCCAAAATACGCTTTAAAAATACAAAAATAAAAACAATAACAAACCGATATGACTTGAAACAAATTATCCTTTGGCGGAGGGTGATGGGGCTCCGCAACAACGTAGAAGTGACCGCGTTGGCGCAATCGCACGTGGATCGCAGCGGTAATTTGAATAGTATCACGAAGGTGCGCACGTAATATTGTAATTGCGATACAGGGTGAATCACTTTATCGTGTAGAACAAATGCGAGAAGTTATTGTTTGGAAATTTAAAAAAATATATCGTCCAGGTATATATTAGGAATAATTCTAAATTTCTAATGATACCTGAGTAAAATAAACTTTTCGATAACTATCTAAACATATTTATTGTTTAAGTATTGACTTGTGGATAATATATTTAAATAAATAAAAATTCAAATCCACAAAAAATTTACTTTTATTTAAGCAAATACCTCGGCAAATACTTTCGATATCAAAGTTACCATCATCAGTGCAAAACACATTATCATCGACGTAGTTGCTCGAAAGTGATGCGTTAGCATTATTTATACGTCATAATAACAACAATAATAATAAGAAAAATACGAAAAATAATAAAATTGTATAGTGCAATAAACCATAACAATATAATCGTCATATAATTTATAAAGCGTTCGTAAATTGTATAATATTATATTATAGTCCATTTAAAAGCGGTTTTTCGACAGTTTAGATCGATTGAATTTAAAAAATTGCCCGAGATATCGTGAAATATAGAAATTGAATTCGTCAAAATTTCATTTTTCGTGAAAAATGCCGTTTTTTCGAAGTTTTTTCTACCGCTTATAGTCAATTTTGAGAAATTCGAAAAATGACCTAAATAAAGTACCATCTACATCCACTTTTACATCTGAAACTCACTATTCGTGAAAATCGAAGCGTTATTTCGGGTAGTAAAAGTGTTTTCAGAATATTTATTTATACGTATGGATTCTAAGATTTTCGTTTTACTAAAAATATCAACTTTAAAACAGCTATAAAAAAAAATTGTGACTTGGGATTTTTATAATATTTTAGTATGATGTTAAGTAATATGTAAGTATACTTCAGTAAAATTGTCAGACCTAAATACCAAAAATTGCCAATTTTATCAAACATTATATACGTAAAAACGAGAATTTTACGAAATATTCAAAGTCCAATATTTTGTAGAAAAATTAACATAACGGTTCCAAAATTTTACCACATATATATAATAGCTATGTGAACACCCAAAAAAAATTTCATGTCTCTATCTTAAAAATTGCCTGAGTTTTTTCGCCGTTTTTTCTACCGCATAGGGTCAATTTTGAGAAATTCGAAACATACCCTATTCGTGATAATCGGAGCATTATTTTGGGTAGTAAAAATGTTTACAGAATAAAAAAAAAAAAATCACACATCATTGTAAAACCAATACATTCTTCGCTTTGCTCAGAATCTAAAATTTAAAAAATCGTATTCAATTTTTAACCTAGCACCTAAATGATATTAAACGTCTTTAGTTCTGATATTAATTATTTATATCTATTATTTATATATATTATGTATATATATTATTTATATATATTATTTATTATTTATATTATTAATATCTCGTACGATATTCTAAAAATAATTCTTGCATTCTGGAGATCCGTTAAATTTATAAAAATGTTCATACGTATTGTAGGTATTTGTATAAAATATAAATAGTAATTTAACAGTCAATTATTAATGTAAATTTTAATCTTATAAAAATCAAGTTGCTTACATATCAGAAAATTTGAATTGTAATTTTGAATTTGTTATTTGAGTAAAACTTTTTTGACAAATATTGTGAAATCAAATGAACGCATATGCAATATTATATACGTTTAAAAATATAATTTTCGAAAATTTGATTTAAAAAATATTTTGATAAAAGTTATCCCGCTGATGACTGATGAGCTGGTAGGACGTAGGAGCACCGTATCCGCAGTGTTCATTTGGATACAGATGCTTTTGATCGTGAATAACGAGTATATGCATTTTTTTAATATTCACGATTTTATGACGGTCGTACGTCTCGACAGTAATAATAAATAATAATGCGCCTAATAAATATTATACTATTAACGTCTGCAAACCGTTTCTACACACTACATAGTACATGGACTACAATATAAAATGAAATTGTTTAAGAAATGTGTTTGCATTCCGTCAGCAACCTATGCACATAATAATAATATTATAATAATGATTATATTTTGCAAAAATTTGTTCCCGAAACGTTTTCCGAATTTCGTGTGTTGGTCGATGAAAATAGTGTAGGTACATATGTATATGATTTTATTATAGATAGAATATAAACATACAGTATAATTAATTTCTGTTACCTGAGTTTTGCAATTAATTATTTCTAATATTACAACGATTTTTTTCAGAAATTAAGGTATCTAATCAATTTCGTACCTACAATACTACGTATAATTATGGTCATGGTTATTTGGTTTTCGTTGGCTTATCGCAAATAATTTCGAATGTTTTACTCTCGAAAAAAGATCCGTTCCTCTTGTATATAATAAATAATAATATATTATAAGCAAAAAATTATTTCTATCTGTCGTATTTGTCAACACTAGAACGTAATAAACCTGCTATTGTTTTTCTCAAAATTACTACATTCTACTCGCGAGAATATATGTGTAGTTATATTATATACATAGGTACGTATAGATTATAATAATATGTAACTTCGACTTGAATACCAAAGTTCAATGACTTGCTGTGTATGTGATATATATATACATTATTCCAACCTGTATATAATTATTATAATTCACATTAATGCGTTACACGTACTCATCGTCAATATAATATATAATATAATCGTCGTAGGTACTTACGTGTAATATCGTTTAACGCCAAACACATTTGTTATAATACACGAAATTATGAATATTACGTTTCTATTCGTTTAATCGCGTATTGCACGTGTATGTATAATGAATCGTATATTATTACACATATTATAATATAGTCGATTAGGAACTAAAAAAAAGAACATCGACAGATAATATTATTTTTCTATATTTGAACATTCAAATTCAAAATTTTTTTTAATTATACGTACTATTAAAATTATGTATATTTTATTAAGTACATACCTATATTTATTTATTTTTTTTTAATTTTTACGTTATTATTTATAGGTGTGCGAAGAACAAAACTGCGAAGACCAAGTGTTTCCGTTATCTGTAAATTTCCTCGACAGATTCTTGTGCGCCTGCGATATATCGAAAACGCACTTACAGCTCACCGGCGCTGTTTGTTTACTACTAGCATCCAAAGTGCGACAATGTACCGCACTTTCCATTGAATTGCTATGTTATTACACGGAGAACAGCGTTACCGCAGAAGAAATGAGGGTAAGTTTCGTTCGAAAACCACATCGTTGTCTATAATAACCTTAACCAATGTATGCATTATATCTTCTTAGTTCTAATAATAAAAGTGGCATTGCACTCGTAATAATAATATTATCGTATGAAGTGATTCTTGTGTGTGGTTTGTCTTTAGAGGAAGTCGTCTCGGTTCGACTGTCTTTTCTGTTTAATATCCTGCGATCATTATCTTCGGGGACAAATAAAAAAAATTATTAATTGCAGCTGCTTGGATTATATTATAATAATAATATTATGTGTCGTGAAAATAAAAAAAACCACAATAATTAAGGGGTAATATTCTGTTTCCTTAAAATCCCTATATTATATTGTTATCATTATCTACGTCTTATTGTCGTATGTGTAATATGTTCCGGTTTTGTCGTTCGGTTATAACAATCGAATTGGTCACGGAACTACTTAATGTATATTTTGTCTTCGACACAGGATATTAAGTTTATGTCTTCACCACTTTACAAAAAAAAACTATTGTCAGTATCCCTCAATAATTTAATAAATAATAAAAAATATATGTTGAGAAATAAGTTTTAAATATTATAATTATCTATTTCTTAGTTAATTTTGTAAAAGTTTTATGTTATAACGTGTAATAAGTAGGTAATAACAATTAATTATATAAATAAAAACAAAATACAAATATTTCAATTTTAAGAATTAAACAAATATAATCTAATATAAACTCTTCAATACATATTATATTTAAAATTCATATTTTATTTTTATTTTTGGATGCTATAAGCAAGAAGCAACTAGTAACACAATTTCACAAGTAGTATGACTATCATTATAGATTTCACCCATTTTTTTACATGATGGATTGTACTAAATGACCATTCTATATTTCTATAGTGCATGTTGAAGAAATAATCATTAATCATATATAGATATACATTTTTAAATGGAAGGAAAAAATTCGAAATTTTTTATATAATAATATGATATGCATACATTTTTAATATTTTTAATATTATATAGTTGATATAATCACAGATTGCCATGGTATATAATATAATTAATAAACAAATAATAGGTAATGAAAAAATTGACCATCCTTGCCCCCTCCAAAGAAAAAAAGATGCCCATGCTCGCAGTCTCGAATTTACCAATTCATGATTTACCATATATATTATAATAGGTTATAGATAAGTACTCATGTATATTTTAAAATATAAATACAATATAAACTATATTATAATAATATATTGTAAATAATTAAAATATAACTTGTATTCATTTTATTAAACAGGATTATTATTTAATCCTGTTTTATATTATAAATATGTGTACAGTAGTGTAGTCATATAGTACATTGACTACTAATTGCCTGATACCTACTGCACTTAAATGTTGCTTTGCAATACGTATTTACATATTATATATTTTGTTGGGTTTGCTGACCTGACAAAAATTGTATTCTTTTTTTTATCTAAAGGTATCTCAAATTTTTTCATGTCAATTACTTTCACATATTGAAAATTTAAAAAATGTATTAAATTTTTAACATTATTAAAATTTAAATTACTCCTAATTTGGAGTTATATAGACAGTTACTAGGACTTTTCGAAATTCTTAATTCTTAATTTTTAAATTTTATATTCTGATTATCATATATAACTGTGTCTGCTCTATAATATATTATAAACAAGGTTCGGGACTTAAAGCACTTAAAATCATCAAAATAAGCGCTTATAAAAGCGCCTAAAAACTTCAAAATAAGCATTCAAATAAGCACTTCAAAACATTAAAATAAAAAGTAAGATGCTAAAATTTTACTGAAAGTAGTAAAATTTATTACTAAATTTTAGTAATAAAAAAAAATTTTGTCTAAAACTGCAAATTTTGTAGATAAATACAAAAATTTTATAATATAATTTTTTTTTTCATATTAAAATTACAAATTTAATAATTAAATAATAGGTAATCTACTATTATTGTGTTTCTTATTATATGTCAGGAATTAATATTTATAGTTTGTTTATCTAAAATAAAACGTAATTAAATTATTACAGTGTTAGAATAATTTAATTACCCGTATCTACATAATGTGACTACAATAAGTACATAACGTTAAAAATAGAATAAGTAAATTAATAAATTAAGAGAATACTATTTGGGTACAATACATTATTATATTGATGCACAATGGTAAAATTATTTTTAGTTTCAATTTTTTTCTATATTGCCAACAAACATTAAAAAAAACCCCCAAATTTTTAGTATCATGCGTTGTTAAGTTGGAAATATGCAATTAAAATAAGAAAAGAGCGTGAAAAAGCATTTTTCGAATAAATCATCGAAATAAGCAAAAAAAAGCACTTTCAAATTTCATATTTGTAATTGTTGCAACATAACATAAATTTCCATAGCACTATGCTAGATTTAATGTCAATCTAAAAAAATAAGCAAATGCTTTAAGTCCCGAACCCTGATTATAAATATGTATATTACACTATACAGAATGATTTTTTTTTATTATGTTCCAGTGTATAACTTTGAAAATATAAGTAGTTTTAAAAAACAAAATTTTGAATTATTATTGCACATTTTGTTCTATACTTTGTCATAATTATAATATTTCTACCCTTATCCCTTACATGGCAAACCTACATCAACTTTTAATTTTCAGATGGTGGTAACATAATATATTTTAATTAGTAAATTCTTAAAGAATATGTTTTTATAACATTTTAGACGTACAGGTTATGTAAATCCTACTAATATTTGACGACTAATTAAAATTTTGAAGTATAGAAGGAGGAGCACGCAGTAATATCTACATTTACATCGATACCTAAAAATTGGATAATTTCACAACATAATCGATATTTGATTCGATATCAAATATCAATTACCGGTATTAATAAGTGTCAAGTAAACCGAACCAAATATCGATTAGGTATGTTGTGAAATTATCTAATTATTAATGTAAATGTAGATGTTACCGCGTACTCCCCCGTCTATACTTTAGAACGTTAATTACTCGCGAAATATTAGTCGGATTTACATAACCTGTACGTCTAAAATTTTATAAAAATACATTATACATTTATATTTAATTCTGAGCGAAGCGAAGAATGTATTGGTTATACAATGATGTGTGTCTTTTTTTTCTTTAGGTATGAAGACACCTTTTACTACTCTAAATAATGCTCCGATTTTCACGAATAGCATATGTTTCCAGTTGGAAAATGGATGTAGTTGGTACTTTATTTAGGTCATTTTTAGAATTTCTCAAAATTGATCCTAAGTAGTAAGTGGTCGGTAGAATAAATGAAGATAAAACGGCATTTTTCACGAAAACTGAAATTTCGACGAATTCGATTTCAATATTTCACGATATCTCGAGCAATTTTAAAGTTAAAGACTTGAAAATTTTATTGGGTGGTTCACGTAGGCACTATTTATAGTGATAACATTTTGGAACCGTTACGTTAATTTTTCTACAAAATGTAGGACTTTGGATATTTTATAAAATTCTTCTTTTTATGTATATTATGTTTGATAGAATTGGAAATTTTTGGCATTAAGGTCTGAAAATTTCATTGATGTATATTTACGTATCACTTAACATCATATCAAAATATTAAAAAAATCCTTAGTCTCAATTTTTTTTTTATAGCTGTTTAAAGTTGATATTTTTACAATAAAAATTAATAGAAAAGCCAAAAAATTTGGAATATTTTATTGAAGCATACTGACATATTATATTTTAACGAATTTCCAAAACAATATTTAAAGTATATGTATTCTTCCTATTTTATTTCAATATTTTACAATAACGTTAAATAAAATTGAAAATTTTATTTTTGATATGGCATTTAGGTGACAAGGGGTTTTATCTTTTATGAGCATTTATATTGAACTTAAAGACTTGCAAATTTTATAGGGTGTTCATTTATGTACTATATGTCTTATGTGTATCTATATAATCCGTACGACCTTATATGTGTGATTAAATTTTGCGTTTTAAATATTTAATAAATGTCAAAATTTTAATCGATACCTACATTATCTGACTGAACTTCGCTCAGAATCGTTTTTTTCGAATGCAATGGTTTATCATTGCATTCAAATTCTAATTAAAATTAAACACTATGATTTGCACACTATTATATCTATTATATCCCTGCGGCAGGAGTATCCTTTCCTTTGCTTTTTTAAATTTGTCTATCAAGTTAATGAAACAAATTCAACGCCCGAAAATGTATTCCTATCCTCGGGGGCTCGGTGCAATAACCAACTATATCATAATATAATATTCCATTTTCTTTCTTTCATACATCGGCATTTGTTTGCCCCAGTGAAAGGTGGTGCGACAGTCCCTAATTTTCTCGAACAGTATCGTGAGAATAACGCTATTTTCGTGGTATATATATATAATATATTGGAAACACGTTTGACCGAAATGCGACCGCGTTTATATATTATAATATTGCGGCAACATTCAAACTATAATACATTATATTGTATGACGGGCGTGTCAGATATTTTTAGATATTATTATTATTACGTGTCCCACGATAGAAACGCGTTTGAAATGTTGCCCTGCCGTCCGGTTTTCGGATTTACGAACGGGATAATGCGAAATGCATTTTTTGTTTCCTTTTTGCCCCGTACCTTTTATTTATTTATTTATTTATTATTTTTCCCTCTTCATTCCTTCCTTCTATCGTATATTACACGTACGCGGTCAAATGTCCTGCGTGAGCTTCTCCGCATGCTTATATAAACATGTGCGTACTTCCTCGTCATGCGTTTCATCAACAATATATTATAACAATAATATTACCTCTGCGAGTGTATCATGTGAATTGGGGCGAATTTTATACAACACTTGCACCACAAATAGATATTATTATTATTATCACGCGGTAGGTGAAGTGTTGTATAGAATTTAGGTATAGACCTTAGAGCCTTAGACCGGTCGACGGATTATCGTATATTATTTTGATTATTATTATTTTTTTAAATTGCACAACATTATTGTGACGACGAGCCAACAACTTGTAAATCGTGTTTCGCCTGAGCGTCACGAGCGTGTTCTGACGACATATCTTACACCATATACAACTGTGTTTTCCCGGTCCCGAAAATTTTAGGGAGTCTTTCGTCGAATGTTTAAATTGTTTTCCTTCCGATAACTCTATGTGAATCGTATATTAATAAATTATTACAGACTTACAGTTTTCGATCCAACTAGTCCGAAATTATTTCTTGATTCCATACCTCCTGCTGTCGTAATTAGTAATCTTTTAGTTCGTCTTTTAGTATACGTTTCCCATTGTATATTGTACTGAACACCCATTACATGGCTCTTGTTTCTTTCATTATAACTTTTGATCTTTCAAATAATTCAATATAATTTTCTTAGACCGTACTCGTTTGTATTACAGTTGACTTTATTTTCATTCGTTCGACGTGTTTACCCTGACTTTAAATCTCCTTTCAGGAATATAAATTAGTAAATTAGTAATAATAGTTACCATGTACTCGTATATTCTTACACTATTTCTGTTTGATTTTTATCCCTTAGTTATGGTTAAAAAAAAGTAAGTATGATTTGTCTATATGTAGTATTGTACGAGTAGTTATATCATTTTCGGTCTATTTTTATCACGTCATCGAATTTTACAGGGGGAATCGTATTGATTAAACGAATACGATTATATGTCATATTGCGTATTATTATAATTTTTATTATTTATGGTACCTAATAATAAAATATTTATTCAACAAACTCGAGGAAAATAATCTTTCGAGGCTTTTATAATTTTGTATTTTGGGTAGTATACAGGGTGATTTAATTAATCAGCGTATAACTTTGAATATATAAGTAGTTTTTGTAAACATTTTTTTTTTAAATTATTAATACGCATTTTTGCTATACTTCTTCATGAATATAATATTTCTACCCTTATCCCTTTTATGATAAAACAACATCAACTTTTGATTTTCAAATGGTAACATATGACTTAAATAGTAAATTTTTAAAGAATGTATTTTAATATAATTTTAGACGTACAGGTTATGGAATTCTGACTAATATTTCGCGAATATTTACGTAAAAACATTCTAAAGCATAGACGGGGGAGTACACGGTAACATCTGTCATTTACATCGATAAATAGATAATTTCACAACCTAATCGATATTTGGTTTTATATCAAATAACAATTACTATTATTGATAAATGTCAAATTATCAAGTGAACCGAACGAAATATTAATTATGTTGTGAAATCATCTAATTATCGATGTAAATGTAGACGTTCCCGCGTACTCCCCCATCTATACTTTAGAATGTTAATTATGCGCAAAATATTAGTTGGATTTACATAATCTGTACGTCTGAAATTGTATAAAAATGCATTCTTTAAGAATTTACTATTTAAAACATATTATGTTATTACTATTTGAAAATCAAAAGTTGACGTTGTTTTATCTTATAAGGGATGAGGGTAAAAATATTATAACTACAACAAAGTATAGAAAAAAATGTGTGATAATAATTAAAAAAAAAAAATTCCAAAACTACATATATTTTCAAAATTATACGCTGAATCATGATAAAAAAATCACCCTGTATAATATGCCCATAATAAATGACCGTTCTAACTTATTCATTGTCCTTGATATTATAATGCGTACCTATATCGATATTTCAATGCGTAAATTATCATTTTGGTTTTATTTATAAAACTCAAATCACACATAAATAATAATAACTATATATTTTGACGTAAGTTTTTTGTATTGCGTAACGGACGCCAATGATACATTACCAAGGTCAAATCAATGAACCGTCTCTGTGAAAAATCCCATGGAAATGATCCCTGCGATTAATTGTATCTGGCGCATTCCTAAAATAGGTACTTTCGTTTGAAGAAGAAATAATATATGGACCTCGTCTAATGAGATTTAAATATGGTATATAAGGTATATGGTCCTCGATTAACCGGTACGACCGATTCGTTCCGTGTCACTTGATACCCATTGATCGCAACGCAAAATCGATAAATCAGTCTTATGATCCTAACCCTTTTTATAGGCATATATCGGCCCTTTTACTGGTACACAACGACTCGTATATGTTCTTATAGGTACTCGACATCGCGCTTATACCCGAAACTGGTTTATTCCGTTAAGTTATATAATATACACAAGTGAATACTATAATATATAATATATTATAAATTATAATATAGATAATGTCACCGTTTACAAAACTTGTTTTTTTATATTATCCATATACCAATAAATTTCTTATATTACTTAGATTTATGTACTAAATTTATTATATATACGTATATTGTATATAGTGTTCAGAATTTCGTATTACAATACAGTATTCATTGTACTTAGATATACCTATCGTTTAATTTTAAATTAAAATGTGGACATTTGCTAAATCCCCTATATGAATGAGCATTTAATAATATATATTATATCGTTTTAATTTAAATTGTCGAACTAACGATAATACAAAATCATTAATAACAAACATGAAAAATATTTTACGAGAATTATTTTAATGTTGTATAAAATATCGAAACAACTTATAATTGTAATAATGTGTCATACATTTAAATTACCAATTAAATACAATATTTTTATCAGTTTTGTTAATAATCTACTTTTACAATAATTATTATCTAACATACACTATACATAACTATATAACTAATTAATTTAATATATGAGCAGTTAGTCGTTAGTGCGTCACATGTCATCATGATATTATATTACTATAACATATAGTTTTTATGTCAACTATAATAATATGATGACTATATAATTTGAATATTTTATCATGAATGAATAATAAACATAAACAATTACAATATATTATAATGTGTTTATTTCGTAAAAAAGAAATATTTAATAACTTTAACATAATATATTTTCTTGTTATATTCTTATATTCATGTAAGTATATACCAAATATTTTTTGGTTAATGAAAACATTTAAATTTGCTTTCAACTATTTCTCTTTCTTTTTTTCTTTTTTTTTATTATTAATATGTTATAATTTTATTAATTAGTGTAAAAAAGATTGAATTAATGTTTTATTTAATTTAATTTTTTACTTGCTTTTTATTCCATATATACTCGTAATATGAATTTTTATGATGTTTTTTTTTTTATTATTAAACCCAAGTATATAATAATTATAATAATATAATAAAAATACCATAATTAATGATTAATCGAAAAATAAATAAAATATGAAATACTGAATACTGAATAAACCTAACCTCGTATGTATGTAAAAAATCAATTTTATATTGATATTTTTGTTATATATGTTAGCTTTGTGTGCAAATTCTATGGCGTTTCTAAAACAATATTTATTTTATGTAATTAAATGATGACATTCTATAGATATTTCAGACAGAGATTATTATTATATTTTGAAAAAATTGCACTATTTATATCTATACGTTTGTCTTGCCGGAAATTAATGCGTCGCAACAATATTTCAAGGAGGTTTATTGTAATAGGTATAATATAATTTGTCTGAGTATGATGACCTAGTCAATATGGGTCAATAGACTACAGGCACTAGTTTCCTGAGTATATAATATAATTCTGTGAACAAGGAAATCTTTTATTTGAATATAACGGCACATTGTACATCACACGTACAACCCTCTCATCCTTTCCCACAGACTATAATACAAATACAGGTATATTATTTCTCTTTCAATAATTTTTATTTCAATCGAATTTATGGCCTAATTACAATATCCTGTAAACCGATGGCAATATCAAAAGGATATATTCTATTCGTTATGTAAATGTGTAAGACGTATATCGATTACAAAACACTCTTTGTTCCATCAAAAATTTTGGTACGACGTATTTGTCGAGGTCATGGTTTGCTAGACATGTGTTTAAAATCATATTTTTTTATGGATAGGGAAGGATGTTATGTTCAACTCGTGGTCGGCATACAACTGTTTTACTGCATTTCCTGATAGATTCTTCTTTTCCCTTTTGAGTCGTAACAGGCAATTAGTTCCACCGAAAGTATTATTATGTTTTCACTCATTTCAAAACACTCGATATCTACCCAACGCTGTAGCAGGGTTTATAGAATAATATACAATTTATAAGGTTCACATCAATATTCCCATGTTTTTTTACGCTTGATAGCTATAGCTTAGCACACGCAAACTTATTTACATATTTTTCTACTTTAAAAGTAGTATTGCTAAAAAAAATTATTTTTTTACTTATATTATTTTATTATAATATAATTAATATAATATTACGTATAATATTTGGATATTAGAAGTTAATTAATGACATTTTACTTATACAATTTATTATTTACTATTCAGTCTTTTCAAAGATAACATTTTAGTATGAAAGGTTATAAAATAAATTGTTTTGATATTATGTACTATAAATGAATAATGTAATATCATATAATTATAAATATTAACGTATTATGAAATAAACATTAAAATAATTGAATAAATTGAATACTGAAATTGGTATAAATTAAAAGAATAATCAATTTAAACGTCTTTTAGTGATCACTGATCATTATTGTTTGTTTGCCTTGTTTACTTCCTCTGTTTTTTTATATTCAATCTTTAAATATAAGGTTTGTCATATCTTTTGTATTCGTCCTGCTGTAAATTGTATATATTATTATAACGCTATATATGGTATATGTTCGTAGACCAAAGCTTTTGTATTTGGGTAATTAAAATGAAAAACGTAAATGATGGGTATTACTACACATCACAAAAGGCAGGAAGAACAACGATTTCCACCGTGTATACATAAACAATGTACAATTTTTCACGGACCTGTGGCTTCAATAGCGATGTGTAATTGTAAACTTATTGCGTGTAGGGCGAGTTACATTTTTTCACCCTTAGTTATTTAGCTATGGTTATCAGTCACGGGGACTATCGTCTTGTAAACGAGCTTGTAATTTGGCCGCATTTGCTGATGCATTGTTTAATTTATTCGTGAGAATAATTGTACTAGTTAACAATAATGTACTGATGTGCATAATACGTTTATAGAAATTTGCATGTATAAGCGTATAAATTTTAAACCGTTTATGTTTTATATGTTTAATACAATATTATAATTCATTAAGTTTTTTTGGTTTGGGAAAATTAAATTATTTTATGATAATTTTAAAGAGAAATAATTACAGTAAAATACAATAACGAGTAGATGCAGTTCAAAATTTTAAATACTTCACCTTAACAGGTGATTTAAAATTAACATTTGATGTATAAAAGAAAGATTGCAATGAACTGTATTATGTTTAAATATAGTTTATTTAAATAGATTCAGTTTCCGTAAGTTCAGGTTATGACGTTATGTCATAAATAAAAATATAATAATACCTCTATTATATTAATATGTAATGAATGATGATAATTGAAATATGAATTAATATTTAAGAAATTACATAATAGTAAGAATTTTAAATTTAATGAGTTAACTAATGCGTGTACCTGTATAGTGTACATACTACTACGTGTTTATATATTATGTATAAATTTACAGGATGAATTACAAAAATTAAAAACTTTATATTATATAAACAAAAGATATATAGTTAATAAGTTGTTATAGAGTGCATTATTTTTTATTATATAAATATTGAAAATAAACGAATGCAAGTTTATAAACTTTTAATATAGTTTAAAACTGAACATATTAGGTAGAGTAAATTTTTTCTCAGAACTCCATAATTTCCGGGCCTCGTACTTAAAATTTATCAACATTAAATTGCATTTTCAACAATTTTAATTTCTATTCCATAACTTCGTGAGACACTTACCCACCACTCGGCAGAACAGGTTCCGTATCCGCCATAGACGAAATAATTTCGAAATCATGACGTAGTGTCAGGAACAATATACGTGGGGTTTCGGTTGGGCCGTCTAAAGTTTCGCAAAGGAATGAGCAATAAAAATATAAAATACCAGGAGTTGGACAAATCTTTTATTGACCTACCTTAAAAGAAAAAAAATTCGTATATAACCTGACTATACATATGTGACGAAATTGACGGCGGGAGATGTTAAGGCTCGACGTATTTCATTATTTGCATTTGCAACTAGAATTGAGAAATACACTCCCCTTTGAATAGTCTAAACTTGTTGTGTATGATAGTTATATAAAATATATAATACTAGTCAACTGCAGACTGCAGTGCAGTATTGCTGTCACGCATCATTTATTTTATTTTTAACTCAACAAACGCTAGTTCTGTTCGATAAATTAACGTGTGTAATGAAATTATTACCTATGTACACATGTATAATATACCTTTCAGTAATAAAATTCGATTATTATTGAACATAATATACATTCTACACGTTTAAAATTATAGTGTATGATTAATGGTATATTTGATTATTTTGTGTGGATTTAAATAATAATTACCGTTTTAATTATAATAGGAAATGACATTTGTATTTTCGGGTACGTCGGAAATTGACATAGAAATTGACCTTTTAACAACTCAATGCAATATTCACATTAATTTTTGTATCATAAATAAAGCGGTAGCATATATTTTCCGCGTTGGAAATATAATGTTGATATATACATGTTAATAATTTTTTCCCTTTTGCATAATATATTATTTATAAAAGAGCACGGGTTCTCTTGATAATGAGTCGTTTAAAAACTTCTTAAATGTGTTTGTTAGTTGGTCGATACAATGTTTTTAATTGTTTTCCTTATTGTTTTAACGATTCTTTGTATAGTCACGAACAATCGTGAGACCGCGTCGAGATACAGATTAGGGTGACAAATTTTGTTTCGCAATTTCTATTCAATTCGCGCCACCCTCTCGAATCTATTGAAAACATTTTTTGCCGTCTAGACATAGGTATGTTGTATTGCAGAAAAACTGAAATCATACGTATATTGTATCAATATGTGTGGATTTTTTATGAACTGTATATCATGGAAAATTGGAAACAAAACTTACACAATATCCATTGTTTTTTATTTAAAATCAATATTAAAGTATTATAAATATGAATTTTTTTATTTTTTAGGAGTGGGAATTGTTAGTTATTTCTAAACTGGAGTGGAAAATTATAGCCGTCACCAGTTTCGATTATGTGGATCATATTATGGAACAAATAAAATGGAAAAGACGAAACGATTCAATGTTACGGAGGCATATGCTGACACTCATCTCCTTCTGCTACATCGGTAAATATATTTATTATTATAATAATAATTGTTTTATATTTATATTTGTATACTATCGTTATCCGTTAATATACGTGAAACAACGCAAATATCGCAAATATCGCAAAACAACAACAATATTACAATTACATTATATACCTAAATGGCTATATATATAGCATATGTATATATTAGTAGTTTAAAAATTACGTCAAAGAGCAACGACCGAATGATGTTCTGTATAACTCTAAACAAATTTAGCCCACATTTGTTTTATCGGTAATTAATAAAATTATATTTCACAAGAGTCACACGTTAACACATAAATTAGAACAGAAAAAAACGTTACATTATGATAAGTCTCCTAGCCTATTGTGTTATAACAGTTGTTCTCATAGTGCGGACTTCATAATAAAAATATAAACAACTATATGGGTGCATGCAACCCATAGTTTTTCTCATCGTTTGGTGACCGCAAAAACCATAGAAAAAAATCGTCATATATCCAATAATAATATTGTAAACATTGAATACCTATATAATAGGTGTCAAATATACAAGTGGGATTTATCGTTCCATATTTGTTCATTTAGGCTATGACGAATTACCCTTCAGAAATAATTCCTAATATTTTCTCTTGAAATTCAACGCGTAAATATCATAGAAAATAATATACAATTTTCAGTAGTTTAATAATGATAATACGTTTCGCTTTCCGCGGCTATTCACCTCGATCACAATGTCAACTCGTTAATTTACATGTTTTCGGGTTACAAACGAACTAGAAAACATTAACGATTATTCATATGCATGTATGTCTGTGATGTTAATGTATAACAATATATATAAATTATATATATATAACTATCCAAGGTCGGCTGAGGGTCTCAAAATAGTTGAACAGGTATTAAAATAATAATAAAATATAATATAATACTGTGCAGGGCGACCACAAACTTCTTAGATTTTTTTTATCATTTCATGCATCGATTATAAAGTACTCAAAAATTATAATAATACATTAATATACAAATATGCTGGTTTATTATACGTTCGCTTGTATTTGTTTTTTAGTATATTAGTTGACTGGATATAAATGTATTAGGTATACCTATGTAAAATGTATCGTATATTCATGTAGGTACACGTCATCGTGCCAAAACGCGTCGCAGAACTATTATTGCAATGTATATATGACTATATACGTATATTATAATCATGCATGTTTTAGTATATTATATATCCAACATGTTGAAAATTATATTTTTTTGATATTTGTATCATATTATATTTATTTGTGATCTATCAGCAGTTTATTTTTATTTGATAGAACAACGAAAATTAAGAAAAACCCATACTACTCCCATGGACCACGGAGACTTTAATGATGGACATTATTAGACACCAGTATTTTAATTATATAATATATAATATAATATAATTACTCACGTACTTATACGAGTATATGCTTAAATTACTATAATAACATTTTGACATAATTTTGTTTGATTAATATTATATAATGAAGAAATACATTATTATTATTATTATATAATTATAATAATCATGATTCATATTATAGATCAGTGGTCCTCCAGGGGTTTGCTTGTTGATATTAAGGGCTCCGCGGTTGTGTAGTGTAGACTTATTGATGTAATAAAATTATAAAATGTAAAAGGTATTTGCAATAATATTGTAAGTGTAATAAAGTGTTAAAACAAATAAATCTCTATATACAGGTATTGTACCTATTGATTGAGTTAGGTAAAATATAATATCTATTAAAAAAATATCACTAAAAAAAGTTATGGAGGGTTTTATTGCAGTCGGCAAATCTGAAAATTTGACATTATATGATACTATTGATGATACATTTACATAAGTCAGAAATTATTACATATAGGTATTATACTATAATAGTCATAAACTATTAAATATATTTTATTCAAGTTACATATGATGAGGTTTCATTTGATACAAATTTAAATGAAATTTTACAATTGAAAAAGCAGAAGAACTAAAAAATGTTTTTCTAACTATAAATAAAATGTTCCGATTAGTCTTTATACATCTCTAGTTGTTATTGCATCATCTGCATCAAACGAGAGTGTCAGAAACCTAAAAATTGTTAAAAATTACATACGACCATCGATGGAATTTATATAACATCTCATGATTATGAGTTTTAATAAAGATATTTTAAATATGGTAAATATATGAGTATATATAAAAATTGGTTAAAATTTGGGCCATGGATAAGTAATAAAAATAGAAGAATACAATTTTAACAAATAACTAATAATAAATTTATAAAAATAATCATATGACGAATATATTCATATTTTAAAATATATATATAATAATTATTAATTACTATTAATATGAATATTATATTATTTATATTTAAATTACTTAAGTATAGAACACATATACTTATATTTAACATATCAGTTTTTTTTTACAATTCTGCAAATTTGCTTTTTTAACCCCACCCCCTTGAAAATAGTATAGCGCTGGCCCTACACGTTGCACGTGCATCATTATTTACTATCACGCTAGTCCTCCGTGATATCGCATTTGCGATGTATTGGATACCCACGATTATATATTTTTAGGAAATATACACACGAATATGCAGACATGCTGCGGATCTACAGCCGCACTTGCGGTTTTTCAATACATTGTTATAAATTGACTGGTGTATACGAGTATTATTGTTACGTAAACACGAAATCTAAATTGTATGACTATAAAAGGTTAGGTGCCACGAACCCATATGCGCCTGAAAACTGTACTTGTGTACTGATGCTTTACCATACATATTTTTATATAAACGAACATAATACATTTTGACTTCACAAATTTATATCTGGATATTCTGGACACATTATTTTGGCGGTTTTTTACATATAGAATTTCAATGCTATTTTATATTATTCCTACCCATATATACGATAAAAAGAAGTAAATTTTTTCTCTCCTCGGTGGTCATGAATTTATAATTATATCTTGTTATAATAAGAAGTACCAATTCACATACACTTGTACAGTATTTTTATATTCATTTAATGATTATTGATTATTATACCTATAGTATAGGCAGTGGCGGTTCTTGAGAAGCCACAAGGGGGGGGCGAAAATATTTGGCATATACCTACTTACAATAATACAATTTGTATTTACAAGTATAACATATCGGATATTATATACAGTCAAACTTCAAACATATTAAGCCGCGTAAAATTTACGTTGTGTGTCGTGTTCCGCGCAAATTTGTTCTTGCGGCACTAAATATGTGCGTGTGTGGACGTGTTCGTCGCATAAAAGTTAGGGTGTCCTCTTTATGTAAGTGTCCTCGTTTGTCCGGGCTCATTTTTCTAAAATGTCCTCTTTTTTTTAATTTTATATTACAATAGTAATATTATTAGTTTTTTTTATATAATTCGAATTTTATCAATATTAACAATTTATCACAAACAAAATATAAAGTATACAAGTATACTTAAAAATATTAAATAATACAATTATTTATTAAGATAATATATATATATATATATACTTTACACTCTACTAGTGTAAAGTAGAGTTATGCTTTTTAATAAATATATTTTTAAAAATAAATATTGTGTTGAATTTTTAAATCAATTAAAGCAATATAAAATTTATGAGCTTTATTTTTACAAGTGGAATAAGTATAAACTTATAAATTCCATGAATCTTTTGCTCTAGGACGCCTATGATACGCGTAGCACGGTCCTGTATATTTTCAGGCACGCAGCTAGGATTTTTTTCGGGGGGGGGGGGGGGGTCCAAACATACAAAATGTAATTTTATACTCATTAATAATAATTACCATATGACAAAAGGTGAGAAGCAAAAAAATTCTGGGGGTGGGCAGACCCCATGGACCTCCCTGGCTACGTGCCTGTATATTGTATATATTAATTGTATAGATGAATGTAGAGTTATTAAATACATTTTATAATGTCCTCTTTTTGAAATTAAGACATATGGTCACCCTAATAAAAGTGCACGTAAATATATTCGACGCATTTCATACACACAATCCGTGAACTATGGATTTTTTGCACATTTGCACCGCAACATAAATTTGTGTCGCCACTTCATAACGTCGATAGTTGATAACGGACGCACAGCGCATCACGAAAATATTTACGTATTTACAAATTAAAACGATTTCTACAAATATTTTCAGCGTAAATATATGCGGCGAATTATATTTCTATTAAAATCGACTTACAACGTAAATTTTTCCTATCGTGGACGCGGCTTTATACATATTAAACAAACTAATTACTTATAGGTAGGTATATTATATATGTAAATATAAGTAATAATTATTATAATTAAGGACTTACAGAATACCAAACAATATATTACAAAATAAAAATTATTTTGCGGTTCATTTGCTTGGCAAATCTTTCAATAATTTTTAGTTTTTACATCACGGTTTAAGGGGGCGGTCCACCTATCGCCCCCCCCCCGTAAAACCGCCACTGAGTATAGGCCATAGGCATTATCTATATCTATTATATAATATATAGTGACGGGTGAAGTAAAAAAATTTTATTTACGCGCCCAGTTACGATATAGGTGAAATTTTGGTTTTCGCTCCTCCCCTTGTTTCGCAGCTGCTCAGCTCACATTGTATATGTATATATAATATTTTACGAAACTATTGTTCACACACAGGTACTATTCGTATACAACTATAATATAATAATATAATATAATATGTACTGCGAGGCCTTTCACTATGTGTAGGTACGCCGTGAACAATATATAAATAAATAAGAGAGCCAGAGTCCTTTTTATTAGAAAAAAAGTAGATAGGCAAGGCTTCCCCTTATATTTAGCACGCGCGCCGTCGGCTCCCCCAATTATAGAACTATATATAACATACGTTTCTCCACCGGTGATGCATTTTGATTTAATAAATATAGCCATAGCTATAGTATAGGGTATAGCTACTATATGGATTTACGGGCGAAACAAATATCCGAGGGGGTGGGCATCGCACATCTGCTTCGACTGTTATAGACGAATTTCTATACATGTTCCTATAATAATACTAGTATAATTATATTCTTGTATATAGTCATATATGGTGTCATTATAGATAGTGCAGTTATTTGTTATTGGTACATATGCATGGGCGTATTTAAAGGGGCTTAGGGAGGCTAAATCCTCTCAGAGCACGTATTTAACCCCACATTTAATTAAATGTGATTTAGTATAAATGTTTTAATTATTATATTAGGTACCTACCTACCATAAGTTATAGTAATTTTTTCATATGGCTTAAGCCCCCCCTTGTAGTACAACTCTAAATACGCTCGTGCACATGTAAAGTCGTGGCTATAGGACTCTAAGTCAATCTATAATTAAGACTTTAGTTCGGATTATTTTAACTCCCAAATTATTATATATTTATTTTCAATTTAATATATTAAATACTGTTTTAATTACAAATCATAATATAGTTAAGAATTAGGTAATGCGCACTATAATACAAAAATGTTCAATAGTGTATATTCTAGTGTATTATAAGTACAAATATAGTCATCGGAATTTTGTTTTACTGTTATATGATTTGCATGTATTCTTTTGAATTTTCATTGTTTTTATAATGTGCCCAATTATAACTACATCATCCATACTTAGAAATTTAGAATATTCAAGTTATATTGTTAGGCATCAATAAATATAGGACCGGTAAAACTATAGTTTTGTTTTTGATATCTTCATGTTTCTTACCCCATTATTATTACTATTTTGTAAGTTTATTGATTAAATTATACAATTCGTGTAACAAAATAGTTTAATCTTTATACGGGTAAAATTTGACGGAAATCACTCAAAAAGGGAATAATACAGGGATTGTATTTATTAAATTGGCAATATAGCATTTTATTAGAACTAGAATTAAGTAATAATAAACTTGCATTTAAATTATACTGGTTGCCACGTGTACATTTTATTGTTACCATCATGATATCATATTTTGTTAAATTAATTTATTATCGTAACACATTATGTTTTTTCAGATAAATATAAAAAATATTTTTTGCATAAAGATTGAATCTAGGTGGCACTTTATTTAATTTTTTTTTATTGAATTTCCAAGTTGTTTTCTTTTTAGGGTCAGAAAAAGTACCAAAATCATAGAAAATGTAAAAATTCAAGAACTGTCTTTTGATCTTGATTTTACTTACTTTATTTTCCAATGAAGTATATATCATATCATAAAAACTTGAAAATTTGTATTGAGTATATAGATACATAGATATTTTACATTCGTGATACAATTTTAAAACAGTTATTTTGACTATTTGATTAATATAAAGTTACATTTTATTGAATAGTTATGTCTTTATTTTAATTAAATTTATATAATCAGTACCTAAATGGCTGTATATGACTGAACTTAGCTCAGAAAATTTATTTTCGAATCCGATAATTTATCATAATATTATGTATTATTTATTTATTTATATATAATAAACGGGATAAACCCTTTTGAAAATACAGTTGAAGTGAATGACATAAGATTAAATAACATAAAGACTACTATCATACAAATAAATATAAGAGAATGAATATAATAATAATCAATAAAAATATTGATTTACAATTAGAATAATCAGTAATCACAGAATAAAATAACAATAACAATATAATAAAATCGAATAAAAATTAATTTGCAATTGAACTTATAGCTAAATATACATTACGACTAAAAACAATACGCGAAATAAAGAAAAGTCTACATAATTCATAATAATTTGATTTGCTAAATTTAATAATCTAGGAAAGAAACTATCAGAACCATATATAGTTATATCTATAAAACGGTATATGAAATAAATAAATTTTTCTCAGACGATGACTCGTTTTATTAAACCCTATCATAGACAGCAATTCAGGAGAATAAAAATGACCATTTCACAAATCATAAATATACATTATATCAGCAACCTTTCTCCTTATCTCACATGAAATAAATCCTAATTCCCTTATACACATATTGTATGAGTTTTTTGTTATACGTGGAATATTTAATTTGTAATTCAAAAACTTTGAGAATTTAAGTTGCACATTTTCAATAATATTAATGGAAAAATTATAACTTGATGATCAAACTTGTTGACCCAAACTCGATATGTGCTCTATCAAGAGAAAAAATAATTTTTAAGGCACTAACATTCTTAAAGTTACTTGTTAAAATAGAAAATTTTCGGTTTATAAAACCTAACATCTTAAGAGCTTTTTTACTGCAATTATTTATGTGAGATGTGAAAGACAATATATTATATTTTATTGTTTATTGTGTTTTTGTTTTTATTTTACGTGCATTTATAGTTCGTATTATTGACAAAATTTTCTATTCATTTTTATACATCAGGAATTCGTAGTAATAATGCATCCCTTTTTAATGTTTTTCGTTCACACCAAATATATATTTCACCCCATCGGCATAGCGATCAATGATCAATCACTTGTAAAAACAATAAAAACAGTAAAATATAGTTTAGTGTTGCGCCTCAATCAACTGATTAATTAGGAAATCCAAAAAAAGTATACTTTTCGGTTCATTTATCTCTAGACGAACCGTTATCAAAATATTACATTGTGGTTTAAGTTCTTTTGGTTTTTGATAGTTTAATTTACAGGTTACATTGTAAATTTATAATAATATTTTATTATAAAGCCATATAGATATAATATATACTGTCTAAGTGTACTGTAGATAATTATATTGAAATTATCATCTGGTGCGTTAGTTTTAAAATGCACAAGAGAAATGTGAGATAGAAAAAAATATGAAATTATCCACCTGTATGACGTGTATAACTTAGTTCTATATTATTATATAGTACTAAAGTAATATAATAAATTTATATTATTATTCTTCAAGGCATGCATCATGTTTCTGAGTTTTTTTTTTTTTTTTTAATTTAATTGACGACTTTTGCTCTAACTAGCCCCATTTTTGAAATACGTCGACGATGCTCATGGGTTCATCACCCTATATTTCATTATAAATATACGGACGAATGTTAATAAATGCCAACAGGGTAATTTTCTTAGTCCGTGGATAGGTGCACGTGATAAGACACGTGCTGGTTATTGAACCTTGGGGTAAATAGCCTTGCGGGTACTGTTATGTTCCGGTGTGTATCTATATAAAATTATTATTATACTATACTTACATTTTATATTACATAAGAAGTTAAAAAGAAATTTGTTGTCCGCGTCGTCGTACAGATGTATTGGCGACGTTGACCTCCATTTTTTTCTTTGCCAACACTCAATTATACCGTGTGTGTATATATATAATACAAATACTATTACTACTACTATTACTACGATTATACTATATATAAATACACTAACGGTAGCAGCTGTACAACGACGGCAGACGGTGTGGATCGAGGTTGAATGCGGGATGTGTTCTAATGTCTTGTTGGTTTTTTTTTTAATTTCGTCGTTTTAATGGAGGAAGTGTTTGGGAAGAATGAAAAAAACAAAAAAACAATACAAAAGGACGACAAGGTGCATTTGGTCGAGATGGAAATAGCTTCTGTCGCGGTACATGTCATGTTGAAATAATTGTGCATCTATATATATTATGTTTAAGGATAGTGGTCTTGTAATTTCAATTGTTCGTCACTAACCCTTTGACCGTGGTTAAAAAAACATCCCAAACAAACATGACCCGTTCGCAGAGTTCAAACGCCTTTCTCGACAGATTGAGAGTTCTCGCAATGGGAGATTCGTATATAATACGTATACAATATACAAAACACCTACCTATTATTTTTGTTGACCATCACATATAAGCTGAATACAATTAGATTGTGATTTTATTTTCATATAAGTTTGTTATTATTTATACATATTTGTGATAATATAAATAATATTTCAGAAATTTTGTTAAACATTTATGATATAAATTTAAATTTAAATATTATATTTAATAATAAATGTATAATGTTAAATTGTAGGTATATACAATAACTAAAAAAATGTATTTGAATTAAAAAAAAAAAAAAAAAAAAATAGTTCGTTCCAATAAAAATTGAAACTTTGTTAATTTGTGCGTTGTGCATGATTATATCGCCTAATTATTATTATATGACATATTCTACTCGTAATTTGTGTATGAGACATGTTTTATGCATGATTTTTCGTAGTTATCCGAAATTGACCAGAGTCGTCCAAATTTTCTAGAATAATCGATAATTTCTTATGTTATCTCTTGATATAAAGGAAATCAACAATAGTTCAAGACTATTAAAGATCCGTAGAATTGTCAATGTTTTATCTATTGCCCTCTTACATTCATGTTACAGAGTAGTTAAATTTTATCATTTAACAAATCGACGATCTGTATCGGAGTCACCACGTGTTTTATACCAGGTGTATGACAGAGAGAAATATTATAGTGCAGTACCTCCAATAGTGCTGCTGACGCTGAGGGAACAAATCCAAACATTGCAGCTGCCCTCCTCCAGGCAGCTGTAATAATGCGTCTGACTTTTTTTTAAACATTACACGCGCGCGCACGTATATTAATATATTACACATTATTATACAAACATTGTAAATATGTTTCCATCGTATTATTTCATCTCTCGATTAAACTCATAATTTTGCCCGATATTTGTATAATAATACTATAATTTTTTTCAATTCGACGGACATCGTCAATAACGCGTCATCATTTAATGACGATTATTTTACGATTCACATCAACAAACAGGAAATAATTATCTCTCGCGATAAATAATAATATTATAAATTTATAATCAATTATTTTACATGATTTTTGCATTTTGATAAAAAAAAAAAAAAAATAATAATGTTAATTGGACGTTCAGACGTGAATAAAACAAAGCATTATTTTTTTTCGATTATAATCGTATTATTGTATTATAGATAAGTAAAAAAAGATACGCTTAAGATTATTGGATATGTGTGTACGCGTGTGACATTATAATGTATATTATACTATATATTATAATATAGTAAATAAAAAAAGAATTGCTCCTCGTGCCCGGGCAAAGAAAAGAGAAAAACGTCTTTTGAACATACAATAGCTGATCTTACATCTGTCTCGAGGGAGGAAATCTGTGTTAAATGCCCGTGGCACGCGACCGTTGCCTTTCGGACAGAAAAATAAAACCATTTTGTTTATTGTGTTTGCTAAAAATACGCTTAACGACTTTGGAGCACAATAGCCGAAAGGGCGTTTTCAGATAATAAATAAAATAAAACTCACGCGCGTTAAGAACAGACGTTTATGGCATATTATACCATCAGACGACAGGAAGCTCATACAACAATAGTGCCTACAAATGTCGTTAAACACATAATAAAGGTAAAGGTTATTAACATATACCTGTAAAAATTGACCGTCGGACTAGCTGTAGTAGAAAAAAAATTTAAACACTTAATACAATCAATGCTACTACAATTAATAATATTTATTTAAATTTAAATTGACAATAAATATAGATTAAGCAATATACTAATATTATAATTCTTTTGTATTTAATATAAATATTACAAAAATTAGTTAATTTCTCAAAGAAAAATAACTTATTTATATAATTATTTTGATATAAATTTTTTAGATATTCTCTTTCATTTTAAAACTAATTATTAGTAATCTGAATATTATAAATATCAATACTGTTTTCCTTAAATTTTTGATGACTTAGTCTTAATTTGGAATCTTTTAAATTCATTGAATGTTTTTTTTCAATTAACTAGTACTTATTAATAGATCATTAAACAGTACGACTATATAGTAAAATTTAAATTATTTACTTCAAGTACCAAATTAGTTATCTTGTATTTATAGTTATGTAATAATATTAATAATAATAATTTGCAAGTATAACACAGAATTAATATTATAATAAAATGATCATGTTAATTTATGCTAACACCTAACGTATTCCATGTTCAAGACTATAGTTAATCGATAATCACTTTTAGATTCTGAGCGAAGCGAAGAATGTATTGGTTTTACAATGATGTGTGATTTTTTTTTTTTTTTTTTTTATTCTGTAAACATTTTTACTACCCGAAATAATGCTCCGATTATCACGAATAGGGTATGTTTCCGGTAGCAAAGTAGATCTAGTTGGTACTTTATTTAGGTCATTTTTCGAATTTCTCAAAATTGACCCTAAGCGGTAGAAAAAACTTCAAAAAAATGACGAAAAAACGGCATTTTTCACGAAAAATGAAATTTTGACGAATTCGATTTCTATATTTCTCGATAACTCGGGCAATTTTTAAGATAGAGACTTGAAAATTTTTTTGGGTGTTCACATAGCTACTATATATATGTGGTATAATTTTGGAACCGTTATGTTAATTTTTCTACAAAATATTGGACTTTGAATATTTCGTAAAATTCT
>JAIUCT010000008.1:637340-647634 GCA_021307375.1 Tetraneura akinire
AAATTCTCGTTTTTACGTATATAATGTTTGATAAAATTGGCAATTTTGGGTATTTAGGTCTGAAAATTTTACTGATATATACTTACATATTAGTTAACATCATACTAAAATATTAGAAAAATCCATTGTCAAAATTTTTTTTTATAGCCGTTTTAAGTTGATATTTTTAGTAAAACGAAAATCTTAGAATCCATACGTATAAATAAATATTCTGAAAATACTTTTACTACCCGAAATAATGCTTAGATTTTCACGAATAGCGAGTTTCAGATGTAAAAGTGGATGTAGATGGTACTTTATTTAGGTCATTTTTCGAATTTTTCAAAATTGACTATAAGCGGTAGAAAAAACTTCGAAAAAACGGCATTTTTCACGAAAAATGAAATTTTGACGAATTCAATTTCTATATTTCTCGATAACTCGGGCAATTTTTAAGATAGAGACTTGAAAATTTTTTTGGGTGTTCACATAGCTATTATATATATGTAGTAAAATTTTGGATCCGTTACATTAATTTTTCTACAAAATATTGGACTTTGAATATTTCGTAAAATTCTCGTTTTTACGTATATAATGTTTGATAAAATTGGCAATTTTTGGTATTAGGGTCTGAAAATTTTACTGAAGTATACTTACATATTACATAACATCATACTAAAATATTAGAAAAATCCCTAATCTCAATTTTCTTTTATAGCTGTTTTAAGTTGATATTTTTAGTTCAAACGAAAATTATAATCTGACTGAACTTCGCTCAGAATCGTTTTTACGAATGCAATGGTTTATCATTGCATTCAAATTCGAATTAAAATTAAACGCTATGATTCGCACACCTGTATCCTGTGCGGCAGGAGTATCAGCTCATCTTTTTTTTATATATTGTGTAATTATTTTGATTCGAATCTCTTATGAAATTTATGGTTTTGACATATTCAAACTTCTATGACCATCCCTAATCCAATAAATGTTTTACCGTCATTTAATTACGTCGTCAAACTAGTCATCATAGTATATAGTGTATATATTATATACCATGTTGTTGGTTAATCTACCCCCAGATTTGTCTATATAATAGTAATAAATAACTGTTGTTTCATTTTTATTGATCGTAAAATTATATGGTACTGTACCTATATACACGTTTGAAATGATATATTTTTATTGTTATTAACAATTCTTAGTGCTGCAGTTATCGCGTAAACTATATGAAAAAAAAAAATTTACCCTTTTTAGGACGAGATTAGGGTGGTGCAATGATAATTGAGAGATAATAAAAAACCAAAAAACTAATATGAAAAAAAATTATAGTGGTTTTATTAGACTTTGATATTGCAGAAAGGCGTTAAAATTTTCACGCGCTATATTTCAGCACCTCGTTATTATCTTATATTATTGCCATAATATAACACTATAAAATAAACGTGTCAGTTAATCTTCTATAAGAGCGGATTGTTATTTTGTACTCTAATAATAGGTTTTACAATATTGTGGTTTACATAATGACATCTATTACCGTAATATGTAATAATTGAACATTTTAATCTTTTTATTTTTTTTTAATAATAATATAATTAGATGAAATAATCCATTTTAATGAACTTGTTATAGTTTCTGATTTTAATCTTTTTTTTTTTTAATAAATTTCTTCTAATTTTTTTAAAAAATATTTTAAAAAATCTGTTGTAAATCACGTTAAATAATAAAATGTAGAACATTCGTAAATATTATCTTGAAGACTTGAAAAACCATAGTAACTGGAATTAATTAGGAAACTACTAATTCATAATTGTAATTAAAATATTAATATTCCAAATTTATTTATAAAAAGTTTGTTACATATTATATAATTACATTATTAATTAAATAATAAATAATAATAAATAAATACTTACATGTGTACTTCGTAGATACTTTTATTTCATAATTTCATATTCATTAATCCACTGAATAAAAGTCATTAGAACTTGTAATTCATTACTTTTTTGTGTAGGTACATCAATAATTCACAAATATTTATAAATACTCTTTTTAGCATTTAAAAAAAAAAAAAAAAAACTATTTTTGATGTTTAAATTAATAATAATATTATAGGATTATTTATACATATACATTAGCTATATATTTATATTTAATGTACCTACTTCTATGTTTATATGTAGTGATGTTAATCCGAATTAACTTTAAGCATTATATATATTTAATTTAAAATTAAGTGCATACAAAAGCGTGTTGAATTCACTTTCATTGTCTGTATGCGCATTAATTTAATGAGACATAAAGACTGCATAATAATATAATATAAACACTGTTAATAAAATAAACACACCCAATCATCGGATTAACTAACTGCGCGTTAAACTAATGCGAATTAACGACTTGCGTATAGTTGCCTATAATATAAACATGCAGTATCAATCTCGCGCTCCAATGCGTTATGCCGTATACTTACCATAGTAAAATATAATATTATAACGTTATTCACATACTTGAGTATATTCATTAAATATTCAAAATGTTTAATTATTATTTTTTCATTTAATAATATTATATTGCCTACAGTTACTCTAGTTTACCAATTGACATTTTTGGTATTATTGTTATACGTAAATATTTATTATTAATATACTTTATTATACATTTTTTTTCCTTTTCTTACTTTTACAATACCATATTTTCTTCAAAGCTGGAATCGATACTAGACATGGTTAGTGGTTACACAATAAATGCCGTTTATATCACAACTATTATAATAATATACGCATTAAAAAAAAACTACGCGTTGATATCTATAGTCCATATTTGATCAGTTGATCACTAATGAAGTAATGATTAATGAGTAGTGTGAATCTGCGTTTTTATTGAATTTGTAACTTAAATTACTAACAAGTTTAGTTTAGTACCTGCTTATTAGTAGCTCCGTGTAAAAAGGGTCTGTACTCTTCATTTTATTCCCCATTCAAACCTATTTTATCGTACTATTCGTCTATTCCATTAACTTATTAAAGCGTTTTTTTTCAATTTAAAATCATTGAAAATATAGTAAATACTATAAGTTGGTAAGAAAATTATTTCACTGCGATCGAAACAAGAAAAAGCGGACATCATTCGTTTATTTGTATTACAACTGACGATAATATAATATAACGGCATTTTAGTCTTCAGTTGTTTCATACAGGATAAGGGGGGGGTGTTTTTTTCTTCTTAAAAACCATATAATATATTATATAATAATATGGTTAGAATAACCATATAGGTATCTACATAAGTATTATCATATATTATATACCCAAGCTATCCACAATGTCATTATAATACCTATCCGCGGACGGACACTATATATACCCGGAAGGGACGACATACGATTTTCTTTTGGACGGTAAACAATAGGTTTATAAAAAATAAAAACCCCTCGACATTATCTCATTTTCACCATGTGTCTCCCGCTGTTCTCGGGGCAAATAAACTGTGTATGTGTGTGTATATATAATACGCGTAAACACGCAAATACGGACGGGGTGAACGTCTCTTAGCGTTTTTTTTAATTGTAACGAATGGCCAATAACGGTCTTATATTATTATGCCCGCAACTTATACTCACCTATACAATATTCGTCACGTATAATGTCTATTATTATTTAGTAACCTCTTTCGGGTTTTGTCTTCGGTGTATACCTATATGTGCAGAGCAGGATTACCATATATGCGACAGGATTAGCATATTTAAATAATATACGTACATTATTCCTTATTCGACACCTGACCCCTCCCCGCGCGCGCATTGTCCTACGACGAGAAAATTCCCGACACTCCTGCTCGATGCCCCCTGATCGTCGCGGTCCGCTGCAAAAGACGGAGCTCCGTCACTTATGCACGTCATCAGAGACCGCCCCGCGAAGATACTACACACACAAACCACTGTCGGCGATATCATATAATACAATATAATATATTATAATATTGTTCTCTGCCGAAATGCAAAAGTCCGTTATCCCGTTCGGAGAGGACGACATCGAAAATGATATAAATTATTTTACGCGAGCTATTATATTTATAATATTATAATGCGCGTACAAAGGTCGACCTCTCGGGCCAATCGTTTTGTCAAATCTCCTGCGTGTATGCCCGTCTCCGGACGCGCAATGTTTGCAGCAATGACTCCGCCACCGCCGGTACAAACGAGTCCGGCCGGTCCATAATATTATAAATTATAATTTATGCTCCGTTATGATGTGACTGTGGTGTGATACGGCCCGGATTAAAAGACAGAAAATTGTGCCCCCGATGATCGATCGTCGCTGTCGATTATCATTATTCATTATTATTATTTACGGCCGTTGGACGTTCTAGTGCAACGGCCAACGGACAGTCGTTTCGGCAATCGTTCCCATGAAAGAAACGCGAAAAAGGACTTTGTGTATATATTAAAATATATTTTGTTAAATCGTTTGTTGTTATTTATTGTATCGCATTGAAGAGGTCGCGAACGCGTAACGTTGAAAAACATGCGTATTGTTGCCGCGGAGCAACGGTTTTTTAGTAAAATTACCTACAGGGTATAGAACAATCGACTTTCGTCAGTTCTAAGAATAACTAAAGTTTTATAATCATCGAAATTCGAAATCATTACCGGTTATTTTTTAATATATAAGCAATAATAATTAACGTTTTATATAAACGACGGTATGTCGGTTTATACCTATACTATTTATACCTTTTGTATATATAGGCAGTTGGATAAGTTACAATAGTTTTGTTAAAATATTAAATAATAATCGTCAGTTTCATTTTCAATATTAAGTAACTGGATTATTGGATTTATTAATAAAAAAAAACATAGGTACATATATAATATATGATCATAATAATTAATAATATAATATATTATATTAGGAATGATATATTTGAATATTTCAAATTTGCATTAAAACATAAGTATATATAGATATATAATATAAGATATAACCCAATAGAAATAAGAATAAAACAGACTATGTAGTACGTTATATTTACTACTATAAATGAAAAAACGATGTTGAAGGGACTAAAAAACTGTCACTGGGAAAAATATGAATCTCCGTGCGTACATTTACATTATACGTAATAAAATACACACGATTGCGCGTGCGCACGAGCGTCTCATTATTTATGTTTGTAATGTGCACATTATGCGTGTACGTGTACTCGGTTTATGTTAATTGGTGGTTTCGCGCGGACAATGCTAAATTGCTAACCGACGGAACGACTAAACATTTACGTCTGTAGTATATATATGTATGCATTTCGATTTCACATCCGTACAACAATAATATATATATAAATATATAGGAACTATTTATATTTATGTACGATTTCGACGTGTTTTTAAGGGATGTTATTGTACGTGAATTTCTTATTAGTATGGACCCTGTCTACGCGGCTGAAGACAATGCGACTTACATATGAAAATAAATCGTTAAAAATTCGCACGACTCGTGTTCTCTCGTATAATACATAATATTACAATATTCAAATATTGCGATATATATATATAATATATATGTATATATATTATATAATAAGATGAGTAATATTATACGCGTGTATTATTATGTTTATTATTGTGGCGGCGGCGGGAATCGGAATAAAAATAACCGTCGTGACACACAATAAAAAAAAAAAAAGAATTGAAAAATATTTATAAGTATAACGAAACAATAATAATTATTAACATTACGAATGTTGGGGGGAGGAAGGTGGTCTAGACTGCAGACGGTACTGTTATGCAAAAATCTTCCACCCCCTCGGCGGCAACAGTGACGGCGGCAAGCGTTGAGAACGAGGGAAAAAAAATCTCAGACGCGCACAACCCCTTTCGTTTTATTGTGCGATTATCCTATATTTATTGACCGTACAGGTCAGCCGAGCCCATATTAAACACAATAATAACGAATACGACGAGATTCGTGTGTTATATAATATTATATATATATATATAATATAATATAATATATACATACGAGATACGAGTGTGATGCGAATACGGAAGACGCGCGGTCGAAGGGGAAGATCGCGGGCATTGAACGTGGTATACGCGGTATAGCATATAGGAAACCGGTAACCGCGGTGGACCCTCGATTATAATATTAATATTATAATGTTCTCTCGTCGACGTCGCCGCAGACGAAAATACCCCACTATTCCGACCCCCCAGTCCGTCGCCGTCAGGGCGGCTAGACGTCTGGGACGAACGGGATTCGCATCACCGTGGCGGCTGTACCGTCGCTATTCCGCGTTATTATATTTCGTGCCTTCCCGGCACACACGGTAACGCGTCAGACGCGACGGCGGCAGCTGCGCGCGCGCGGTCCTATTGTTATTCGCGTTCGCGCGCGATCGCCGTATTATTATTATTACGGATGATCCTTTTTCCAGCACCTGGCCGCGCGTGTGTATACGTATGCGCGCTACTATATTTGTTGTATAGGTATACCGTATACGTATAGTATTTAATATAACTACGTCCTATGTACCTATATATCGTATACTCATACCGGCCGTAGTATACCGTGTGTAAAACGTTTGTGAGTATATTATTTCCCTCGCGCGGTATTTACCCGACCGTAGAAAAACGCCACTGGCATTTCGCGCCGTATTCTTCTCTAGCGCCGTCGACCGTCGGACGTTGCCACCGACGTCGTCACCAGCAGTCCTTCGCGTCGTCCTCTTGTCCCGCGCAAGCGTCCCGGCGTAAAAACGTGTTTGATTTTCGATTATTATTTCTGCATGATCAAATACGAGCAGAAATATTATAATATATTATAAGCACTATAGAAATAAATAAAATTGTAAAACTATAAAGTATTATTCTTAAAGAGAAAAAACGGTAAAATTTCCATAACCCATTTTCCCTGTTAATTGATCGGAAGGTATTAACGATACATTACATGTATACTCGATATAGTATTTTATACCTATCGCTCAGTTACAAAAAAGCCCATATTACGTTATAAAATTTAATTTTAAATGAAAATTTTATGAACCCCATTTTATTTACTGACTGTTAAAATCGCTCCCCAAAGCTCTATAATAATCGTATGTAACATCAAAATAAGAAACTATGTTGTATTCTTGTAACATTAAGGACTGGTATTCAACGTGTATTTTTATAGGAAACATTTTCGTGTAGTCTATGACATTTTACCGATTCAGAGTCCTTATCCCTTAGAAATAGTTTTAATTCTAAATACGCCGTTGGTTCATATGAGTATAATAGTACCTATATACTACAATATTATAGGAAATAACGTTGAATATTTTATAATATTTGTCGTTATTTGCGCAATCCGAAAATATATGTAAATCAATACATTACGTAACCTAATTCATTAAACTGTTTACTCAAATAGAAACTAAACATATTTTTTACGGTGAGTTCACGTTGACGTATGATAATATTAAATATAACAATGAATGCGATGTCCATACAGGGTGTTTATATTCATTAAACGTGCTTAATGCCAGCCTATTTTTTCAACTTTATAATACTTGTTTTTGGAAAAAAATAAAGCACATCTAAAAGACTAAAAAATAATTGTTTATGCACGCCAAAAGATATTATAAAATTGATAGATTTTCTTTTCATGAATAAATAATAATTTGGATATTCTTATAAATATAATATACTTCTTTATAACATTATTTGTATGATAATATTGAAAACAAGAATTACGAACCATGAAAAGACGTTTTGTGGTCGTACACAATTCAGTTATGTACGACTTTGTTATCCTACAATCGTTCTAAATGTTATTGATTTGAGATTTGACATCGGATAATAAGACAATAATATTTCAATCTAGGAGAGGAAAAAACATGGTCATTATGAAGTCCAGTACTCGGTAGTGAACATAATTATATTCATGTTTAGTATAAACGGAAATGGATGTAATTCTATAGAGTTCACGGAAACGGCCAAACTTATAAATAATTGAACTAAAATAAAATAATTTATAAAATCATATGCCTAATAATAATATTATATGGACTTGATTAATTCTAGTACTGTTTCTCAAGAAACAAAGCGATAAGAAGCTAAAAATATAACTTTAACGACGTTTATATACGATTATTTTTGTAGTTTGGTTATTTCATGTTTCATCGGAAGGAATTTTTTTAATTTCATATTAATGTGTTTTCGTCGAAGTTTATTAAAATTGTATTTCACTTGACATATTTTGAGATTTCGTATAAAAACACCAATAATCATAGTTTTAAAAATGTATTATTTTACTGTGTAGCAAATCAAAAATTGAATTATTTAGTCGCGATTAATGTATTTTTCTGGTACCATAATCCATAAATTGTATTTAAATGTTTACACATGTTTAATCAAACAATGTCACATAAGGATATGGTGCTTTTGCTGATTAAATAATAAATTATAATATATTGTTGTTTTCGTTTTTACGTCTAGCGTGTTGACTTGATAAAAATATAAAATAATAAGTTATTTTTATCATTTTTCGGTAGTACGTGTCACGGCCTCGTTTACCCAAATATTATTCTGGTACGTTCGGATGATCAGAATTTCACACATATTTTCAAAATACATTATCTATGCATATTCTAACGAATGATTACAGTTATAAGTCTAATTTGATTTAAATTAAATTAGGTATATATTTTTTTTTAATTTATTTAATGTCTTTGGTTTTGTTCAGACTTATCTCAACGGCGTTTGTAGTATAATTAATTTAATAATTTCCATATAGTCTTATACATATTAGTTTTACCATTGTACTTGTATAAAAACTTCATTTTTTATGTATACTATTATGCAATACTTTATTTTTAATAAAGAGATTATTTGCTGTTACACATACTTAAATTGTTTCACGCAAAGGGGTTTAATTTGTGGACGAAACTCTGTCCGAGTAGTTTACTCAGGGACACTTGGAATTATTGTAAAAACAAAACGATCGAAAAATATCCATTCGACTCTCTATTTCGCATTGTTTTCTCGACAACGAAACAGAATAAAACGATTAAACTCAAATGATTTTCAAGTATATTATACATTATAATATAGTACCAAGCTAATAATAAACGAATTTTCCTCTCGTAAACCCGTTGGCACGTGAAAAATCGTATTAATCGGGGTTTCTTTTTTATCCGTCGGCGAACAAACAACCCCATTATCACCGCGCGGCTGCTAAGAGGACGACGACGATCTTTCCAAGCGTTTGCGCCAAAATTATCGTCTCGTATCGGTTTCACAACCCTTTTTTTCTTGCCTCTCTTTCTCACTCTCTCTTCTCTCTTTTTATTATTTTAACGACAACGACGACGCCGCCTCACCGCAGAAAGAGGACGCGCGTCGTTATTTTATTGGCGCACTCGAAAATCGAGAGAGCGCTCGACTAGACCCCCGCGGGAAATAACCGTGTCGAAAATATAATATATTGTAATAAATACATAATAATAAGTAATAACAATGAGCTCTAATGCCCGAGCGCGCGTGTACCTCGACATATGCATATTATACGTATTATATATCACGCTGTTATCGAATCTATTGCGGTTTTTGCCAATATCGCAATAACCAAAATTATGTTTTGTCTGATTTCTCGTCCCCGAGGGCTATACGAATTTTGGTGACTCCCAAGATCCGCCGTCGTAACGATGTATTATAAATAAATAATAATTATAATATTCTGACGCATGGTGTAAAAATAACGAGAAAACTACAGGCGTCTTGCCGAGAGGTGTCGAACGGTATTATAATATTTTGGACTTTTGGTGTCGGGTTGTGCTAATAACATTGAAGACCAAAAAAAAAAAAAATAAATAAATAAATAAATACCGATTATTATCGGGATGATTTTTTATACAGACATGGTGGTGTGACATACTGACGTTTATTGTGCCACGAAGTAAAACGAACAGAATTTTTTTATTTTCACACGATGACTTATAAAAATAATAAATAATATTTATTATATTATATTGTTATTCGCTTGACGGCGCCAAATTCACATTTTGCTAGCTCAAAAATATTATTTTTGTAACCATTTCTGTATAGTAGTTCTTGATATAATATTGTCATCATACTTTATATAGAGTTGTGACTGGCAACACAAAAGTTAAATGCCAAAATCCGATTTCTTATCTTACGATAGCCTTATAACCGCAAAATTTGGCTACACGAATATTAAATTAATTTTTATTTTGTATTACAGAGTTTTAATTAATACATAAATAATAATAATAATAATAATAATAATAATAATAATAATAATAATAATAATAATAATAA
>JAIUCT010000008.1:647644-695795 GCA_021307375.1 Tetraneura akinire
AATAATAATAATAATAATAATAATAATAATAATAATAATAATAATAAAACGCCACAACACGTTTTTATGATACGTTCTTAATTTCCATTTTCCATGGGTGTATAAATGCGCGTGTTTAACGACTCGTGTTATTTTATCTATGTTTTAACTACCTACCTACCTACCTATTCGCGAGCCAACGAACTGAAATAATATTATTCGATTATTATAATTATTATTATTCTCGTGTCGTGCGATCTCCACGCGCGTTGTACTTAAATACAAAATAATATATTATAAATATATACCTAATTATTTATATTACCATATTATTTATCCTGTATACCTACTATCGTCAGAAGGGTTAGGGTCCAGATTGAGAAAAACGTATTTTTTTTCTTTCATTAACCCTTTGTGCCGATAGTACGTTTTTTTTTTCAATTTTTTTCCTTCGATTCCCATGGTGAAAAAAATCCCCGCACTATACGGTTCTTCGATTAAACAATGTATTGGTAATTTCGCTGGCGTTCGCACGGGGTGTCTCCGACGGCGCTTTTGTAAAAGGAGCAAAAAATAATGGAAGAAAAAACACGCTTAGAATATTATTATTATTATATAAATAATTCTAATTAATAAAAAAAAAAAAAGATGGGGAAAAAATATGCCGGGAAAAAAGTTGTTTCTCGGTTTTTTCTCTTCGAAATCATTTCTTCTGTACATGGTTAGTCAGTTATAAATATGCGCCACAGAAGGGTACCTATTATTTAATTTTTTTTTTTTTTTTTTTTTTTTTTTTGGTTTCCGTTATAGTGTTTTTTTCTTGTTTTTTCCACGTCGAAACTCGTTTCGGGAGCCGTTTGTATATTATGTATACGTTAAAAAATAATATTTCTCTCGTTCGTACCTATAATATAATGTGTGTGCGCGCGCGTTTTCCTACATACAACCCTCCTCCCCCCGTGAATAACAGTTACGTTTTTTTTCTTCTTTTATTTTTATTTTTGGCCGTTCGTTCGTTATTTTTTCCTTGTCATGAATTTCATATACTACAAGACATATCGCTTCTATTCACATTGTCGGGTCGTTGAAAAAAATATCGTTAAACTTGGCGGACAGCAGCAGTACGTATATTATGTGTGTGTCCTCTTCGAGAAAAACAATAAAATGTAATATTAAATATACACATGACCAACGGACCGAACTATACTGACAAAAAAAAAGGTGTACGAAAAAGAAATTCAAACCTCTCCGAGTGTGAACGACATTTGGCGGATTCCGTTGCCGCGTTTTCTTCATTCAATATCATTAGGAGACGCATTCGTCGTTTCGTCGTTATCGTGACTTTTTGAATATACATATATTATTATACACGGTGGTAATAATATTAACCCCGACGGCGAAGCGCCGCTGCTTATGAACCATGAAGAAACACGCGCGTGCGGCCTCGACGCGATAAACAATTATTAAATTATATTATATATTATTATTATTATTTATTATTGTATTCCAATGTCTCGCGATGGAAAACAATTGATACCATATGTCGCGACGTATGTGTATGTGTGTGTGTGTTTTTTTTTTCCCCAGAAGACCAGAACATCGAAACCGAGCTGTTATTTATATGCTAATTGGATATTTTCGAGAAGCCAAATTATTATCATAATATATTACGTTTTATTTAATTCTTATGAGCTTGCCAGCGGAAACGGTATCTTATACAACGTCCATCATCGAAACGCGAAGGCGTTATTAATATATTATTTACATCGGCGACTGTTACGTTTTCGCGTTGCATTGTTATAAATATAAAATATTTCTCATAAAATACTTTCAATCGTTTTTCCGAATTTATGTCGTGATACGAGTACGTTACTAAGTTACATCGCGCGCGTTGGTATACATAATGTCGATTACAAGTTGAAAATTACCTGAAACAGTATATCGATAAGCGATAATTCTGCAAGTTTTCGAACGGTATAAATATACCATGGTATATAAATATAATATTGAATTCTCCTTTATTGCTAATCTTTTCGAATATTTTAGCGTCTTGTAAAATAATAGGATATAAATAAAATCTTCGTCGGTAAGTATTTTTCAACGGCGACTATAAATAATATCTCCTAATCTTATCTAAATTATCACTGTACTCAAATATTTCTAAAACTATTTCGTTTCTGCATTGTCAAAATGTTACGTGGAAATAAAAATAATGTTTTAAAACCATTAGATCAATAATAACTCTACGTTTCAAATTATCTACCATACAGAATACATTTAATCTGCAGATCACTAAAAATGGTAAAGTTTAAAGATAAAATACTAAAATGGAATTTTTTAAATTATTATCTCAAGACTATAGACAGATAATCTCCATAAATACAATATTATATTTTACCATCGAATCGGGTGGTTTTTTCATTCAGTTCTAATTTGGTGATAATAAAATATCAACATTAAATAATTTATATTATATACGTATAGTATCCTTGGGCTGTATAATAATTGTCATTGTTATATAATGTCATCGGATGCAATTTTTTTCTCGTCTTCCTATCGTTTTCATGTCTTCACGAGAAGTGCAAGTGTATTATGTATGTGAAAATCGCGTATTTATCGCGAAGGCCGGCTGGTCCGTTGGCAACCACGGTTACGGACAACAGTTGTGCCGTTAACCCGGTCGTCGGTCTATATTAGGTACTTAGAAGCATGGTACTATAATATTTACTGTCGGAAGACTTAATATAGCGTCTAGCAGCAACAGCAGTTCGTAATAGTAATTATACCAATGGTTTTTTTGTACGAAGGATATTCCTATGCATTTATATATTAAATATAAAAACAAAGTTAAAAAAAGTGATAGAGAGAAAGAGAGGGGTGAACAATGCTTATGAGTCGATGTCCGTGTTGATAACAATATATTATTATAGTTAGCGTATATTTTATTTTATAGTTATAAATACGCGCGCGTACGTTGTGCAGCTGACGGACGTCGATTATTATTGCTTTTGCGGGTCGACAACAGGTTGTCGGTCGGTCGTATACATAAATTAATTTAACTTTTTTCCCTTTCGTTCGTAGACTATAAAAAACAAATTTGAACTATCGAATAAATTATTTTTTATGAATTATATACCTTAACGGAAGGTCTGCGAGAACGTGATGCAGAAATGCACATTATTGCGTACCTTTAAGTAACTGATATTGCAATAATCTTAAATTGTTTCATATACGTAACCATTTGAAAACGTATAAAATTCATTAAATTACAACCATAAAATATTGATGTTTCGTTAAGTACTTAAGTTGTTAGTATTATTATTTGTATATGATCGGGACGGAGGGTATTAAAAAAAAAAAAAGAACTTAAAAATTATATACCCTTAAAGGCTTTAACCCCTAACATAATACAAATAATAATATACATGTATTATTATTATATTTGAAATAAACGTGGTGTTTTTTAATTTTTTTATGCGCTTAAAAAAAATCAATAGCTATATCGATTGTCGAAATATCCGTGAACGTTTTTCTAAAGTAATTTAACGGTCTTTTGCAGAATCCGATCTCCCGTGTGGATTTCCAATGTTTTTCTTTTTGTTCTATATCTCGCGATTCTTTTAGCGAACCATACATGCGGTAAACGCGATAAACGATTGGTATTAAATCTGTAATAATCCATACATATGATATATATATATAGGTATATAATTCGAAAAAATCGGTTACACCCCATCTCGTAATAACAATATTAATATATATATAGCCGTAGCAGCCATTTACAGGGTGTATACATTTCCACGATTTCTCTTGCTTTCTCTTTCTCACACACACACATTCGCAGGTATACCCATGTTTTTTCTATAATGTATTTGTATGCGTATATGTTTTTAAATCGCCTATTCCGCGTCTACAAATCGTTTTTCGCGGGTATAATAATAATAATATAAAATCGAATCTGGCTCACAGCTGGCCAATCGGAACTAACCGATTTTTATTGCTTGCCGATGCGCGTTTGTTTATTATTGTATAATGTTCGGTTCGCGTATGTGGCCCCAAGAACGTATATATATAATATACATAATAATAATATTTCGTTAGTAATGTTCACATATATTTTATATCTGCTCACGGGTACCTACAAATTTTTTACTCGTAACAACAACCGGTTGAATTCATTTAAACGCGAGAATCGCACGAATTATGCTCCATATAATAACGTTGTGTTTGCATTGAATGTGACGTAACGACGACAAATTGGAATATACCTGCAGGTAATTATAATGAGATATTAATGTACTATGACTATACGACTGTACTACCTATGTGTTACACGAGAGTTTGTACGGCCATCATCACTAAAATCAATTCTATCCATAGATTTTATACTAAGTAGTATAAAGTAGTATAAGGTCTATCAGTTCGATCTGCAAACATTCCACGGCCGACCCATCGGAGTTAATTCGCGCTTCAGGGAAATCTTTAATATTTATAGTTTTATACATATATTTTAACAATAATTAATTATAAACTATGAAAATTGAAAAATATATTTAATTTAAACTTATCGTGGTTTTGGACAAATTTACCAAATTATTAGGATAATACAATTGATCATAAATTTATATATATATATATATATATAATACTCGTACATTTATAATCAATGATAAATGATAATACATTTAAAAATATAATATACAAAGTAAAAAGTGTTTTTAATTTTGTAATTTATTATTTATATAATGTAATTTGGATAAAACACAATATTCAAAGTTTATTGCTCCGTGTATACATTAATTATAAAATCTAGTTTATTTACGAGATTTTTTGATTTGTCATATCAGGGGGATTTTCTCTACGAACAAAAGTTAATCTTCGCGCGCCGTGATGGGATGATGACTTGAAAAACAAACCTCAAGACAGGATCAAAATCGACTTTGTAATAATAGCAATAAATAAATAAACAAGGATAAAATGTATAAAGAATATAATATACCTAGGTACCTAACCTAACCTATAATATAATGACGGTTATATACCTAAATCGATATTATGTAATCGATCGGCCACGTATTGAATCGCTACTACAATAGAGTATTATAATAATATAATATATTATATTATTATACAAGGCGATACGAAAATAATGTAAAAACTAAGTATATTTAATTTAACGATTCTCACCGTTTTTCTATTATTTTGTAACACTAAATTCTGCAAATCACCCTTTAAATAATACCTACCAACGCACGTATAACTCAATATATAGATACGTAAAGATCTCTCCGACCTCTCATGCAGGCTCGTGCGCCCCTTGTACCATTCTTCGTGCAACTCTGTTGCGAGAAGATTTTCGTATACGTCTTTTACGTCACGCGGAAAGTAACATCTGCAACTATATTATATTTATTATATACTCGGATTTAATATTACATTGACAAAAATAAATGGCATTGATTTTTTCGATTTATTTATTTATTATTATTATTATTATTATTATTATTATTATTATTATTATTTTTGTAATCCGTGGCTCGGTCTCCCCCAAAAACTATATTTTTACGGCCAGGTGCAACATCGCGATACAGTTATTATATAGTATTATTTTTCTCGCTCGTATACTATATGACGCACTTATCCGTGTATTACGCATTTTACTTCCTGGTTCCGGGTGAAAACCAGGATAAGGATCGATTTAGGGGAGGTCAAACTGACGCATATAATATATGAAAATCCGTTGGAAGTTCAGCGCGTGTGATTATTTACTCACTCGCATCTGGTCGCTACGGGCGAACCACCTTTACTCTTGCAGCGTAGTTGGCTACATATCATATATAAAATAATTGATAACGAATTTAGAATTTCATATTATATACGAGTACCTGTATGTTATTATTTGTATAAAAACGCATTGTGATCTACATGAATACTCGGAAATAAATTATGTCTAATATATACTGGTAAAATCTGCCAGACCGGTAAATATGCATGTTTTAGAAGAAAATAAAAATGCATTATAATAAGAATAACCGTTGATAATACCTGTTGATTATAAATATTTTAATACATAGTATGTATTACATACTATAATATGTGCAGGTATATAAAACCAAGTTTGACATAAAATATTAATTTTGTTTGATTTCCATAATTTTACCTACCTATACAATAACGGTCTATAGATGCTTGTTTTTACGAATCGCTGTTTGTGTAACGATATAAAATGCAATATATCAATATAACGTATATTATATACATAAGTAAGATTTTTTTTTCTATTTTATTTATCTTATTAAAATCGTACGTTTCTCATGTTTTTATATGACCTATAAATCCGCTCCTTGAGTTTGTACCACATACGGTACCTATATATTAATACATAACATAATATAAAAGGGACTATATTTTTATACGCATTGTGCTTATTGTATACATATAATATTGCAGCGAAGGTGTGGGAAAATACCTAGTTTAAAAGGGACATGACTGGACACAAAACATCGCGATGGTAGTGACGGTGGGTTGATGATGGGTATATTATACGAACGTCTCGTCGACAGGGTTCGGACGGCCAAATTGGATTTATTCTCATATATATATATATATATATATATATATATATATATTGTATATACTATATATTATTATTATTATTATTATGTTAAACCTTAAACGTATAATATAATATAATATTGTATGAATAGTATAATACATATTATATTATTAAAAACGGCAACAAGGATGATATTATTATATTATATAAGTATAAAAAACAGACAGGTACTAGTGGTTTCATCCGGTTTTATATACCTGGGTATATAGAACGAAATACAAATTTAGACATAAGATCACCCGCGTTTCAAATTTGTTTATACACTTTTTATATACCTATAAATGTATATAAATATGTGTATTATATTGTAATACAATACGTATATATGTATTAAATTACAATAATATGATTTATGCTACACTTCATATAACAAATCGTTCAAAATATATATGATAGAAATTTTATAAATTCTGTATAAACTGCGTATATACGAAATTAAAAAAATTAAAATATTAGAAACGTACGTTCGTTCGTTTTTTTTTTTTAACTCGTTGGCAAATACTGCTTATATACGGATTTGTTGTGTTGTTTAACTTTTTTTTTCAAAAACAATACCGATGCGATGGATATCTAGGAAAAATATTAGTAACGATATTGATTGCGTATAGCGATTGAATTATTTATTTAGTCGACACATATAATAAATTATAATATACGTATATAATATATAATAAAATAAAAAATATAATGATCGTCGATGACAAAATAAAAAACCAATAAAAATGTAACGCGAAGCTACAATTTAAAATTCTATCCTAATTTTATTTTATTTTATTTTTTTATAATTATACGTCTCGATTGCAGTAACAATACACACAGCTAGTAGACTCGTTGTCTTTGCTATATATGCGAAATTCCTATGCAATGTTATCACAATCAACAAGTTTTTTTATCGTATGACTCGACGCGACTCTGTCGCACAAGACATAAGAACGGGAGAAGGGTGGAAGGAGATATTAAACAGTTTTTAGATTAAATATTATGTCACAAACAACGGCGGTATTTTTCGATTGTAATATTTTAATAATAAGGCACCCCATTTTTTTTTTTTATTATTACAAGCCATAATATATATCATATATAAATATATAATATAACAATCCTAATTTCATAAAAAACAATTTTATAAGTTTAATAAACTAAGCAATATATAATATGTAATATCATCTTTTATTATTGTACCGTACATTTTCCGATTTACCGCGTGTATCCTTGTTCGACCCGACAAATTCTAAACTATACTTAAATATTATCATATTGATTATATTTTGTATTTTTTTAAATATATTTATGATGAAATTTTTAAATTTCGAATTATATCACGCAATACGCATAGTACTGTAGCAAAATAATCTCGTAGTTTAAGGATGTTATTATTATTTTATTAACGTACAACTTTTATGATTTCTATCATAATTTGAACATAATTTTGTAAACAAGTGCACGTGTTACGTTGAAATATTTATAAAGAATAATACTATACAATTTATTATCATTTCGAATAATGTAAAATGTCTGGTCCGTTGTGATGGATTAGTGAAAGGAAGACGAATCATTTATATACTTTTATATAGTCGTCTCCGGCGGATGTCGTGTCGTAACAATAATAATAAATGTATCATTATTGTGTATTATTATTATCTTCTCTAGACAGGACGGCTACGAGATCCTGAAGACCCGTGAGGCCGTGATCCTTTCGGCCCGCAGTCGACCGAGTATACGATAACAAATACGCGTCGGGCATAGTCTAAATAAACTTGTTGAATAATTATTATTATTTTATCCAGATTTAAAAATTAAAACGCAATATCAGTTAATAGTTATTCAGTATCAGCAATGAACGTTTCATACTTAACGGCGCAAGATGCATTAAAACATAATAACCACCCATCCTTCAAAATATTTCAACTTTTAATTAACTAAATTTTTAAGTGAGTAACCATCAATTAAACGTCTATAATATTATTCAATTTAATTATTAAACATCAGTAAAAACTTAAGAGTTTCTATATAATTTCCTTCATGAAGTATACCATTCACCTTAAAATTTTGATAGTGCAGTCGTATTTGATTATAAATACCTTATATCTTCAATATTATTATATATTAATTTTTGAATTTAAGGAAATTTAATCTGCAGTTAGAGAAATAGACGAAATTATTAAAATATTGTCCAATTTAAAATGCTATTCTTAGCATGTACTCGTACATAAAATACGTATTATTACTTTAGGTTTTAGGTAATCTATTTATAATTAAAACTTATAGTAAACGTCGTCGTCGTCTAACGCCTATCATATTATTAAACAGGTATTCAATATTATAATATTGTGAATATTGTAATAATATAATGACCGGATACGCGTGTTGTGAGGTGGTATTAATAATAATAATTATTTTGATTTGTAATGAAATAAATAATTAATAAACTAATGTAATATAACATCATAAAAAATTATATATTATTGTCCTCGAACCTCGACATATACCATATAGCCATTTTCAGAAAATCGTCCGTTATCTGGATAATTTTGTTTATCTGTCAGATTTACTCGTTACCTTGTTCGGGTAAAATTAATTTCTATATAATTTGTTATAGATACGATTGTTTGTAATAATTATATTATCCACGCCTAGCACTGGCCAAAACGCGTGCACGCGGGACAGCGTCCAATAGTCCATTGATCCACAAACTCGTACACCTGTTCCCCGCGTCGTCACTATCGTGCCCGTCAGTGTGGGCCATTGACCACGGGTGTTCGCGCGTGTCCCTCTTCTAGTGTAGGGGGAGTCGTGCCTTGCCGATAATTTACACGGAAGACGAGCGCCGCAGAGGTCAAACCGTTGAGGCATCAATTATATTACGGAAAAAATGAGCGTTTTCTCACTCTCGTTTACTACATAGTACATACGTATATTATTCATAATATTATTATTAAAATATAGGCTCCACAACAACATGTTGTAATCGTATATAATATGTATATTACTTTACTTCATCTTTTTCTTTTTTTTTTTTATTAATCAACTCGCGATGAGTTTAAATTGTAATTTTTTTACATTTTCGTACTTAGGTAATAGGTAGTTTTTTGAAAGTTAAGTCTTTATTTTTTTATGTAATTATTTTATATTTTTACGAAAGAAAAAATATATTTTTCAACGAAAACACGCGGGGTCAACATCGGAACTTTTTTTGTCTTTATATATTTAGAACCCTTTTCTATACATCTATTCACCTTGCAGATGCGTATTACGACTTCGTATAATATTCCCACGCGGAACTACTTGAAAACGGACGTTTTTTTGATTGATGTGCGTGCGGTCACGGTAGAGGAAAACGTTTCCTTATAATATATTATACGCGTAATTGAATTATATAATATTATATTATTATTCTCGGCGATCGACCACAAAAACAAAAATGTTTAAGTTAAGTTAATAATTATAGTGTGGCACTGTCGTAATTTTTCAGTCCTAAATAAACAGTATGATTTTTCTATTTCGTAGATAATGTACATTTAATATATACTTTTGACTTTTTGACACTTTTACTTTTTGAGTTTAAAATTATATCATTAATTATTATAATTATGTATCGGAATAAATGATAAAAAAAAAATACGTTATATACCAGCTACCGAGCATTACTCGCATTGTCGCATGCGTTTTTGGGTGGAGACGAATAATATTTATATAATCGGAACCTATTTATAATAATATGTAATAGACATGTGTAATCGGCTCCCTTTTTTTTACCACGAACATAAGAATAATATATTATAATAGGTATTTATATAGGTTAGATTGAGATTCCCCTGGAGCATACCTATTTTGAGCACCCTATTTTGTATTATTATTATTATTTTAATTTCGACCCATTGATATTTATATGTCTGGACAACAATACACTAACCCTTTTTCGCCGCTCCGTAATAGAATATTCGATTTTTAAACTTCGGCTCTTTATTGTGTTGGCATGCGAAATAAGACGCCGCGCGTACATAATATAATATAAGTAACCTATGGGTAATATTATAATTTAGAAGTATAATAATATTACCTACGCATAATATGGTGTCGGGTTCGATAAAATAATATATTATATATATATTTATTTTTCAAATCGCATTGTCCTTGTTTCGCATTATCATTTTGTCAGAAACACGGGACTTCAATACATTATAATATAATATAATTTAGGACTTAGGTACATAAAAAAGGATAAAAATTATTTTATTCTATATATATATATAAAACTGAACCCGCAGAAACAAGACGAATCGTCAGTAGCTATTAGCTATTATATAATAATATATTATAAATAATAACGCATATTATTATTATTATTATTATTATTATTATTATTATTATTAATTTATTATTATTTTAATGCCGCCTGCGTACTTCGTATTTTTGAATAAAATAATATATCATGCACCCGGCGCCGCTGTCGTAGTCACTAGCCAAAACGGTTGTGCCTATATGTGCAGTCAACGCCGTAAAAACGAATAATATTATTATCGTGGCGTACCTTATACAGATAAATAAAATACAATGTTTATGTGTTTGTGCCTAATCGTCGGCCACGCGTAAATACGTATATACATCCATACATTATATATATATATATATATTATATAGAAAAAAAGTCTGTATCTATCGCATTATTATGCGCGGTCGAACATAATTATATGCGCAATGGCTTTTTTTTTTCATTTTTTCAAAACATAATATGTATAATACTACTATATATAACTCTCTTTGGTACAGGTGATTTAAAGCTGGGCACATAATATAATTTGTAACTTTACATATAACCTGAAGGGTTCATGTTTGGAAAATATTTTACTTGTTTAAACATTTTTAGTATCCAAACGATTACATTTTTATAATTTAAAATATGAGAATACAATTATTGCGATGAGATCGATATTAATATTGCGTATTTGTGTTTTCAAATAATTTGTGAATAAATTGTGATCGGATTTTTGTATTTGCTCATGCCCCATCGGAAAGTGAAAATAAACATATAATCGTTTCTATCACATCCCAACACATTGTAATCATCCTGTATATACATATCTACATTTATATACTATACATAATATTATGCAGGTGTTTCATTATAATAAAATAAAATAAAATTTATTATTTATATATTATTCCGGTGAAAATTATATCGAAATTTGTTCGAAATGTTTGTAAGATTCGATCGTTTATCATATAGCGAATAAAAAGTACTTATATAGAAACAAATTAAGTACCTAACTGTTGAATATCGATTATTCATATTGTAAAAAATATATAATTATTTTATTCATTTATTATTATTAATAATTTATCCATTGTAAAATTAATTTTATTCAAAACGTAACATAAAATATATATATTTATCAAAATACCGATACTTTTGAGTTTTAAAAAATATTATAAATTTTGCGATGTGCAAAATACATAAAATTGTAAAACATGACACGGGTCCACAAAGAAAATATAACTCCATAATATTTTTTCCCCGAGTTCCCGACAATATTCAAACATAGTGTTTGTGTTTTTTAAAACAAATTCGTGTTCCGTTGGAAACTGCTTGGTTCGGACAAAATACGTTTTTTTCTAATGAAAAATCCCAAGTTTATATTTTGTTTTCCGTGTGAACACTGTACACATTATTATAATGTATTATAATATATACCTAGTCTATATTTTAATGTAGATAGTTAAATATAAATTAAATATTTTTCGTTTATATTACTAAGCCTTATACACATTATAGGTGTATATTTTTTTTACATTGCATGTAATTTATATGATATATATAATTAACCGCGATTTCGTTTGTTTTTTTTTATGTGTTTTTCAGAACCAGAATTCATCGAGAAAAAACCGTCGGTAATGGCAGCGTCGTGCATGTTGTCCGCGATCCGTGGCATCGACCCCGCGGCAGCCGTTGAAGTGGCTGCCGAGCTGTGCATGCTGCTCGGATGCACGGCCGCGGAAGTAGACGAACACGTGGCACTGATCGACTCACTGGTGGCCAGCACAACGTCTATGGCCACACCGGAAAAATCAGAAAACAACAATCCTGCGACCGAGCCGCCGGTTAAGAAACCGTACCATTTGGACGGTTGCGTGCACAACAACGGTTTGTGAGACGCGGACGCGTAATTAATTAAGATTTTGATTTTACCAATCGTCGTTAAAATTTGAACAAAAATCGTTGTAAATGTACATATTATAATAATATTTTCATTTTGGGTCGATGACACAAAAAATGTTTTTTTTTTTTTTTTATCCCGCGTGAAAATCTAATAATATTATATTATTTACAAAGTTGCAAAAGTAAATGATAATTATTAATTTACTGTAAAATAATAATATAATTTCTTTTGATACTTTCGAAGAAAATGTAAAAAAAAAAAAAAAAAAAAAATTCCAGTAAACTAGAAAAAAGACGGGTTTTATTCGTTATTGTTTCGCGTGGATACAATAGTAATAATATATTGTGTCATCTTTATTTTTTTATGTTTTTATTAATAATTATTATTATATATTTCATTATACCTATTATAATATTGATTTACTTCTTTTATCTTTTATTCGTTTTCGTATCAATCTTAATTTAATTATATTTTTATTTTTTTTTTTTTTTTAGTTTAATTTCATCATTATTATTATTATTATTATCATTATTATTATTATTATTATTATTATTATTATTATTATTATTCTTATTATTATTATTATTATTATCATCATCATCATCATTCTTAGTAGTAATAGTAGACATGAGTGCTTTTTATGTTCTTTTTCGTATAATATTGGTATAGTATGCTCTTCATTTGTTATGTCTCTACAGTATAATATACTACAGTAACCTATTGTAAACTAGGTCTAGTTTTAATGTAATGTTAATAATACATATTATTTTTTTGAAAATTTATTATATGATATTATTAAATGAAAAATGTGATAATTTTAGATTACAATAATAATAATATAATATGTAGTTTTACCTATATTATTATTGTTGTAACTAGTAAGAACAGTTTAGGATTAGACGATTATTTTTATTATTAATTATTTTATATTATATTTCTTTTGTGGATTAGTTTTTTTAAGTTTTACATTCCAAATGTTTATTTTTAATTTGTATATTATTATTTTATTTATGATCTCCTGTTTAATATTGATATTACGGAAAGTTTCGTATTTTAATCATAACAAAAAAAAAAAAAAAAAAGTAACTAATTGTATTTTATAATATACATATTTTCATTCTCCAAATGATTTCGTTATCGTTCACCGAAAATATAAAAATATATTTTTTGGCAGCACAATAATATAGGAATTATTATTCACATAGACTCAATTTAATAATATTATATTGTTATGATGATAATTATTTAAACGTAGAAAATTTTTTATAGATCTCTTGAACACGTATGGGCTATTGAAAATTATTACATTCGTGTAGAAATTGGTAGTTTTTTTTATTAAATATTATTATTATTCTTTACCTTCTTTCGAACTTCATTTATAATTTATAGAAAAAAATAAAAAAATTTACGAGTCAAAGTAGCTAAATTTATACACTATTTTCTTGATCTCGAATAACATATTATAGAAAAATATATATATTATATTATTTATTAGACACATTTTAATTAATGAAAAATAAATAAATAAAATTAAAAAAAATACAAATATTACGTTTAGATTAGTCAATTTGACAATATAACTTCGTATGTAATTTAATTATTATATTTTGTATAATCTTCGTGTCTAGTATGAGTACATTAATAAGTATAGTACAACTATAACTACGTTATAGTATAATAATAATAGTTATTATTTTTTAAGCACATCAAAGTAATCAAAAATATGCTACAAACGGGTATGGTTCAATAATCATCATTTGAGTTACCATATTTTTGTTGTACTCCCTTTAACACACACATTATTATTCACTTATCTCACTACCTACCACAATTCCATGACCGTAATGGAAATAAAAAACAAAATATATGCTGGAATAATATTTATTATTTTTATTATTAGGTGGCCGCTTCATTATAGATTATTATTTCTAATGAACGTATAATAAATAAACAATATTATCATAATATCATCCATTCGCCTGGATGTTGATATAAGTATTTAAAATAGTTAATATTAGGTATAATATTTAATATACTGTAATATTATGTACAATTCATTATAATTTATCTTTTTTTTATTATTTTATTAATTTTTTCAATTTCAATAATAAATACAATTATTATTTTATTTGCATAAGTGTGTATATTTACATGATATTTAAATAATCTATGTTCTTACAATATCTATAATATGTCCAAATAATTCGTATTTCTTATATTTGTATTCATTATCAATTATCAATTATTATTATTATTATTTTTAATTAATTATAATTAATTTTATAAAATTAGTTTAATATTGTATAAAAATATTTTCACGAGTTTATAGGATGCTGACCGGTATAATTATTATATTCTATACCAATTATACACGGCCACACCGCGCTCGGTACAGCTACAAACCAAATCAAAACGTCCCTTTAGTTTTTCGTCAGACGGTCAGACGAACACATTCCCAAATCCCTTTCTCACGCGCTTTTTTACGCATATTATTTTACTTTGTCATAATTATACGAATATAATAATATTATCATTATCATTATTATATTTGATTGTTCACTTACGTTTATTTTTATTATTATTATAATGTATACATTTTTTTTTTTTTTTTTGCTGTGTAACTTGAAAGTTTTTTTAAATATAAATTTTATATTTATTCAATGGAATATGAAAAAAAAAAAATACATTAAAATATAAAATAGCCCACGTTTATATATTGTGCATAATTATTATTGTATGCTGTACACGTAGTTTTTAAGATTTTCCCTCCCGCCTCCTCTCGTATTCCAAATGTTTCCGAATAGTTGTTTCGAACAATTATGTAACGCAACAAACAATATACATAAAAACGTCACGTAACAAATTTCTTTCTATAAGAATCTATATTATGCGATAGCGATATATTATGTATTATCATTGATTATAGATAATAGTACTATATACTATTATCTATAAATCTATATAATCAATGGTATTATGAAGAATTCACAATAAACCGTCCTCCTAAGCCTAAACAAAATGACGTATTTTACCTTCATTTATATCGGATATGTAAAACGACGACAGAAATCACGTTTAAAGTTTAATATAATATTAGTATCTATATAGTGTTGAAGAAAATCGATGACTCGTTTATTATAATATAGTGGACCGATGTCAAAATATATAAAAAATTCAGAAACGTGGACATATTATCTTCAGTTGTCACACACGTGTTTAAATACATAATATTATATTATTATCATCATGAATATATTCGTAAACAGTCGTAAACGTATAAAATATATTATAATAACACATACTCGTAGATATGTACGTACCATTATAATAAGCGCAGTGAAGTGTTGAAAAACGTGTTCAAAATTATGACGAATCGGCATAGGTACGATGAGTGTATTATAGAATAATAATATTATGTGAAACACGACAATATGGGAAATATTAAAAGACAATTGGAATTTATGTCTTTACCGAAACGACGAAATTACGACTTTTGAAATGTTACGTTTTTTTTTTTTTTTTCTATGTAAAACTGTTATAATAATATATGTTTACAATAAAGCTACCAAATGATGCTCGTATGTTACGATACATACCACGAATATACTGTTTACCACAGGGTAACCTCGTAGAGAATGATCATGGAATGCGTGCGTTCCGTGAAACACGGTAATGAGGAGCGTCATACATAATAATATAATACTTACCGCGTTTATGTCGGCCGATAATACGTTGTCTTTTCGTCGTGAAATATTAGTTATCACTAGGGCAGAGGACTTGTAGCTCTAAAAAAAAGGCTAAATATGCAAGCACTTATGCACTTAAAAACTCTAAAATATGCACTTTTTTTATGCTATTAAAATTTTATTATATAGATTAATTATAAAAAATATTTAAAATAAGAAACATTACAAATACTAACTAATTTAATTATACATTTTATTTGCTATACTATTAGTCCACGACCAATATAATAACGCATGAATAGAAACTTAATCTTAATGAAACTTTTATAATTTTTTAACTTAATTTTACTAAAATGTATGTATATAAATTACGTGTTATTAATTCATTCTTCTGACCCTAAAAAAATTACCAATATGTTAGAATTTTTTTTTAAAAAACCTACGGACGAAGTAAATAATATTTTCACCTTGAAAATTGCATTGAATAACTAAATGTTTTTTCAAATTTTCATTTTACATATTTTTATATTTATTTTTATAAATTGTTCAAAATATTTCTCCAAAAACCATATATAAGTTAAATATGTCTCAAAAACCGAAAAATATCTAAATATGCAAAAATATTCACCATATAATTACAGATTTGGCTTTGTCGTCACATGAAACATTTTTCTATATAGTTGGCCTTTTTTTACGGCTGCGCAAAACAAATATGCAAATGCTATAAGTCCTCTGCCCTAGTTATCACTTAAAGAATATAATATACGTAACGTATTAAATTAATGTGAGTTACATATTTTGCACCACATAAAAATATTTCTGTTTTCAAAAAGTAAGAACCGTTTATCAACGTTATTATAATATTCAAAAACGGTTGTGTTTTTAAAATTTAATCATGAAAAGTTTTTACGTATTTTTTTTTCTATAAATAATATTTTATCGGAAGATGGGGAAAAAATAGTTCATTAAAATGACACCACACAGAGACATTTTCGCCGTGAGTTTATAAGGTATAAATAAATTATAACATACTCGTATTACATTATTATCTACTATATATCTGTACGCTGTACTTACTGGATTTTAATTTGTTCGAATACTACTTTATGTGAACTATTTAACAGTATATTTTTATTCGAGCCTGTGAAGTTTTTTAAATACAAATACCTACCTATACTATTAAAAGTTATAATATAACGAAAGTTATTACTGTGTGTGAAACTTTTGGATTGTTATATACGATAGATAAGGTAGATACGTCTAATGGTAAACGTAGATATTGGAAGCATTCCGTTAATGAATTCCGCGAAAGTCATGGTCGAATTTAATATTAAAAATAGCGTTTCCCATGCCTGTTTTTTTTCATCCCTATCACTGTAATTTTTCGTAGACATATTTCATATTATGCTAGGTTGGTTTTCAACCTCAGAAATAAAAATTTCGGTATCAAACATCATACAAATTATTTAATATTTCAATGTATAAAATAGATGTACAGTGTACACACAGACACACAGTACATACAGTGACCACAAACGTGACAACAGTTTAACTGTTAACTTTTAAAATTGTATAATAAAATTATTTGATGACAAAATTATAGGTATGAAATTTGATAACATCAATCAGTAACAAATTACAATATTATTTTATGAGTTGTATAAATCAGTTCAGATAACGCCGGCGGTAAGATCTCATATGGCCTTACCGCTATGACGCTATCATGGTTTGGATAGAGGTCCAACGAAAACGAGTCCGTGTGGCATTGTATATAAGATAAGATATAACGTGAAAATGGCCTCTATGTGGCGCCAGAGATTTATGACTTACTCCAAAGAAGTTGTAGTAGTGACGGAAGACGGATTGAAAATAAAATATTTTTCTGGACAACCGCGCGGAAATCGGAACCACAATAAGTTATGCCACTTCAATAATATTAATAAATAATGTACGGATTTAATTATGATAAAAATGTCCGTTCAGTACGACAGTACAAATCGTGTATTTATGTAGCATGTTCGTATCGATATATTTTTCGACCTGCAATACTGAAACGCAATATTGATTTAGGTATAATATTATACAGGTAAGGTGTACTTACTGCAATATACTGCTATCTACGCCTAATATTAAGACCGATATCGAATAAACCGACGTTTTCGTAATCTTTATTGAACCTGTGTTTTAACGAGTATAACAATAAACGACATTATTATAATGTTTATAATATAAGTAGAAACATGATTCAAATTGAAATTTCTTCGTCTTTCGTCTCGTTCCGTTTCCGTTCGTGATCGCCGGTTTTCTTCCGCACCATACACAGTGAGCTCGTGTTGTCTTACGAACATGAATGCGATAATTAATTAATAATATTATAGGCTTTCCGTTTTGTTATAACGTTTTAGTTCTTTTTATACGTGGTTTTCATTCGCTAACGAGACGATCGATTAGTGTAAGTATCGAGTTTAGTACCTAACCTAGGGTGCAGTGGTGCACTGATCCAGATTTAAACGCTAAGTATATTTATAAAAATTAAAAACTGTCCAAAAATACTCGAAAAAAATACATTTTAATCATAATAATGTCATTTAAAAATGACGCAAACGTTTAATTTTATTATAAAAAATGAATATAATTAAGTAGGTACAAACAAAAATAATTATATTACATATAGGTAAAATACCTATTATGTAAAATTCATACTTTAAGTTTTATTTCATAAAATATATAATCTGACTTTAAATCTCGTACCTATTATAATAATATAATAATAATAATAATAATAATAATTATAATAATATATAAGTATACTAAAAGTTGATAAAATGACCTATAAAAATGCAAAATAAAAGTTTCACTTTTTAAAAATTCGTTACACGAATCAAATATTATAAACTTAAATACTACTTAGAATGTCGTTCTAGACATCTAGAGTATTAAAAATGAAAAATTAATTTTGTAAATAAATTCGAGTCCTAATAATAAGTAGTTAATAATTTAAATAATAGTGATATAATAAAAAAATAAATAACATCAATCGTCATTATTTTTACTAAACTCAAAAGTTTTCATATCATATTATATTTTTATATTTTATTGAGTAAAATTAATAAATAGGTAATATATTTTTCCTCCTCTTCTGTCAATTTTTCACAGAAGTTTATTATTAATATTATTTATCATTAAGGTATAATAATAGGTATTTTATAATTATATATTTACGATCGATAAGATAACGTGTTCGATAATGTTTTAATGTTCACGGACATCGAATAATAGGTAAAATAAAATGATATTTTAATATTTCTAATAAAATGTAAGTTGGTAGGTACCTATTTATAGCTGTTACCAGTAAAGACGCCTAAGGCCTAACCACAAATCAATAACGTGAGTTTTATAATACTTCTATGTTCTATATTTACGATCGAACTTCAAAGTAGGTAGGTACCTATATATAAGTATATAACATTGTAGTAAGATATTTTTGATGATGGTCGATGGATGAAAACCGAACAAAACGCGAAAAATAAAAATAACAGGATATAATGACAATATAGTGTACCTATACCATGTAGCCATATAGGTACGTATAAAATATAAAAGAACAAAATAATAATTAAATATTCATTTAAATAGAAAAATAATGCAAATTAATTTAAATGGAATACTTTTTACTCCTTTTGGGTTTTATATAAGATTCATTTTTTAAATAGTACAACATTTATATAATTACGAAATTATTCACATTTGTAATTATGTCGATTGTGTAGTGATCCCCATTCGTCTTCATTGGGTCCATAAATCAATATTAGTTATATTACTATATCCTATATGGACATGAGATTGTATTACAGAGTAAACTATAAAATATTAAATAATAGAATATTATGTTAAATGTTAAAATATAATATTTTAGAGGTTTTTTTTTTATGTAAATTGTAAATGTAATTAATATTTATTTCACTAATTTGAACTTATCACTTATTGTGACTATACATATAATATATTATATTTTTTTATATAGTAGGTATAATATATTGATTATTATTATCTATTGTCTATTGAATATTTTAGACTATAGTTATAATTTATAAAAATATAAATTATTTAAATTTGAGTTTTTCTATACAAAAACTAAATTTAAATAAAATAAAAATAATAACTAATAAAGTAATAAGAATAACCAACAGTTTAAATATAAAGTGATGGTTAGGTATTAATATATTATATATGTTAAGTACCTACCTATTTTAACTAAGAAATTAAACATTGTTCGATGTTCGATCATAATATTAGATTTTGTAATGAATAATGAATATTTTTTAAACATTTAAATATAATATATGTCTACTTGTATATATTTTATATTCATAATTTTGATAAGTTAATATACTACTTATTAGTATTACTGATTTACTATACTGTATATTATTATATACTTACTAATCATTTCCCAAAGTCCCATAAGTTATGAAGATTTAAAAACTTGTTTATGACACTCAGGTCTCAGTGAGTATACATTATAGGTACATCTGACATCTCGACACTTCTATTGTCTATTATTAGTTTTGTTTTGTAATATTACAATAATGAACTATTTGTACTAAACTATATTATATAATTTTTAAATTGTTTAAATATTTTGTGTATTGTGATATGGATTTTAAATACTTTTTACAACACTAATTACAGGAAAACACAATATATATATATATATATTATATATATTATAAATGCAATAATTACAAATATTACCATAATATCACATACATGATATACGATAATATAGGTATTCGTAAAATGTTCTAATTTCTATAATTAGGATCGTGTTGTATAATAATTATTGAATATGCTAAATAAAAAAAATATTGCCACACAGTGTTAAGTGTTTCTAAATAAAAAAATAAATAAAAATAAAAAATGATTTCTTTACTTTCGTTTTTCATTCAATTCGATGGTATAAATTTGAAGATTTGGAGTAACAAAAAACACTATATAAAAACTGCATACTATTGATACCTAAAAGTTAAAATTAAGGACAATCAGGGGCATATACAAGGGTACTGGGGTGTCGGAACCCCCCATTATAAACAGAAAAAAGGTACTTGTTATTTAATTATTATCAAGGCGAATCATACCAAATAAATATTGTATATAGCAAATTTATTTTACAATAAATTAATAATATACCTATATAATAATATTTATAAATATCTAAATATCTAGTTTATTATAAAATATCTAAAATAAAATTGTTACTTATACGATGTTGGAAGAATTATAAAGAAAAAGGAAAATTAGATTTTATAATAATTATTTAAAATATACCTACATTAGGCATACTTCTTAAATAGCCCCCCCCCCCCAAACAAAATGTATATCTACCATGTGTAAAATGTGTTTTTATAAGTTCAAGTTTTCATAAATATTTTGTTGTAACACTTACGTCACTTATACAAATTTAGTAATGTATGATTAGAAAGCGTTTAATTCTATTAAATAATTTTATCATATTTTTAAATAGATGGTCGATAAAAAATTAATATTTAAATTACAGTTCAGTGTCTATCTATAAAAAAAATTCTTATATTAAAATTCTAATTAAGATAGAAGTTAATACTTTAATAGGTAGTATATTTTCTTTTCGTATTTATTCTGTCCATCGTGGAGGTCTCACAATCTATCGACTATCATAGTCATTTTTTATTTTTTAGAATATTCAATATCAATATTATACGATATTATATTGGTAAGGACGTATAAGGTAATATAACGCGTCTCGATTATCTAATTTTATAGTTCATATAATATAAGCCATTACCATTATATAATTAATACAATACAATGTTACAAATTACAATCGTATAAAAAATTTATCGGACTGAAAATTCGAACGGATTTCACAGCCGCCGCCGAGGGGGTAGTCCGAAAGAATTATTATTATATCCATATTTATAGAGGACCATGTGAACCGGATATAGATATTATTCGTGTGTCGCGTTTTTCGGCGATGTGGCCACATTATATTATAAAACGCGTACAGTAGCAGTTGACAATAATATAATGTATAATATAGGTACGCGCGAGTTCCGATAGTTTTTTCTCTCCTCTAATTTAGTAATTTCATTATATTAATATTATACCCGTACACGAACAATAATCGCCTTTTGTCCGGTCGTCTAATGATAGGTTACGATCGTTTTCGGCGGTGGTCAAAAAACGCATATATTTCCCTACAGAAAAAAAAAAAAAACATTAAAAATTCTCTCTATATTATTATGTCGTTTTTATAGATCATCAGCGGATAACGTTCCCTCGTATACAACTATGTATTATAATATAATATATACTATTTTAGTTATATGTATTACCCCAACCCCGGAACATTTATAATGGAAATTTCAAATTATATACCGCGATCTTGTCCTAAAGTGTATGGTTTTATAAATTCCCATATTATTATTATTATGATTATTATTGAATAATAATCGTAAATGTCTACGTATAATACGAAACGCGTGAGTGGCGGATTTCACTCGTGTGAAAATCCACGCGACAACGAATTAATAACTATTTATGTGGCCTAAATAATTATTTATTATATTATGTTCTATTGTTCTCTGGTACTTTTATATTTTTATAATAGTATTACTGTATTAGACAATATTTAAATTACTGGTTTTCGAAAAAAGAATGTCACGAATTGATGAGTTTTTACATATTACATCCCTTTTACCTTTTTTTCTATACGCATTTATTTATTTTTTATGAACATAATACGCAACATTCTATCTTAATATCTTATATAATATATATTACCAAATTAGTATTTTATAAAATATTTAAGTTAAAACTTAATTTAATATTTTAAGTAGGTACATGGTATATCGTATATGAATTATTATTAAAAATAAGAGCTAATACTGCTGTGGAAGGGATACAGCCATACAGGTCTAAAGTGGATAGTATTGAATTTTGATTAACAATTTAACATTTGAATGCATTGATAAATCATTACATTCAGACATTCTTGAAAACGATTTTGAGCGACGTTCATCAGACAATATACATACTGATTAAAATGTTTTCATTTACCAGTCTCAGTGCCATATTTATGGGGGGTGCAAGGGTATTGGACCCCCCAGAACCACTGTAGTGTTAATTATTTTTATATTAATTTTGTTATTCTTATTTAGTAAATTTATAATTTATTGATTAATATATAGGGGAAAAATTTTGGACCCCCCCCCCCAGAATTTTGTTCAAAATACAACACTGATCAGTCTAAACATTCAATATAAATCATTTGTCATAAAACTCTTAAATGAGTCACCCAAATCTGACAGTACTTCGCGCAGAATCGTATTTCCAAATGTAATGATTTATCATTATCATTGAATTCAAATATTAATCAAAATTCAACACTACCCTCTTTAGACCTGTATCCCTTCGCCCTTCCACAGCAGTATCAACTCTTCTTTTTTATAATTTTAAACTTTTAATTGTTATGTAAAAAATTAGAAGAACCTGCACCAATGCATATTTAAAATATAATTTCTAATCATTAATTTTTAATTACCATAATAAATTAATGATAATGAATTAATATATTTTGATATTGATATTAATTATTATTTATTTTCCTATTTTAGTACAAAATATTAGAAGTATAAATAGTACAATATATATTTATACATGAATTATAAATATACTGCTATCATAAGAATTTAGAAAACAACCTACTATATAATTTATTATCTAATAACCAGCAACACACTCCAAAATAAAATCATAATAAATTATAAGTGTACCATAAATTTAATATATTCTGTGTTATAATCAAAAAAATTAATTTGATTAATCAAATTTTATTAAGATAGCAAAATAAAAGTTGATACAAATGCTTATTTAACATGTACAATATATGTAATATAAAAAATAGATTAAAGTATATTATATCAAATACTTTTAAATTTAAAAAATTATTAAGTATACCTGTATTCTAGTATTTTGAACGATGAAGTATTATAATTAAAATAAACATAAATGTGGAATTACTCATTTATAATATTAATAATAATTATATACCTACTCTTTTAATTAAGTAATTATTTTACATTAATTCTGATAAACTTACATTAAAGTAAAAGTATAACTTATCTAAAATAGTAAAATGTATACAAGTAGCACTTATTCTAAGACAGTATAGCTCAGTTTTTGTTATTTTTGATAAACATTTTTCAATTTGTATTAAATGATAAATACAATGTAATATTAGAATAAGACAGAAAATTAAAATTAAATATTATCTGTTATAAGTTTATTGATTTTAAATAAATAACAAGTGAATAGTAAGCAATTTTACTACATAATTTAATTTTTATCATTATAAAAAAAAATATATATAAAATAAGTAACTATAGTTTACATATAAATATAAAATTGTATTGATTTATTAATCTAGTATAAATACGTACAATTTTTAGTCTTTAATATTATCATATAATCACAGCAGTATTATTGTATTTATATATAACAAAGGCATAAGGCAAAAATACTGATAATTATAGTTTAAATAAGCATATACAGGTAAATGTAAAAAATCAACTTTTATTATAGATAATAAAATAAATAATAATTAAAGTAATAGTAATTTTATTTTTAATTTGACTCATTAATTGTTTCAGTATCAGACATTTAAAAGTAATGATAGAAATAAAATATATAATCAATTATATATTTAGTTAAATTTTTTACTGTGTATAATATTATATATTAATATGTTAAAACTAATATTAAAAAATGTCATTAGGTAATTGAACAATTGTAAATTTAATAGTAAACAATGTGAATTAATGTTTTTAATATTTTATAACTTTAAGATATACTTTCTTTTGAAGATATTTAGTATACTACAGAATTTATTATATTATTTTAACATTTAATTTGTTATTAGTATTAGTATTTGTATTTTTTTTTTTTTATATATATGTTTTCTGTTCTAATTTTTATATATTATAAAATTATAGTAAATTTAAATAGAGCAATGTATAGATTAAATATTCTAATGAATATTTCACAATACATCACAATATAATATACTACAAACTAATATATTATTAAATTAATTTTTATAAAATTAATATAAAAAAGAGATTCATTCTTAATGTAAATTTTATAAAAAGTAGAAATAAATAAATACAAATAATTGTTACTAAATTATTAGTGGTGGAAGGTTTCTTTCTTGTTGCTACAAATTTTATATTACAGTCATTAATAAATTAAAGTATTTACAGTTTATATAAATAGCATATAATATAATTTGATCAAATAGACTAAAATTAAAAATGTTAAACAAACTAAAATGGCGTAGATAAAAACTGTGGTATAGAGACACATTCAGAAGTTATACATTTTTTGTTCACAACCATGGTTAAAGGTAGGTTCACTCTTATACTAGGATAGTTAAATGTCTGAAAATATTATTAATATTAAAATATACCTTAATATACCTATATTAGTTAAATTTAGTAATAACCATACCTGATTTTTATATGTTGCATCAATCTGAATCATACACGGTTCAGGAATAGCCACAGAGTCTCCTATGATTGGTCCTTTACCTTGTGCTAAATTATAAATTGATACAACAATGCATGATAATTCTTTGTCCACCATACAAAATGTACTAGAATAAATTGTATACATGTTTGATAATAAATTATATTTTTTATATTATTCTTTCTTAATATAACTTACTAAGGAACAGGTTCCTGATTATACACAACACATACCACTCGTCCACATACCACTTTATTGAAATTTAAACCGATTTCAAGTTTTGATAATGGAATGGGTTCCAATACTACAGGGCCTTTCATTGTTTTTATTTTGTTATTATACAATCCCAAACAACTTGTATTTAATGACTAATTTATAATAACAATAAAATATAATATATTTATGGGCTTTAGAATTCAATATTTTATCTAAGTAATGTTAATACCAATTTTACCAATTCTTTACCAGTATTAATCTATTTATATTTTAATTAATATTACACAATAGATAATATTCAATATTAAACTATGATTACTTAACTTTTTTACATATCGTAAAATTACCTCTGTCATTTGTTGTAGTCGTTTATTTTTTACTTGCCCCTTACGTTGATATAAATTTTGTGTTGAGGTCAAATATTTAATGAGATCTTCCAAAGTATCTTTGGCTACGATCCACGTTGGATCTAATATTGAGGCTTGTTCAAAGCTTATCAAAGCATCTGTATATAATTCTCCATATTTAAAAGCCTAAATTATAAGTTTAAATAAATTATTTATATTAAATTTATTAAATTAAAGCATCATTTACTTACAACACCTCTGTTAAAATGAAGATCAGCATTTTTAGCAGCTTCAGAATCTTCCAACTAAATATAAAAGTAAAATTAAGTAATTTTTTATATGTTAAGAAAAAGTTTAAACTAACAGCTTTTCCAAAGGAGTTAATGGCTTGTCTTAGAAGCATTTCTTCTTGTCTTTTGAAAAATAAAGATAAATAAGCATTTCCAAGTATTGTCCATGATTCACCGTCAGTGGAATCCAATTCAACAGCTTCCTTTGCATAATCAATACCAGACTTGAGACTTTCTAACACATTTTCGTTAGTCAGTAATTGAGATTCCCGCATAATAATTGATAAATTTCGTAAAATTACTTTACTTTTACCCTAGAATAGAGAATCATATTTATAGTTATGATGTATTAAATAAGTTTAATAATATATTTACATGTTTCAATGAGGCAAGGAAACAATATTTAGCTTCTGAAAACCTTTTTAAGTGTACTAAACATTCACCAAGTGAATTCCATGCATCTAAATGTGTTGGATTAAGTTTTACAGCTTTTGATAATACATTTAAGCATTCTTCATTTACAGGCTGTGTAACACTCCAGGTTTTGCCCAACAAATAATAATATTGTGCTTTGTTTTCAGCAACTGCAGCTTCTGTAACATGTTATGGTTTCTTTATTATATCAAAAAATACAAATACAAAATATGTTTATACCTTCTTTTTCTTTCATTACTTCAATTACTTCTTTAATCTTATCAATGAGCATTTCTTTAGTGTAAGTTTTCTCAGTATTAGTTTCTAGTGAATTTTTATGAAATTTGTACAGATCTTCTATACAGGACTACAAAAATAAAATAAAGCATGATGGAAAATGACACATTATTTAAATCACACTTCCATTTATGGTACCTGCAGATAATCTAGCGTGGGCGTACATTTTCTATGTTCTGAAACTTCATTTTCTTCATTTAAAGTTAAACGTTTTAGTTGTTCGTCATTGCCGTTATCATTTGATTCTGGTTTGTCTTCGTCCGTTTGTGATGTTTCACTCATTTTTTATACTGTAATCTATGTAATTCACTTACCACACAATTCATAAAAAAAAAAAAACATTCATTAATAACACGTTTGATGTTTATCTAAAAATGTTTAGTATTAATTATAGATACATTTACTGTATTTGGAAAAATGATATGTTCATTTTAAACTATTTAAACAATATTAATATATTATAGTAACGCCTGTCGAAATAATAATATAACGATAATAATTAAATTTAAAAAAAAAAACACTAGCCACATTAAATCGGATATTTCAATTATAAATTTATAATTTTATTTTATTTTTCACAGGTAATATTGATAACCCGGCTCGTAATTGTATTATTATTATGATAATATTGTGAGGTAAATGGGGAATTATACAAAGTTGTATCCAAGTTTTTTCTTCTCAAATGTTGATGGTTACCAACTTCTTTTAGTATTAAAGTGATAATAATTTTAGAGAACACAAAAAATACACAATTGGTTTAACATTGATAAAGTAGGTTTTTTTCGTTTTGTATTTTCAATGTTAAATTTTATTTTATTTTTTTATTTTATTTTTTCACTTATTGTTTTTATTGTAATTAATTCGCTGCGAATTGTTTTGTAATTAATTAACATTGATGAAACTATATTGGCTGTTTTTCAGTCATGAGTTTCATTATTTTATTGGTCAATTGATTGACCAAACAAATACAATCGCACATATTTATTTATGTAAAAAAAGTAAGTGAATAATAAGATAATAATATGATTAGGTTGTGCTAAAGAATGAATTTTTTTATTATATGATTATCATCTATATCCTTATTCCTTACTAACACAATTATTACTATTTCCAGTTTCAACTAATATTATTATATAGGTACATCTAATTCGTAAAATATACCTCATTGTGATATGCACATTTTGTTTTTAAACTTTATTAATTTTTAAATTAATATAATATAAACTTAATAATTAATTTAATTTTCTAATGTAATATTGTACGTTTATACTTCATAAAAAATGTATTTTTACTAGTTGTAGATATTTATACATATTTGTGAAAATAAATATATATTTATCATTTTGAAAGAGTAGAACACGATAATTAACAGTTTTGACTTTTGAGTAAAGTTATTTGGGAAAATTTATAAATTTTATTATTATTATATTGTTTCCCAGTATAATTGTTTATATCAAGTAAGTTATAATAATGAAAATTTATAACTTAATTTATAACAATTTTAATTATGGTAATAAATCAAATCTAGATAAAAATAATAATTATTTAATGAATTATACCATTTTAGATATTTTTTTTTTATGTATCAAGTAATATTATTTTCATTATTATATACTATTTTTATTTTTTTAATACATTTTGCTAATTATTTAAAAAAAATTTATATTATTTGTGTTTAAAAAATATATTATAATATATAGGTATATAATATTCTTTTATAATTTGTACTGTACTGTGGCATATAGCTTATAATTCCAATCAATAGTATATATTACTTATTATCAGTAGTCGGTATCAATCTATATGAAACATAATTATTTACTGTTTTTCTGATTATATATGCTTTTTATTATATTTATACTTTATCTTGTTAGCAATTGAGTAATTATGTTAATGGTATTATTAAATACTAGTGTTTAGATTAATTATAATTAATATGTAATGATATAATGTAATATTATGTAGTAATGATTTTAAGTATAATTATTAGGTAGTTATTTAGAATTTCCTGACCATTTTTAAAAAACTAATTAATAGGTATATAAAATTAATAAAATTTTAAGTGAATTTCTACTATAGGTTAATATTTTGTTATTTAATTTAATTAACTAAAAAAATTAATAAATTTATGATAATTAAATACCATACATTTATATAGGTAGGTACTTTAAATTAAAATTAGAACACAAAAATGAATTTTACAAAAATGAGATATTCAGAAAGAAATAAACACATTCATATTTCATATAATTAAATGCTATTGATTATAATATAAAATATTTATTTAGAAAACTAATTTTTTGTAAAGTACAACTGAATTTTTATGTCTAAAAGAAAGTGAAAATAAAATAGTAATATTAACACCATGATATCAACCTATTTTATTTATTAATTTTCTATTTAAAAATTGTAAATTTATTAACTTTTATATATGTATATTATGTATTAATTTTCTATTTAAAAATTGTAAATTTATTAACTTTTATATGTGTATATATATATAGTTATATAATCTATATTCCAATTTTTAGTTATTTTTTAAAAAAATCTTTATTATAGTAGTAATATTAAATTATTCCTAATATATTTTATATGATTTTGTTACCATAATTATTAAAACATAAATGATTCTTTAAGTTGTTTTTGTAACATGTTTAATAAATTACATACAAGATGTCTGTATTTACAGCTGTGCTAATAATCATGCATTTTATTTTTTTTATATACTAGGGTCTAGTTATTAATGATTAAATATTTTATTAACACACACACATACACGCATATACACACACACACACACACACATATATTAAAATATATCAAACAAAATATAACATTTTTTTATCTGCTTACATTATTTATATATGATAAAATATTGTATATATTTTTTAATTAAATATATTTAATATTATTATTTGCAATGCAATTTTTTTTCGAAGTTCAGTTATAAACCTGATTTTAATTCTTATCTGTATTGTTATTATATATTTTATTGCTGAGGAAAAATATTGAGAAAAACAATTTCATTGTTTTAACCTATTATCTTTTTATCTATGTATCTTTATGTATAATTTCCTATTATAAATATTTTTATTGTAGTTCATAATCCATTTTTTATTAATTTACAGTTATTTTTAAGAAATCAGAAAAGTTATACATCGTTTAATTTCTGATTAATTTATCTAATAGTTTTATTTTAAAATAAACTTACTTCATCATTAATATAAATGTGTTAAAAATTGTAATTAAATTTAAAATATATTTAATATTCTATAATTATGTATTATATTATATTTTTATTAATATAAATTCATTAACTAAATGTCTAATATTTTAATTAGGTACTTATTAAATTAATTGTAAACTAGGTATATTTGTTCATTTTTTACAAATTTAAATTTATAATACTAAAATAGTTATTGTTATTTTTAGTGTATTTTAGTTAATTTTTATAAAATGAAGCCTACAGCTAAACCAGATTATGATCAAATATATCAAGAAGATCTTGAAAAAGCTCAGGCTTTAAGTTTAGAAACATTAGCTCTTGAAGAGTTTAAAAACCGAAAGTTACAATCTGAGTCTTCATCAAGCAATGAAAAAACTGTATTATCCACGATATCAACATCAACGTCTACATCACAAACACGCTCAATGTCTTTTACAGGTTTATATTTTAAATTAAAATAATATAATTATAGATATATAATGAGTTGCAATAAATTAACCACATTTTTTAATTTCTCATGCATAGTGTTAAAAAATATTACACATGAGAAATATTAGAAAATGTATTGTTTTTATAATAATAACTTATCTATAATTATTTTTTTTTAATTATAATGTATTTTAATATTTTTTAGAAAAAACTGTTTATTGTAATGACTTATCTAGATCACGGCCTAGGCCTGGATCATTTAATACAGGTACTATAATTTGCTATGGTTCGATTATTGTATATTATTTTTGCATATTATAAGTGTAATAAATGTATAAAAATAATTGGAATATTTTTAATTTTTATTTTTAGGTGAACCATTACTACCACTCCTAAAACCACCTCCACGTCGTAATACTACTGCCATTCCAAAGAGTTGTACTAATGATTCAATTAAAGATTTATTTAGCCTTGATTCACCGCCAATTGATGATCTCATGAAAAATATAGAACCATTTAATTTTTTAGATGGGTAAATATGTAATCTAGTTATTCTTTTTTAATTTTTATTTGTGTGTTTAATATGATGAATATGATGAAAAAAATTCTTTTGTTCGGTTTGAGATACCACTTGATGTCTATATCTCGCTATTCTGTGCTATTAAATAACAATTTCTGATTACTTATATTGATTTTGAACCATCTTATACTTTGATTTTCCAATTATCTACCTAGAATATTTTCATACAACATATATTAATTCACTTTCTTTTTGTTCTCTATATAATCCTTTGTGTTCTAACAATATAGAATATGATGAATTATTGGACAGATATTTGAGAATAGCTTGAGGTGTGCTAAAGTGGTATAAATCTCGCTGTTGTTATGAAATAAATATATTCTGATTTAGTCTTAGTATAATAATATAATTATTGTTATTAACTATAATGAATATAATAGAAATCTGTTTTGCTGACTAATTATTTTGTAATAATATAGGAATAAAAAGTCTCATACAATTGATAGTAACCCAGCATTCCAGAATTTAAGTGTTAATACAAATACATCAAATGTTAGCTTAAATCAAACTCAATTTAGTGGATCACATAGTCTTCAAAATAATTTAGATGTATTGTATCAAGGCCAATTTCTTCCAACAAATTACACCGGATATTCACCTACTAGTTACCAAATGACAGTTCCTTCTCAAACCTTCTGGCAAGGACGACAAGCAATTAATACTTGGTCTTCAAATAATATTACTAAAACTGAACAGCTCATAAGTAACACTAGTAGTGAACAATTGCAAACTTCATTAGTTACAACAAAATCAGATAAATTTACTCCAAGTTTAATTAAAAAACAAAATAACAATAATCTCATTGATTTAAACTTTTTTGATAGTAAAGAAAATCCTAAAAAAAATGTCACTAATGTTAGAACTAGTGTTCTCGAAGCATTTGATCCCCTTCTCTATGAGCAATCAAACATAAACTCTTCTATCGAATTGAATCAAGGTAAATTTATTGTAATTATTTATTATTAGGATGATAAAAGTATTATTTTTATTGATTTTAGTAGATAAAAATGAGACATTATATGCCACATATGATCCATTCGATTACATGTATTCTCCATCAGTCTCATCTCAATCATCAGATCCAATATATGCAGCAGTTACCAAAACGCCCTTAAATTCACCTCCACCATTACCACCAAGGAGTTCTTTAACTCCAAAGGAATCAAAAGTAAATAATATTAACATATTTTAAAAGAAATAAAATAATTATTTCAAGTTTTATCTTATAATAAATATTCATTCTAGATATGTAAAAGTCTAACTTATGAAAATGTTGGTTTAGTCAAACGGTCCTCAGTATTTTATGATCCTGATATGGTGGCATTTCATAAGATGGTCAAGGATGTTAGAAGTATATATAAATTTATATTAATTAGTAAAGTAAAATATAGTGTATAAGTAAATTATATTTTTAATCTAAGGAAGATTTGTATACACTGATACAATCACAAATGAAGGAATTGTTGTATGTTCAAAATTTGAAAATAATCTTCACCAAAATACTAGTACTAAATTTATAGTTCACTGTGAATCAATTAGAAAAACACCAATTATATTTACTTGTGATGGTATGTTATCATTATTTTTTGATGAGTTATAAATTATAATTTTTAATATAAATAATTGATAAATTAATTTTCTCTTTTAATAATTAGTTGGAAGTAGTGTTGAACATGTTATATCGCATGTGATCTGTGAATTAGATCTAGAAGATGCACATCATAGTGATTATTTCCTTAAAGTAAAACATTTTGCGGAATATATGCTGCCAATGAATACTCCTGTCATCAATTTTGAATGTGTTCATGAGTGTATCAAACTTGATACAGATGTTGAACTTTCTCTTCATCATAAGGATGATGTTGTTAAAATTTATGCTAGACAGGTATAATATATTTATATATATATGTATACTAGCTTTTAATATGTAATCAATAATGGATGATGTTATTGCATGACCCAGTAAAAAAGATAACTTGTACTTGTTAATAGAATTACAATAAGAATTTGACTGACTTTTTTAAGCTTTGTTAAATTTTAAAACTGGATTTTATATTGTAATTTTTATAAAATATGCATAAATTATATTATGTGGAATGTTATTTAGGCTCAAGATGATATTCATGATAATGAATTAGAATTAAATAATTTATGTCCCAATGAACCGTGTCAACCAATTACACATGATACTTTAAAAATACTTCTTGGTAAAAATCATTATACTGAAATAATATAAAGTAAATTTAAATGATATATTGTTATATTTAATATATTGTTTTAGATACACTTGATGGTGAAATATTAAAAATTAAAGATCATGCTGTATCTCTATTTAAAAAACGAACTAATACGCCTGTGCAACCTACTGGGGTCCAACAAGCAGTGAAAGCATTAACATCTTTCTTAGGAAATATTGAACCATTAGACATAACTCTGTCATTAAATAACTTTGTTTTATCATGTAATGAAATTTCAAATGTCATTCAGGTATATAAATTAAATAATTGATATGTTTTTTTATATATAATATTTAAATATTTATATTTTAAAATAGGATGTATACGGTTCACGAACTGAAGTAATATCAGATGATGGCTCGGATTATTCTGTTGTAAGGTTGAAATTTAATGAGACTGAAAAAGTAGATCATATTACAAATGTATGTTTAAAAATAAAAGAAAATGTTCAAACATTGATTGAAAATTATTGTAAAGCCTTTAAGGTCGATTTCCAGTTAAATTTTAATTCTTCACAATTAACAGGTATAATGGTCTTATTTAATTTGATATTGATAGTGCTATGATAATAGTAATATAAATCACACAGTATTATAATATATATTTTATAGGGTCTAAATTATCATCAAAAATTCTTGATGATGTGGTAATTTATGTTAGTTGTTTGCATCGATTATTTTCTTCTTGGAGTCATGATGAATATTTGATTGCTGCACAAATTTATCATGGCACAAGACCTATTGGTAATACAGTGCTTTCTAAAGCTGTTGTAGCTGAACATTCTATTTATAAAAGAGTTGTTTTTGAGTCATGGTAAGTATTTAATATTATAGAAATAAGAATTACTACTTATATTTTACTAATTTTTACTAAATATTTATATAATTTTATTAGGTTGGAATTTGAAAATATGAGTGTGTGTTTATTACCTAGAGAGAGTCGTTTAGTTTTAGTTGTTTATGGAAGAACATTTAACACTGAAGGTCAAGATACTTCAGCTACTGTTTCTCAAACAGAACTTGGATGGGCATCTATCCAATTTTTTAATGTTGAAGGGTCGGTTTATAATTAATTATTTTTTATTTTTTAATTGAAATATATAATTATGTATATAATATTTTAGTGAATTTTCACAAGGCAAACATTTATTATCACTTTGGCCATCATGTGCTGATAAACGACTTGGTCCAGCTCCAGCACCTGGTACACATCCATATAGTCATTCACACCCTGTTCTTAGTATGTACATTATCTTAGCAATTACGTAACTTTCTTAAATTTATTTATGTTTTGTTTTGTCTAGGTGTTGAGATTCAAGAGTTTGACTCAAGGATAGTATTTCCTCCTACATTTCAAGATCACCATGTAATTAAAAGTGATAGGTTTGATTTTTCAAGCTTAGATTTAAATACTCAAGAACAGTTATTAGATATAATTTATCAAGATACTTTTACTAGGTAAAGTAATAATAATTGGTCAAATTAATTTTATTAAAGTAATATTTAATTTGTTTGTAGACCATTATCAGAGGACAGGGAAGTTTTATGGGAAAAGAGATATTATTTATTGTCAAAGCCTAAAGCTTTACCCAAGGTATTATTAGCAGCCCATAGTTGGGATTATGCTTGTTTAGCTGATCTACAGTCAATGCTTAATTCTTGGTCACCCATGGAACCATTAGATGCGTTGCAGTTATTTTTACCATGGTAAGTACATAGATAAAAAAATGTAAAAATATTGCTGAATTAATCATTTTAATAATTTAGCTTTCCTGACAATGAAGTTCGTCGTTTGGCTGTAAAGCGGATAAGATTACTGAGTAATGATCAACTAATTGATTTTCTTCCTCAATTGGTCCAGGCTATAAAGCATGAAACATATGATAATTCTCCTCTAACTGAGTTTTTATTAGAGAAAGCTCTGTCATCGCCTACTATTGCACATAACCTTTATTGGTTTCTTATGCAACCATTACCGGGACAATCACCTCAGGTTTAAAATATATTATATAAATATTGAAAGTATAATAATTATTTAAAATAATATATATTATTAATTTTTTAAATTCAGAACTCGTATGACGTACATAGTCCAGATGATAAAACAGTGAGTGAAGCCCGGTATTATAGAAGATTACAATTATTATTAAGAGCATTGATTGCAACTTGTGGTGAAGCACTTAGGAAGTGCTTCTTATCTCAACAACTTTTAATGAAGGTACACTTAAACAGTAGGGTATTTATGGGTGGTCCAAGGGTACTGGACAGCTCCAGAACCACTGTAGCGATCCTTATTTTTTATATTCATATTAATTTGTTATTATTTAGTAAATTTATAATTTATTGACTATTATGTAGGGGAAAAATTTTGGACCCTCCCAATTTTTTTCAAAATACACCACTGCACTTAAATAATAATTATGGAATAATTTTTAATATTAATTTATTTTTCTTTCCAGGAATTACATGATACTGCTGAAAATGTTAAAGCAAGTAAAGAATCTCATAGACTTAAAATATTAATTCAAGATTTAACTAACATTGATCAAAGTTTAAAGGACATTCCTACTTGTCTACCACTTAGTCCAAGTATGCAAATTTGTGGTATACAAACAAAGTCATGTTATGTTTTCCCTTCGAATACTTTACCATTGAAAATAAATTTTAAATGTTTGGGATCAAATGTCACAATTCCAGCTATTTTTAAGGTAATGTTTAATTTGGAAGTTACCATATTTCTCTTTAAATATGTATAAAGAATACATTAAAATAGATGTACATTATACATATTATATTTGTCGTTATTTAATGTATGAGTATGATATATGTTAAATTAGTTTTGTTTTTATTATATTTTATTAATTTCATATCAATATATGGTATAATATACTATATTCTATCCAAATGAAGATTGTTGTAGAATTGTTTAACAGGATTGCTTAACTAGCAGTTCTCAAACAGTGCTCTGCTGGATCCTAGAGTTCTGTAAGAATCATTTAGGCTAGCGTTTCTCAAATTGTGGGTCGCGACCCCCGGGTGGTCGTGAGTCAATTTTTGGTGGTTCACGAGAAGTTTTTGTAATTAATAATTATACAGATTGTAAGAATTTTTTTTTTTTTTTAATTGTATAGACTATAGAACTATAATAGTATAAAGTAATATAAGAATTATTACGGGAATTACTACGGGTAACGGGTATTTGTTTTTTGAAATTACTTTTTTGATTCTGTAAATGCAAAACTATGAGGGTCGCGGTCCTAAAAAGATTGAGAACCACTGATCTAGGCCTTTAAGAGATCTGTGGCCAGATTTGTGTTTGATAAAATTCAAATAATATTTATTATTTATATTATATTATAACTATTTTAAAGAAAAACAATTTTAAAAGCAAATAATTTATGTAATTTTTTTATGGATTGTTTCAAATTGATACTTTTAATTTTTGTTTCCATAAAATTTTTAAAAACATTAAGGCTCTTAATTGATTGAAACTTTCATCAATTGGATTAATGTGGTTGCTATTTGCGGAAATATGTGAAATACCCAAAACATGGATATTTTTACAAATAGCTAGAACATTAAAGCGTAGTAAACAATATGTTTGAGAATTATTTTACTGTTATTTATGCTATCATTCATATAAAAGCTTAATATTGGTAAATTATAAAGATTTTATTATTATTATCATAGAGGCATAACATTTAACATAGATTTCTGTACACTCCTAATTTGAACAACAATATGTATATATTATAAAGTTTTTATCATGAATTATTAACTCTTATTTTTTCATTTTTTCATTATCATAATAACTGATAAATATGCAATTATTCATGTTAATTGATTTTTATTATTTTAATAGGCAGGAGATGATTTAGAACAAGATATGTTGACCATTCAGATTATAAGATTAATGGATAAACTATGGCTAAAAGAAGGTTTAGATTTAAAAATGGTAACATTTTCTTGCGTTCCAACTGGTGAAAAGAGAGGTAATAAATTGAATAATTAAATTTTATTATTAATTTCTTTGAACAACTTTTACTTTTTAATTCTATTAAAAGAACTTATTTATGATTGCAGGAATGATTGAAATGGTTACAAATGCAGAAACATTGAGAAAAATTCAAGTTGAATTAGGTTTAACTGGGTCGTTTAAAGATAGACCTATAGCAGAATGGTTAGCCAAACATAATCCATCGGCATTGGAATATGAAAGAGCAGTGGCCAATTTTACAGGTAAAGAACTAATAAGAATTAATAATTACTAATTTATTAATAATTTTACTATCAATAATAATCAAATTTAATACATTTTAGCATCATGTGCTGGATATAGTGTTGCTACATATATTCTTGGAATATGTGATCGCCATAATGATAATATAATGATGAAAACCACTGGACATTTATTTCATATTGATTTTGGTAAATTTTTAGGAGATGCTCAAACATTTGGCAACTTTAAAAGGTATTAATATTTAATATAAAAATAATATAATATAAATATTACATGTTATATTATAGTAATGTATTTTTAAATACACAGTTTATTATTTTTTTTTACAGAGATCGTACCCCATTTGTTTTGACTTCTGACATGGTGTATGTGATAAATGGTGGCGATAAACCATCAACGAAGTTCCAACATTTTGTTGATACATGTGTTCAAGCATTTAATATTGTTCGCAAACATGGAAATCTTTTATTAAATTTATTTGGACTGGTTAAATATATTATATTAATTTTTATTTTAATATTAATGACAAATAAGATAGAATAAACTATAATTATTAATTATATAGATGGCATCTTCTGGAATACCTGGAGTAACAATGGATGCTGTAAATTATGTACAAAAAGCTCTTCTTCCAGAATTATCTAATCCAGAAGCAGCAGCATCTTTTGCTCGCATGATTGAAAATTCAATAAAATCTCGTTTCACCCAGTTTAATTTCTTTTTACATAATTTAGCACAAATGCGATTTAATAATGAACAAAATGGTACTGAATTATTAAGTTTTGTACCAAAAGTGTATACGTAAGTTATATTCATTAATGTTTAAATATTTTAATAATTACAATCATTTTTTTATTTTATTCCATAGGATGGCACAAGAAGGAAAAATTGTTCGTGTTGAAGTGTATGGATGCCAAAAGCGATATGATCCTGAAAAATATTATGTTTATATTTTAAAAGTTTTTCGTGAAAATCATAGAGATCCTTCATATATGTTTAGGTCATATAAGGAATTATCAGAATTTCAACAAAAATTATTATTATTATTTCCATTGGCAAAGTTTTTAAGGTATAAATCTTAATTATAATATTGTAATATCATGTTTGGATTATATCACTGATTATTATTGATTACCATTTTAGTTTATTAAACACTAGTATTCATATGGGAAGATCACACATTAAACAAGTAGCAGAGAAAAGACGTGTGGAAATTCAGAATTTTTTGAATACATTATTTCAAATGGCTCCTGAAGTTAGCCATTCAGATTTGGTTTACACATTTTTCCATCCTTTACTTAGAGATCAACAAGAAGCTAGTATCGAAGATACAAAATTAAAAGGTGATATTTGTCTTATAATATGTATTATGTATTTTGAACATAATTTGTTATACAAAATAATTTTAAATTTTAATCACAAATTATAATTATAATATTATAAATTTCTATTTATTTTTTAATATGTTAATGATAGTAATTTTTTTATCTAATTAATAGAACCAAAACAAACAGGATATACCAGAGAAAATCGTATTTTAGGTCAATTAAAGTTGACTCTACATTATGAACGTGGAGCATTCAGGGTAATTTATAATCTGATTTTATTTAATTATATTATAATTATTATTATTTATAGTTTTTATAAACTGTTTTATCAAAGAGTTTCTTTTCTTAATTGTGTATAGTCTTTATATATATATATATATATATATAATCATAGGCGTAATTCCGTAAAATTTCAGGGGGTGCAAAATATTATCGAATAAAAAATTATAATGACAAATTAAGCTATTTACGAAGCCACTTACCCTGCCCAAAGAAATATAATTATATTGTAATAATGATAAGCTATTATAATCACCTTCACTTATACGTTATACCACAGATACCATGTAAACATGCGTGATTTGTTCTGCGTTCACAATGGTTACACAACTATACCACAGTTGTGACCATTATCAAAGATAATTTTATCTCAATGATAAATTCTGATATTCTGTGAACGAGTGGATCTTCGCAGGAAAAATACCTATTATTCCAATATATATTACGCATGCGCATACATCAATAATTCTTATCACTCAATTATTTAATTGATAATGTTTACTATGAAAATCATAATATAAGATATTATAAGACATAAGGATAATTTATTAATTTTTTAATTCATACTTTTATAGTAATTTAAAAATAAAAGTAATATAATTAAAACAAATAAATAATATTTTAAAAATTATAGTCATTAAAAATTTGAATTGTATCTTATTAGTATATACATTCTTATTAATTATTATATTATAATACGTCACTTGTATTCTTATTAAATAAATAAATACACTGAACTTTAGAATTCATAATGATTAATTTTGTTATAAATAATACAAAAATATATTGTAATTTATTGTTAAAAAAATATATAAAATAAATCTTTTAGACTAAATAATAGATTTTATTATAAAAATCTAAAATTACTGCATATATATTATAATTATTACTGTTTTAGTCTATATACTTAAATAAGTAGCATAATATTAGAAGTTAATATTGTGAATTAACTAATTTTAACTCAGCAAATCCTAAAAATCTATAATATCAGTTGCAGTGGCGCCGAAGTATATTTTATTAGGTGTGGCAAAATACAAAAAGCCAACTACAACACCAACCACTTATTGAAACTGTGTATTACGAGATTTTTAATTTCATTTTTAAGTTATTTATCAACTTCTTTAAGCTTTATAGGTTGTCATATTGTGAATATATGATTTTAATATTTCTATAGAAGAAACAAAAATATTAGAAATAATAAGACTTTGGTGTCATAATATATTTTATTAGTTATAATTTAAATTTTGGCGGTAATGATAACATAATATAATTAAGTGATGATAACCGTGATGAGAATTATTGATGTATGCGCATGCGTAAAATATATTGGAATAATAGGTATTTTTCCTGCGAAGATCCACTCGTTTCTGACACTATTATCAAGATTCAAAAACAAGCTATTGAAAAAAATTAAAAACCAATATTTACTAAAAATATTATAACTAGTATAAAATAATTAGAGGGGGTTCAATTCAATAAATTTGCACCTACCAGATTATTACAGGGGGTGCACTTGCACCCCCGTGCACCCCCGTAATTACGCCTATGTATATAATATTAAGTGTTTAGTATCAATGTTTTAAAATAAATGTTATAAATTATTAAGACTAGCAGCTGAACCTGTGCACTTTGTAGCTCGTTAAAAATTCTACCTCATATATGTCTCAAACTATGTGTTAAATTCGTTACCAGTGATTATGCTAGCAGTATAAGTATTTCTATACATAAAGATGGATGATGTTTCAAATATACTAAGTATACAACTTTATTAAATTTAGTTTATCATTATGTAATTGTTTCTGGAGCTTGTATTGACTTTTTCTTTTGTGTTTAAGGCATAGAAGTACCTATCGATCTTTTTTTTTTTTTTTTTTTTTTTGTAATCATAACTGTATAGTAATGTTGTCATTATAAAAAAAGAAAAACACCAAATGTCAATAAAAACTTTTAATGCTATAGATGCACATACCATGGAAACAAATAATAAGAAATTTAGGGATAATTTTTTTTGGACTAATTATTATTATTTATTATTGAAATTATTATTAATTTTATTAATATCAACTAATATAAACAAAAATTTCTATCGTAAATCTCAAGATCTCTGTTTGAGCACCACCTGGGGTTGTGCCTATCACTTTTTAACTTAGCCTATCTTCTACACATAGGTCTAATATATCTCTGTACCAAATTTTGTCACAATCGATCCAGCTGTTTAAGAATACATAAAGAACAGACAGAAATCCATTTTTAAATATTTAAAATATTAAAATTATGAGCTACAATGTTAACGGCTTATTCACACGATTTAATTTTTTTACTGAAACAGTTATTTTTACGATTCGGATGAATGTAAGGTATATTAATACATTGCCATAATAAACCAAATCGGTTTTTCCACCTTATAATCAAAAACGTTTTTCAGTGACAAAACCGAATGACGAAATCAATCAATTCAGTAATTTACCCGCATACGGTTCAAAACTGTATCGTCTGAATATACTCATTTAATATTAATATTGCCACTGACTTACACGGTAAAATAAGTGATACGGCAAAATGATCGATTTGTGATCGTGTGAACGAGTTCTAAAAGGATAATGATTATGGAAGGATAGTGTTTTATTATAATTAAGATTTAAATGACATAATAAATCACTACATTTAAAAAATGCTTTTGACATTCTGAGTAACGTTCAGTCAGTTATATTGATATCATTATTTATATAATGTATTTAATAAAATATAATTTTATTATTAAAATAACAATTTCAAAATGTTAATAGTTTATTGCCAATGTTTTTTAGACTTCTTTCATTAGAATTGATCTAAATATACACATACATGAGCGCGCATGCACATGTATAATAATTATTTTTTACTTAGTATCTACAATCTAAAATCAAGATATTGTTTCTAATTTAATTTTACTTTTTGTAACAATAACATTACTCTGTATTACAATATTGTTCGAAATTAAAAAAATGACTTACATAATTTGCAATACCTACATTATCTGACTGATGTTCGCTTAGAATTGTTTTTTCGAATGCAATCGTTTATCATTGCATTCAAATTCTAATTAAAATTAAATACTGTGATTTGCATACCTATATCCCTGCGGCAGGAGTATCAGCTCTTCTTTTTAAATATTTTTTTCTATTGTATACAATACCTATTGGAAAATTTTAAAAATGATATAAGTACTAATTAAATATAATTCTCGATCAAAAGCATACCTACCTCATTTATGACGACTGAAACAGTTCTGTCCAAAAATACATAAAATAAATGAATAATAGCACATATTGTTAAATCAATATATTCTTCTCTTTGGTCAGAATCTAAAATTAAATGATGAATGTATTAAATTTGAATATCATATTTTTTATGAATTAAAATATTGTGTTTAGATTATGGTTCATCATGCTAAGGACTTGCCACGCATTGCAGGAAATCAAGAACCATCAACATATGTTAAAGTGTATTTATTACCAGATCATAATAAAGCAACTAAACGCAAGACAAAAGTTGTTAAAAAAAATTGTTATCCATCATTTATGGAAATGGTAAATGTAATTTTATAAAATATAAAATGTATTAAAAGTTTTAATGTAAAAACTATATTAAAGATAATATTGTAATATTTTCGTACATTATATTTTATTTAATTAATTACCATAGTCATTGTGATTAAAAATGTATATTTAATTTATTTAGTTAGAGTACAGAATGCCATTGGAAGTTGTCAAGTATAAAGTTTTACAAGCTACCGTGTGGAGTCATGATTCATTACAAGAAAATGAATTTTTGGGTGGAATTATTATAGAACTACATGATATAAATCTAATTTCAGAGACTACATTGTGGTACAATTTATCTAATGTGCATAGATGATAACTTGGTGTTATTTAATGGTACGTTGAATTAAATCCTTTTATGTTAGTTTTTATTTGTTATTTGTTATTTTTATACAAAACAAAATTCAATTAATTTTTAAAATTTAATTATGAACCTGATATTCAGTTGTAACTATAAACTACTGTGCATATGTCATGTTTTGTAAATTATTTGTTAAAAATAAAATTATATTTTGGGTGATGGGTCTGAGTTTACTTCCTTCTCTTAAAAATTATATTTATAAACTATAAAGCCATTTTGATATGTAATAATTTATGATATGATTATATGCATTTTAAAGTTGATCATATTTATTTTAAAATATGTATAATTTTATTATTTAATTATAGTACATAATCAGTTTTAATTTAATAGTATGTTTGAGTGGTTATCCTGTACATGCTATCATTAATACTATATATTTGCATAACCATTTAATAGTTACATAAATGTACCAAATATGACAAAATTATTTATTTATAATTTTATGTTGATATTTTTTATTGTTATAATTTCAATTATTAATTGGTCAATATTCAGTTAATAATTTTGTTTTTTTTCTTCTAAACTTCATCCATATATAATATATGTTTCATGCTAGCTAGCACAATTTTTACTCTTATAATAATATTTGTTGACATGTTTATGTTTTAAGGATATTGTAATATCCATGTGATTTTTTTAAGGTGATTTGATATTGAAATTATTTATATTGTTTGTATGTTAATGTTAAAATGAATTTGTCACTTTATTCTTCAGTGTTACATAATTTAATTAAAAACTATTGATTATAAATTTTATGTACAAATTTGAAATTTTGTATTATAAATTTATAATTTAACTATATTAAAATTAATATCCAAAAATTATGGTATTAAGTGTTAAAAATTCAGTTTCTATGAAAACTATATAATTTTATATAGATACTGTATTATGTATTTTAAGTGACAATTCTTATTGACTTGTATTTAAAAAATAATATTAATTTTAATTTTAATTGTTCCTACTTATGTGTGGCGATTTAATAATAATAGTACTAATAATTGGTTACTATTAGCTTGAAGTTGGAAGTATGAAAATAAAATAAATTTATATTTTAAAAATTTTCAAGTTTTAAATTATATTTAGATACTTCATAATATGTTGTAATAAAAATTTGATATTTTTCTGTTGATATTTTGATTATTATTTAATTATTTATTGTATATTTGTGTGATCGTATTAGTCAATTGAAATTCGGTTATTATGACAAATAGTGTTATTATTAAAATGTATTCATAATTTTTTCGCAACATATTTTTGTGCATAATTTCTTGAGCAATATATTAATTTACATTATTGACCATTCTATCACTTTGAGTGTTCAACATGAAGCCTTTAAAATAAAATAAGACTGAAATGTATATAAATTTTTTTTTCTGGGAATTTTTTTAATTGCATTCATAGCTGAATTACTGATTTTCTGATAATTTCACCATTTAATTATTTATGAACATATTATATTTCATTACTAATAGTTTACAAGAATCTCATAAATATTTTTTATTAATATTACATATCTACTAAACAGGTTATATAATTTAATATTTTATAACAATATAAGGTTAATAATTATATTTCCAGTTTAATTTTATTGTTTTTATGTTAAAATAAAAAAAAAATGTTTATATAAGTATGTATTTTTATTATTATTATTATTATTATTATTATTATTATTATTATTATTATTATTATTATTTATTATTATTATAACTACATCGACTTTATAACATTCTCAATCATGATATATATACTCATGTATGTATATATATATATATAATATATATATATATATATATATATATATATATTTATATATTATGTCAATATATTATCTTAATATTATCATTTTTGTATTTTAAAATTATTTTGTTAATTATTGATACTATATATTAATTATTATATATTAATATCTTTTTGCTAAATATATATGTCTTATGAAAAATTAAACTTTTATTATTGATTTATATTTAAACTTTGTGTTGTATGACTTATGGTTATGAAGTTCTTGAACCCTTATAGATTTTAATTTGGTTAAATGTAAATATGTTGTAAGTTTATAATGTTCATCATTTTTTTAAGTTTAATTCTCATTAATTATTATAAATAAATTTAGAATTATAAATTATCTAAAATAGAGAGGAAATTTGTTTACATATTTACCAGGTTTAATGGACATTTTATTTTAACCAATGAAACTAACAATTTTTTATGTTTCTTGAATTTACAATATCTTTCTTATATTATGATTAATTAATAATTTTGGTAAAAATTATGCTGAATTTTGTAATAGAAGTAACAAATTTTATATGTATCTATATAATTATTTGAGTCGAATAGTAGTTTATCACTAAATCTAAAATAATTGATATTTGTCATTTGTGAAAGAATTGAAAGGAGAAAAAGAGTATTCTGTAAAAATAAGTCTATAATAAACTTGAAATTAATAGGAAATAGGTATTTTCAATTAATATGCTGGTACATTTTTATTTTCTATAAATACAATTATTAAATGGAAAGATACTACAAATGTTAATATGTAAATACGACGAGTATATTATTAAATTTTATTATAATTTAAGGTGCAAAATTTGGATTGTGTATTTAAAATTAAATGTATCGTGTCATAAGTATTTTATATTCATATTATTATTTTATCAAAATAATTATAATTAAATTGGTAATCAATATTTCATGCAATTAATGATAATGATAATTAGAATAATTATTGTGTATTTTATTTTTATTATTTAATGTTTAATTTATTTAAAGTTTATTGTTTAATGTTTCCTAATAGTTAAAATGAATTATGTTATTAAAAATTAAATTGATAAAGATAAAGACTAGTGTTTGCACTTTCGTGACATGTCATAAACTGCAAAATTGGAAAAGCGCCAAGTTAAAAACGCATATTTTTAAAATGAAAATTTTCAAATGTTCTCGTAAATTTGTGAGTAGTACAGTAAGAAACATTAAAAACGAGATTTTAATTATTTTATGAAGAACCCATGGCTCAATAGCCCGTATAATATAATATAAAACAAAAACGAGTACCTAAGGTAAGTTCGTTGGGAGTCTAAAAAATTGTTTTTTTTTTTTAGATGTATTCAGTTTTATTATCACAGTAGTGGGTAGTTGATAGTTGTACGTTTGTCGTATTTCTACAATACATGCCAAACGGCATACCTAGGTATACTTATAAATTTATAATAGTAGAGTGGTAGTTAATAGGTATACAATGAATCAACGTATAATAACGCGGTTGCTCGAACGGGAAAAATAAAACATTTTTCAGTGTTTTAGAATGCTCTGGTCTCTGGATCATTCTCAAAAATTATCGGACGTCTAAATATATATTATACGTATTATTATTATTAACGTAGTTAGTGTTAATTGTGATGTAGTTCATGATTTTATTGTAGTAGTGAAATCGATGACGGTAAACGGGGCTTTTAGACGATTGAATATTGTTTCGCTTTTGTTTGTATAAGTATAAAATTACGTTATATTATGAAAAAATTGGAAACATACTGGACGCTAAACAATTTTGCTAAGATATACAATTGCAAACATCTATATATACGAATATTATTTCAAAAATGTATGTTTTAAAATAATTAAGATCTGATAACTGGTAAGTAGAAATAATTATAGGTACAAGTTTATACATTTTTAGTATTTTTACATATATTTTAATATAATAATACGTTATAAGGTTATACATATAATTTATATGGTACCCGTTGTTATTATACTATTACGTAGTGTTTGTGTTTGGACATTATACAGTGTTTTATTTGAAATAAATCAATAAATAATAATATAATGCATTAAATTATAATATTACCTACATAGCTATTAGCTACTGGCTACATTATTACATATGTCAATAAATAATAATTTATCACATTATTATGTTATTATATCTACGCATAAATTATATCTTTCACCTTTCGTCGATTATACGATTTTATTTTTATAAATTAATTAAATATCTAATAAGGTAAAAATAATACTAAATTCCTTATTTTTACAATCATAAGTTAAATGGAAGCATAATATTGAACAATTTTTGAATTCATCAGCGTCTTCAACTATAAAAGTTTAAATACATTTTCAACTTCAAAAGTTTCTTCTTCCGCATTAAGATTAAAATTTCTATATGAAACTATTTGATCCTAACTTCTAGTAAAATAAAATAAATATAATCAAAATTGTCAAAATTAGTTTTTTATTGCATTTAACGTTTTTCATCATCTCTTGGTGGTTTTTCTAACCTCAAAATAAACAATTTGGAAATTTTAAAAATGATCTAATTCAAATTACCAAC
>JAIUCT010000008.1:721427-841467 GCA_021307375.1 Tetraneura akinire
AATTAAACGCTATGATCCGCACACCTGTATCCTGTGCGGCAGGAGTATCAGCTCATCTTTTTTATTATGTTGATATAATAATAAAACGTTGATTTATTATATACTTCGGTAAAATTTTCAGATCTTAAAACACAAAATTACTAATTTTTTAATTCTTTAATTTCAAAATTTCTTGAGATATTGTGAAATATTGAAATCAATTTCGTTAAAAATTCAGTTACCATGAAAAATGCGGGTTTTTCATCATTTTTTGGTCGTTTTTCCTATCGATAGGATAGGGACAATTTTAGAAAATTCGAAAAATTACCTAAATAAAGTACCAACTACATCCACTTTATCTATATACATAAAAAAAAAAGACACATCATTGTAAAACCAATACATTCTTCGCTACACTCAGAATCTAAAATAATATAATATAATTAAAAATTATGTGATTCAAGTTGAACGTATTTTTTATATACTTAGTTAATACTAAAGACAAAAATAAAAGGATATATAATATTATATATGCATTTCATATTTTTACGATTAAACATCAATATAATAATTGATCATTTATTATGAATTATGCATAATACGTATGTTCATTTTGTAGTTTCGGCGCGTATTATAACTTTCTAAATCAAATATACAAATAATATTATTTCTTTATTAATATTTTTATGCATTTAATTCATATGATGCAACTTTTATGTATGAATGTGTAAATAATTAATGTCTAATCATAAATATACCTATTATATTATACGTATTTATATGCCTCTTCAGTGTATTAAAAAAATTTTATAATACACAATATAATAATTATTACATTTATTTGTGCATAATTATATATTTATATGTAAAATATACAAGATATCCATATTTGTACTGTTCTTAATAACAGTTAATTTTTTCCCTGTTTATAAGAATAATATTACATTTAAATCAAAATACTCGTATAACCATTTAGGATTTTCTAAAATATAAATTTTATATTTTCAATTGGTATTTATGTAATTATTAACTTTAAAATTATAAATAAATTTGTTTTAAAAAAAGATCAATATGGCGCAGAGGATGATTAAATTTTTAAATTAATACAACTATACATTAATTTTAATTAAAAATTAAACGAATTTATAATATGACTATTAAATAATGCATAAATCTACTGAAATTCTAAGACTTTTATCAATTATAATGTAAATAAAATATATCAAATTTAGTAAATCTGAAACTATATAAATGAAAGAAACATAGCTCACTTATGTAAGCCTAATATTTAAAATTTTAAAAATATTATTATTTTTACTTATTTTATTATATAAATATTGTTATATAAACATTTAATATACTCGTAATAAGACTTTTTTTTATATAAACCTTTCTCTTTGATGTCTGCAGGGGAAGAACGGCGGATGGATGAGTAAAAATTTTCGCAAGTCTCAACCTCAAACATTTTAATTGATATTAAATGGAGTATATATATGTAATATTATAGTGCAAAATAATATATACGCATATGGTTGCGATAGCAAATTTTGCACATATTATAAGAAGTTAGTCGATTGACCCTGTTTAGAATTCGCATGTACTTATATAGGGTGATCCCAATTTCACGTTAAATCCTGATAGATGTTATAGTTGTTTTCAAAATAATGTCAATTATTTTTATAACACGATATTCTGATCACCCTATAAATGTATTTGTACATTCGTAAATTGCCTATGGCTCTATCGCTCGGTACTATTTATATTATACTTTTATTTTATGACTCAGCAAAATTAAACCGCATTGTCGCATTGATAAAACATATTTAATTTTTATGCAATGACAGTACATGAATTTTAATAGTATTAAATATACATATTTAGGTAAAACATAATAAATGATAAAGTTAACAAAAGTTATAAAAATACTGTAATATAAATACTAATATTAGTAATTACTAATTATTAATATTACTACAGTAATATTATTTTGATGTAAAACGGCGTTTCGTATAGGCAAATATGATACATGTAAACATATTTTACTAATGGCCGGTGACAACTTGTAATATAATAATTTATAAATAAAATTTAATTTATCATAATATTTATTGTAAATTGAAATATAATATTATTATTTTATAATTATTGTTTTAAAACAAAAGTAAACTCTATTATTATTATTATATGTACGTTATTGGTGTTCTAACATCATCTGTGCATTTGCAGTAATACCGAGTTAAAGATTATAGGACTTTTAACGTCGCACCGGGACGCTTGGGATGAAAAAAAATCGATTTTCATTTGTGTCAAGGCTTCCTGCGGTGTGCGGTGCGTATGACTTGATAGTATTTTTATTTTTTATCATGAAATTAGAATCAAATATACGGCTTTAGCATTTTTTTTTTCTAATTTACGAATGTGGAATGAAAATTAATGGATGAAATATTTTAAAAATTTTTAATTTTTAAATTTCAGCTATTAATGTAATATACATATTTTACAATTTTACTTTTATACTTGGTAAATTTTACCTAAGGTAAAATTAATTAGACTTTACTTATAGTAAGATTTAATTTATATAATAATTAATATATCGTAGGTACTAGGTACACATTATACAATCAATTTGAATCTAGAACATAAATTGTCGATTTTCATCGCGTCCGACGTTATTGTTTTTTCTATATTAATACCTATGTGTCATGTGAATAATATTTTATTATTCTCTTCACTGAATTTTTGATTCAATAACATAATTTATGCGAATTTCGTTACACTACTAGTAATTGTTTATTCTATATTTCTATACACCATAGTAATATTTAATTAATTTGTTTAATAGATATATTTTAATTTAGAGAAATACTAAAAGTTAACATATACTAATAATTTAATTTTAACATTTGAGTTTAATTATACTCAAACCTTTCACGTGTGGTACAAAGGTTGAATTTTTAGTTATTCATGAAATTCTTAAATACTATTACACTTAGAGGATAACTTATATTTGAATCCATCTCTTATTTAACCTCCACTCAAATATTTGTACTTATGATTGTTTTAAACATTACTATAGAATTAGTATAAATAATATATATTATTTATTAAACACTGTTAATAAAATTGTTTTGAACAAAATAGAAATAATTTTTAAAATTATTATTATAAATTATAATGTACAGTAGTTTTCGCCTTAATCAATAATTGCGAACGAACATCCGTCTATAGATCTATCTAGTATATAGTATCCACTGATATAGTTGACTAGGCGTCTGTTTACGACTACCTAATTTAGAGCTTCTGAGTTCTGACTGATTTCTATTGTCTTAAAAAATTATTAGGAATTATTTATATTATATTTTGGATTTAAATAACTATTTATTCTTCAGTAATTAATACAAATAATATTATTTAGGTATTTATAGAAATAAAATATACACCTGAAATTTGAATTCTATAATGATAACTTATGATATAGGCGAACACGACACGTAACACGTAAGATAAAATAATTTTTATAGCATTTAAACATAATATAATTATTATAAACGTTAATAATATATAGGTATTCGCGTTATTACGTCAACTGTGCGATTTTTAAACAAAATTCGATATCATCTAGAAATATTTTAATCTCCCCTCGTATCTAACGTAATGAAATAGGTTACTAAACATTTCATGCCGATTTTGCACAAAATCAAGCGTAATAAAAGTTATAATAATAAAGAAAAATAATTAATTTCACAATACGTTTTTAATATTTATTATATGTAAAATGCACGGGAGTTAATTGCTTCAAGTTTAATAATTTAGGTATTTAGCCTGAAAAACGAAAACATTAAAACTACCGCATATAGAATATTAACATTTTAACCATCAGATTCTCAGGAATAGTTTGATTGAGTCCAACTTTTTTTAAATTATTTTCATTTATCATTTTAACAAAAAAAAATAAACAGCCCTATTTTTAAATTTTTGGTTGTATATATTTGGACCATTTAATAAGATTAATTTTTATTATTATTGATTAAAGTATACTATATTATATTATTATGCGTATGGTAATTATGGAGAAATGATTCAGGCATGTTATTTAATGTGTGATTTATGTGTTTGATTCATAGATGACCGTCCGATACACAAAAATACCTGTTGCAATTGAAGTTGACTGATTTTAACACGCGACCGTTCGTAACGCTACACGCAGTACTTTTACATAATATACGACTTCCAGATCAGCGTGGCCACAACTGACTATCATAATGTCCGCAGTGACGTCGAGTGCGGCTACAGGGGTCCCAGTGGTTGCTGCTGCCCCAGAGACTTCCGCAGTTGGAGCAAACGGCGTGGATAGAAATGATAGTGGGACAAATGTTATCAGACACGTGAATGTACCGCCACAACCGGATGCCCGCACACGTCGTTACGAGCTGACCAACAGGCCACAATCCGCCAAAGATCTGCACACGTACCAACAACGACAGCAGCAAGGTAGATCCAACAGCGCGTCGTCCACGATTGGGGTATCTGGCGAAGGTGGTAACCGACCATCCGGCCGACGATCGCCCGTTCAGTACGGCGGCGGTGGTGGCGGGTTTAAGAGCAAATTACGCAACTCGTTCAAGTCGACAGCCAAGAGAATTCGTCAACAGCAGACGGCCATCGACGCGCTGACTAAGAATAGTCAAATGGTCGGGTTGCATCACCTTCAAGACAGTCCCAGAACAACGGCTGCACATCGAACCGCCGGCCGGGTAAGGTCGTATAAGGACTATATAGTATACATATATAATATAAATTAGTTACATAAATATTGTAGAAAAAATGACTGAAAACGGTTTAGATCTGTTCAGAGTCTCGGAGAGATGATGAATTTAGACGAAAAAAGACGTTAGAGAATTAAATAAAAATAGTATTATGTAAGGAATGATGATGAAACGAGAGAGGAATCTTTCAAATCTAGATTTTCCAAAAAATTAAAATGTAATTCGTCATTATTCGATAATTTTGTATTTCATATATATATATATACATTATACACACAATTAAAACTATATACTTATTTTAAGTAAAAAAAAAGATAATAATAATTATTTAAAATTATTGCAAATTTACTTTATAAATTTCGAGTACGAGAAATGGTTCATATTATATTGTAGGAAAATTATAACTTTCAGGCTTAAGATGGTTGCAACTATTTTCAAATGTATCATATAGCCATATAGGTATACACGTAAAATGTTTGAAAGAAGCTTCTCGTAGAACTGATAAATATATATTGTTTCTCGAGCACATTTTGATTCTATTTTTCTACCTATATTATTATTATAATATTATTCCTAGAGTATAACGCGATTTTATATTTTCCCAATACATATTAAATTCGTCGACACGTACACGTACCGGAAATTTCCTTATCGAAATTTTCTCAAATCCGATTTTCAATAATAGTGAACAGTGAACATGTTAGACGGTAATTAATTAAGATAATATATAAAAAAAATATAAAATATATAAATGTTGAAATAAAGTTTATAAACACGGTAACTTCTCACAGACTTGAACATGAAATCGACCGACGGAATGAACCAAATAAAAAAAATCATATTATAATATTTAATTGATGATAATATCAATTATTCGTAATTATTATATATATGTAATTAAATATCAGTAATGAATACCGAAATCTTATCTTAAAAATAGATGATTTTATGGGTATATCATTATTATTGCTAAGGTAGATATGCATGTTACAGTCCTTGACATCTTATACAGATATTTCTTAACTATTATAAACAAGGATATAAAATCAATAAATACTTAAATGCACGGAAGTTGTGTGTGTTACAAAATTGTGATGGAATAGTAATAAATAATAATACAAATAAATAAATTCGTATTTCAAACGATTAATAAAATAATATTTAAATCGATCCAAAAAATAAAATACAATTAAAACATGATGTAGGATCGGTACATTCCAATTTATAATAATTGTGTTGATATTGATTGTAATTACTAATTCATATGAAAATTAATTTTTAAATAATATGATGTAATAGTTTTAAAATAATAGATAGGTAATTCGTATATTGAATATTATGATATTATAATATACATATTTTACACTACAATTTCATGTTTAGTACCTACTCAATAAATAAAACTTATATAATAACATGTGCAGTAAGATAAAATAATTTTATGTTTTTATTACATTATACATATTACAATAGGTATTCATCATCATATTAATCGATCGTCGTCTGTATTTGACCATGTATGTGTAAGGTGTAACTGAGCACTGTTAAATATGTTGACAATGTTTAATTTTTAACTTCGATATCGATATAATATTATATCGAGGAACTATTAAAAAATCGTGTAATAAAAAAAAAGACGTATAGATGACATTGTAAACTTATATTATGTGGTTCCACTATTATTTTTACAACAAGAATTTTTGAATCTTATAAACTAACGTTATTCGTTACTCGTTGTACATAATATTTGCATACGTATGTGTTCGATCGATAATGACGACGATTCGCTGTTGTAAATATTTGTGATGCACACTCGCACATCAGCTACACGACTTCCTATTGAACGTCTTTATTTTTACAATTTCACTATAAAACTATATAATAATCGCGACAATAAAGTGATTTTTCAAATTGAATATTATATCGTTTTTCACTGTTCTGAACGCTAACGTTAAATCAAACTCGTAAATAACTCGTAAATATTACACGGTACAATAAATAGATTACGTATACAGTGTATTTGTGTATTATATAATTATATATATTCGAGTGTAATCGCGATTACGTTTTCGTTAAAACACTAAAACAGTCGGTCATACACGGTTTTAACGTAAAATGTAGGAAGTCTTCGTTCATTACGGTAGTCGGTGAGGACGTATTAAGATTAAAGATCTATGTTGTATTCATAGCTAATGTATTCTTTTAAAAGACGAAATTTAAAGGGTAAATTCACTGTTTCTCTACCTATTTTTGTTAATGTGACAAACAAATTTTAATTTGTAATAATGAACATGCAAATAGACAACACAACCCAATGAAAAATAAATAAATAAAATAATATTAATAATATTAATAATATTAATAATATTAAAATATAAATAATAATATTTAGAATTCAAATTATGATTTTATCATTGCAATAAATTATCTATACCTATCAAAAACATAATGTAGTGTGTTATTTGGTTGAAAAACGTATTAGATTAATATAGTTACGGCCGCTTACTTACATACGATTAGTCATATACAAAATACATAAATTAAAAGTTTGTTGATTATACCTATTATAAAATACGTAATAAATAATAAATAATAATTAATATTGTGTAGCATTGTTTAAAACATTAAAATAGTAAATGTCTTCAAAATAAATTTTGATCCTTTGAACTAAACGCATTTAATAAGGGCATAAGTTAGAAATGATGCATTTTAAAAATATTAAATTTTTTCTTTTTATTTATACACGACCATGCAAGTCGGATAAATATGAATATTGTATATATATTATACAATTAGTATAATAATATATTAAATTTTATATTATATTATTATTTTTTATAGGTATGACGTTTATAAATAATATTATTATTGTGTGTTCAATTTTTACTTTGTTTTAAATTAGGTCACTATTTATTTTTTAATAAAAATTTATTTTATTTTAAATAAACAAAATTCGTTTGTTTTAATAATAATATCCATTAGTATCTATAATATTACGATATTATTTTATGTTTACATTTTAAAATAATTGATTATAATATATTATTCACCATCATTATTAATCTTTTTGTGTATATATTCGATGAATGGTTTTTTAAGTTTTGCTTTTTTATATCCATTTTATTAATAATTATTTAATTTGTTTTTTTTTTTTATTTACTATGTTCAATTAAATACTCATATTGTTTTTCATTTATTATAGGTACATACATATTTTGTTATCCATTGCCATTTTGTCTTTAACGATGCATTATTTCATATATTCCTATAAAAATAATTATTTCTTGATAAGATAAATGAAAAAAAGAACAATAAGGAATAATATACAGTAATATAAATCAAAATTAAAAATTTTTTTAAAATAATCTATCTTCGTATTTAAAAAATAACCCAAATAAATAATTACCAAAATAAGAATAATATTATGCTTTCTGATTGTAAATAAAAAAAAATTACGTTTAATTACATGAAAGTATTTATATTAATGAAATTTCTTTCCCTCTAAAATAAAAAAAATCAATGCAAGTTTGGGTAAATAAATATATTACATATTAATTGTAAGTACTTAAATTTCAAAATACGTACCAATTATCTTATTTATTTTTTGAATTGGTCTTTAATAATTCAATGATAATTTAATTTAAAACTAATTATATTAAAAAATAATTATATTCATACTATTTTGTTGAAATATGTATATATAGATAGGTACATAATAAAAAGTGTATCAATTTTGTGGTTTGGGTTTTCATAAATAATTATGAAATAGCCACAAGTGTTCAGTTTATTTTAAATTATATTTATTTAATTTCTGAAGTTATTATAATTTTATCTTCTTTGTTAAGGAAAATAATGATACGGGGTAAAATATTTTTTTTTTTTTTTAGAAAAATAGCTATAGGTCGTTATTTTGGTACGCAATCATTAAATTATTTTACATCAGGGAATTTCTTAATTATTCTATGAAAATAAAATATTTCTTGTTTTTTAAAATTAATTTAGGTACCTATTCTATTTATTATAATTATGATTATGAATTACATTTTTAAGTTAATTTAAAAATGTTACTCATTTAATAAAAACATGTGTGAATATAGCGTTATTTTTTAAATTATCATAATGCATTATGTTATTATCAGTTATTATAATTTTCCATTTCGATGCCCATTAAACATTACATAATTGTGTTTTATTTAAATGCATATTGTACTAATTGATTATTTCCCACCTTATATCAGGAAATGTCACTATGGGCATAGTCATTAGTCATTTGTCATTACTCATTTAAACACAGCAGCATACGTGTATTTATTTTCATATGTCATAATAATATAAACAGAATATAATAAATTGAAAATATGAAAACAATTATGTATCTTTAAATCAGATCTTAAAATAATTATAAATATGTCAACTATTCCTGTCATATACAAATTACTATTTATTGTTTTAATATTAATATTGAAATAGATAATTAGGTATTATAATATTGCATTGTTCAATTTAATAGTAATATATAATTATAATATCTAATTGAAAACTTCCTTTTGACGTTTATTTAAACATTTATTTATATATTAATAAAAAAAATAATACAAATCTCAAAAAACTATAAAAAAAAATTATTTACTCAAAAATTAATTGTTTGAAAAATGTTTAAAAATTGTCTAATATTTTTAGAAAATACTATTGAAATTAATTTAATATACCTATCGCCTATGTTCTATGTACAATGTTGAAAAATTATAACATTAATATAAAAAAATTTTAGAATTATATTATAATAAATATTTTGAATTTTTTGAATATATTAAAAAATATCATTTAAAACAATATACTAATATATAATATAGGTACTCGTAATATATGAAATTATTGATTTTTAGTTGTTTTTATTAAATTCCATAGGTATAAATTTCCTTCCTTTTTTTTCATTTTGATTTTAAATGAATAATAATTATGTATTTTTTTTTTTTTTTTTTTATGCTAAAAATCAAACAAAATAATAATTTATTTAAATTTTATACGGAAAACTTAGAACGGACGTATAGGTGCGTTAGTAGTAGGAGTAGTGTCATTGATTCCAGTATACAAGATCATTTTATCCAGCAGATACATACAGAATGTTCAGACTTCCACGTTATTATAATAAAACAAACGTGAGAATGTGAGTCGTATGATTTCATTTATATTTCCACTATTTTTTGGGGTAACACATTATATTATTATTATACTATATATTTTCTTTATAGTAGTATCATACTATCATGTAGTAGATATATGTTGTTGTTGCAGCAATAATTTGTAGATATTTTAAATATTGATTATACATTTTTATAAAATTTTTCAACATCCCGATGAACATTTTCTTTAAAAAAAAATCTGAAAATTATAAAAACGTTATTTTTAAAATCAAACCATACTAATCACATACGTAAAATTAACTTATAATAATATGTATTTATTTATTTAGTAATACAACTTTTCTAACAAGATTACGATAATGACGATCACTCTGTATATTTTATATTTCACATATTTTGAATTTGATGAGTACCTGTAGCGTTCTTCCGCATTCGCTTTGTTTGTAGGTGATGGGCGTACAACATTATTATAATTTATAATCAATTCTCATATTAACATACAAAACAAAAAAAGTAATAATTTCGTTATTTATCTTTTATGTCTTTGTATATTATGTATCGCGTTTGTAGTATGACGGCCTGAATCCAATATTTCTCCACGATTTTAACGATGAGCACATAATAATATATTAATAATATAAATTTCGTTTCGAGGAGAACGAGTATCATTCCATTTTAACATTTATTATTGTTATTGTTACGTATATCACACTGTCGAGCGTATTTAAATGTTTTTATTCGAATTATTCTTGTCGCCAACCTCACGGTCGTTCTCATGATAATATCGCATCTATTAATAATATTAAATTTTTTTTTTATTATTATATTATCTGTACGTTTTGCGTGGTTTTTATGATACAGGAAGTTCCGAAAGATCCGAATGGACGTTAACCCGATTACATCGGGGACGAGCGTCGCAAATCGAGCAGCGTTCATTTTCTTTGCGAACCGCGCCAAGAAAACAATGCGTCACACCGCAAAAACCGCAGTCGGACAATTATAAGTTTTTATCTTCTCAGTGAAAACTTAACTTACGAGTATATAGTATACGTTATATTTGTTTCGAAAACATAAATACAATATCGGCGAAAACATGCCCAGGTCGCTGCCTTCATTGGTAAAATGCCTTACGCTAACAAATAAAGATTTGTCATATAATGTCATTTATCGAATATAATATTATTTTATAATGATTATTACGATGTTACGATGTCGACGATAATCGTGTATTTATTGTTTCAATTACAGGAAGTCGCCGGTCAGACGTCAAAAAGGCATCAAAATCATCAATCGAGTGGTCAGGCGGTGATCTCTTCATCGTCCGGCAGCGATAACAGTCTCGGAAGAGAAAGATCGCCTACAATCAGTAGTTATCCAAAAGGATCTCCGACATTATGGACCGCAGGTGATTTTTTTAATATTATATTTATATTTTAAACATACCTACGACATTATAATGTCATCTCCCGGCAAGTAGATTCAAACAATCTGGTCTGTCTGAAGAATTATATAGAAATTATAATTATTATGTTATGCACAATCACTAAAATTAAATACGAATTATTAATTTATTTTTATTTATTTTTATTTATAAATATACGGTCATAATTATTATTAAGGTAGATATGCCAACGTTGCGGTTTTAATTAATCGGCTATAGGAATACCAATTTGTATGTGCCCATGTTGTGATCGCTGTTCAATCATAAATTATTATGTTAACTTTTAATTATATTTAAATTTTTCGTCATTGTCCTGTAACGTCTATTAATAATAATAAAAACTAATAATAATTAAAATAATAAGTTAATATTGCAGACCATTTGATTTTATTATTTACAACGAACATTTGGTTTTATTATAATTTAATTGTTTATAGAATATAGGTAGGTACGCCTTATAAATTTATAATTTGTATCGTATGTCGCACACTTCACTGTCCATGATTTATTTTTGGTAAACTTACAAACTTTTTTTAATTTAAAAATACCTAAGACCTAAGTAATAAAGTTATAAAATATCAAACCCAGTCAAAACATTGTATCATTCATATTCCTAATCATTCCGGTAGCTCGTCAAAATTGATTGATAATAAAATAATAATTAATTAATTTTTATTTGGTATATAGGCACTTGCAGTCCGTTGGGAGGTTCTCAATTTTCGTTGACGACACCAAGCACGTGTTGTTGTCAGCATGTGATTAACAATTGCAATAACAAAACAATGTTGGAAAACAATAATAATATGTGGCAACAAAATAAATCGTTCAAAAACAACATGGTGAGAAATTATTTTTTATATTAATTAAAATCGTGTAACTATTAGTGTATTTTTTTCTCAAACTATATTATTTGTATATTTCGATAAAAAAAAAAAAAATATTTCTACTACCCATGTCTTAAATCTATTTAACTCGTATTATTTTAACTCGTAACTATTTTAATTCGCACAATAAAAGCAAAATAATGTGTTTAACAAATTATAGCTAGGTATATTAATGTATTATACCGCACGTAGTTTATAATTTTATCGCGTTTAAATAATTCAAACGTGTTATTGACTTCACAATTTAATTCAAACTCGCAGTTAACTCTCAATTACTATTAAGTAGTAAAATATATGCGGCGAGTAATGAGAGTTTTTCTGTGTAATAATCAGGGCTCGAATTTTATAAAATACATACCAATTACTAATAATAATTATTATTGATTATAGACCAAATTAAATTTTACCATAAATATATTTTTTATACATTATCGTTAATGAATTCCAAAATTATTTTTATTAATCTGCGTTGAGAATCAGATTTATTTTATGTTTTTAACAATTCGTAATTTAGAATTTAAAATTTAAAATTCATATAATTCAATCATTTAAATAATACAATAAAGATATAGTAAAATAATTACCTATATCAACTAATCTTGATTTATGTTCAATACATAATATTTTAGATAGATTTTTACATTCATACATTTAATAGATTATAATTTATAAATAATAATAATAATAATGATTTACTATGTTCTGTTTTTATGGAATATTATTTTAATAAATGTACGTATTAGAACTACATTATAATATTTATATATTATATTATTCACACTCTGATAATTTTTAGTGATATTTATAGTCTGTATCTTGATTTAAATAATTATTTACAAAATATTATTTTATTTATATTTTATTATAACTTATAAGAACTCGTTATTGTTTCTAATAGTACAATCATAACATTACTAGCACTGAAAAGTGAAAACCTATTCCTCTAAATTTATTTATTTATTTTTATCCATTCTAAGGGCAATAATTCTGGACAGAAAAATTTTAATGGAGAGCCGTACGAGGACAGTGATGGTTTAACGTGGAGGAGGTTACACATGAGCAGAGCAAAACTCAAGGCTACAGCTACTACATCCGAATTATTATCTGGATTTGCCATGGTAATAAATAATAATAATGAAATCTAAAGATTATATAGTAATTATGTAGTAGTTGTATATAAAAATATGATAAAAAAAGAGCTGATACTCCTGCCGCACAGGATACAGGTGTGCGAATCATAGCGTTTAATTTTAATTCGAATTTGAATGCAATGATAAACCATTGCATTCGTAAAAACGATTCTGAGCGAAGTTCAGTCAGATTATAATTTTCGTTTGAACTAAAAATATCAACTTAAAACAGCTATAAAAGAAAATTGAGATTAGGGATTTTTCTAATATTTTAGTATGATGTTATGTAATATGTAAGTATACTTCAATAAAATTTTCAGACCCTAATACCAAAAATTGCCAATTTTATCAAACATTATATACGTAAAAACGAGAATTTTACGAAATATTCAAAGTCCAATATTTTGTAGAAAAATTAATGTAACGGATTCAAAATTTTACTACATATATATAATAGCTATGTAAACACCCAAAAAAATTTTCAAGTCTCTATCTTAAAAATTGCCCGAGTTATCGAGAAATATAGAAATCGAATTCGTCAAAATTTCATTTTTCGTGAAAAATGCCGTTTTTTCGTCATTTTTTTTAAGTTTTTTCTACCGCTTAGGGTCAATTTTGAGAAATTCAAAAAATGACCTAAATAAAGTACCAACTAGATCCACTTTGCTACCGGAAACATACCCTATTCGTGATATTCGGAGCATTATTTCGGGTAGTAAAAATGTTTACAGAATAAAAAAAAAAAAAAAAAAAAAAAAAAAAAAAATCACACATCATTGTAAAACCAATACATTCTTCGCTTCGCTCAGAATCTAAAACTTTATTAATATTTAAATTTTTATTTGATAGTAATTGACTTAATAGTACGAGTATATTTAAGCATAAAAAATTTAGGAAATATTGATTAGTTTAAAAAGTACTGATTGAGTGTTATTATTATTATTTTTTTTTTTTTTTTTTGCTATTTGATCGTTCAATTGATTTTTTCTACATTTCTTTTTAAATATCTATTACTTTATAAACAAATAATTATTTAGGTAATCTATTATTTTGATGACACATTTAATATTTTACTTATTTATTTAATCGTTATAAAAAAAAAACTGTCCTAAAAAGTAGAGCCATATAGAAGTTATAAACAATATTTTCAAGTGGTTGTCAACTAAATATGTACAAGTACATGTTTCTACTTAAATGCACTTCATATTCCTATTTCCTTTCTGTTTTATTTAATGATGGGCATTTTAGTTAATATAAATAATACTCAGTTAATATTAAATTGCAAAACTGAAATTTAATTATATATGTAAACATTTTTTTTGGAATTTTGTACAATAAATACATTTTATATACGACTCATATATTCACTTTCGTCTATACTTAAGTATATTATTTAACGTACTTATTTGAATTAAATTAAAAACGTAGTACAGAAAAAAATGTAAGTATAATAATACAATATACGACGAGTATATGATTATGAAATATAATATTTAAATACTCCATATTATTGTTACCTATATCAAATATATCTTTTGAATCATAATTTATAATTATATTATAATATTTTATGTATTTTTCACCATTGTAGCACTGACCCAGTCTAATATTTTTTTAATATAACCATTTAAGTAAAATTTTAATTTAACTATTTTTATTCGTATGTATTTTATTACTTCAATCATAATAGTGCAAATGAAAATTTGTGGAAATAATAATTCAATTTTAATCTATTGACATTAAAAGTAGTCTTGGAGGTCTCGTTTGATATTTATAAATTTATTATATAGTACTATATTAAATATCAAAATAAACAGTAATAACTTATAAGTTACAGTTATTATATTTATATTATTATATGTGACATTTCCAAAATAATTTTTATAAATAATAATAATAATAACAACATATCGAAGGTTAGGTAAATAAATAAACGGAAACAAATTTTCAATTCAAAAATACAATTTATTAGAAAATATATTGTAATAAAACAAGAAAACTTGTAAATACGATTATAAGAAAAAAATAACTTTTCGCGGATTCGAAATTTCAAACCCTTGACACTGCCCACGTCTCTACGGTACGTGTGAGGTGTGACCCACAAAATCTCCGAAACGTCTTATTTTAAATAACAATAACATAAAACTTTATCGATTTCCACAGATATTCGTTTGTTTCTTCGTTTTTGAAACAAAAATACATAATGTCATAAAAAAGAACACGCAAAATTTGAATGTTAGATAAACTAGAATTATTTTATCTTCAAAATCTCAAAGAGTTTATTTATTGGTTTTTTGTGTTGTAAATAATTTTTTTTCACTTTTTTCAATAGTTACGTATATTATAATATTTTAAAACTGTAATTTTTCCTATTATAATTAATTATATACTTAATTTATTTTAATAATTAAGTTTTGAATTGTCAAATTGTTTCAATATAATGTCGATAAAAGATGAGTTTATTACCCACCATATTATATATTTATTTATAATTTTATATTATACAATATATTATGTAAAATCAAAACCATTTTACAAAAGTATTTTCCAGCTTTTCAAATAGTTTGTTCACAATAAAATATTGAAAATCGCGCAAAAAAAATGTGTATACGTCTAAATTTTGCTCCTCTTATTATAGGTGGCAATGGTGGAGCTGCAGATTAACGAGCCAACAATGGTGCCGGAATGGCTGTTCATCATGTTCGCAGTGTGCACCACCGTGTTGGTGGCCGTGCACATATTCGCATTGATGATTAGTACGTACCTGTTGCCAAACGTGGACGCCATCAGCAAGCTGCAGAGCACCAAGCTGATTCTAGAATCTCCTCACGAGCGCATGCGTGGCTTTGTGGAACTCGCTTGGGCATTTTCCACTGTGCTCGGGCTGTTTCTGTTCTTGGTCGAGGTGGCCATACTGTGCTGGGTTAAGTTCTGGGACCATTCATTCCGGGCCGCTATGGCCGCCACCATAATTGTCATACCGGTGCTGGTGATATTCGTGTTTTTCGTGTTCCACTTCTACAGAAATCTGGTCGTATACAAGTGCAAGTCCACCGTGTCCGACATTAAAGAGCTAGAGGCTATGAAGAAGAAACTAGACGCCGCGAGTTCGACGAAAGTAGTGTGATTCACCGATCGGTTTTACTATATATAATATTATTTTACACATTACCATACTATAATAATTACTATTTATATACATATAATATTATTTTACGCGCATCATTTTGATCATTTCGGACATCATAATATTATTGTTTAATATTTATTTATTTTTCGTATTCAATAATATTATTAATTTTCGTTATGTTTTATATCGGAACACGTAGGTCAAGATTACATGGTGACATAACAATAATTAAGTATATATTAATTAATATATTTATATAGATATATCAAAAATTATTATGTTAATGGTATGCATGCGTGTTGATATTAATCAACAAATAGGTACCTACTTAGTATTTGGTAAACGAAATACGATTCAAGTAAAGTCATATTAGTTATAATATAAAATTACCTATATACCATAGAATAATGTCTTAGATATCATATTAATTATTATAATAATCTATGTGAAGTATGAACGTTTTACAGTAAAGTGACATCACTGAAGGCGACAGGAATGAAAACCGAAAATAATTAATGACAATTTATAATGAAAAAAAAAATTATTATAATAAAAAAATAGATTAGGCTTATTGTATAATATTTAAATTCTTACAACGAATTCGTTTTTTATTTATACTTTTTGTTTTCAATAAATTGTTTGCAGTCAATTCCGTGATTAAATTACGAACAAATTTTATACATGGGGGTAAACGCGTTTTCTATTCCCCAACGAAATAAATAAATAATACATTTTTTTCTTTCTACGAATAATTATAATATCCTTTTAATAGGGAGTGTCCAATTTTTAGAAAAAAAAATATATATTTTAGCCAACACCTTTTCGTATTTTATAAGAGATTTTAGGATTTTCGTGTTCTTATGAACATAAATTCTTATAATATATTATACTCGTAGATCGTAGTAATAATAATAAATATTATAATATAATATACTATGTATGTTTTTACGCACCCTCTTTTATTTTTTATATTTTTTTCTAATTATTGAAGCACTGATTACGTAGGTGTATATTATTATCATTAGAGGCGTACCTGGTTCAATGCTAGACATAAACGAGTTCATAAATTAAAGTTAAGTCGATTTTAACTTTTTAGTTTTTAGCTATAGATAATAAATTACTTCCATATTATGAACTTGGTAATTAAAATTCATTCAAGGTAATTTTAATATTATGTTACTACAATGTTGAATATCGTTTTCAATATTATGTGTATAAATTTGAAATAATATAAAATATAATATAAGTAGGGTATATTTTATCATATAAATTATAATGTTGTATTGTTTATACATACTTAGCTTTAATACTTCTCTCTCCTATAAAATATTATTTTTTTTTTTTTTAGTTTAATTTCCAATTCCATTGTGAAATTATTTATTAATTTATAGTAATTAAACATTAACGATTCACTTGTCCAGCATTAAAATTAAACTATATATACATTGCATGATGGATTCGTCCTAATAACATTTATATTCAGAACAAATCCGATAAGACTATATAAATTAATTATTTTATTGTATTTAAACATTATCTTTGTCATTATTATTATATGCATTATTACATGTTGTAGTAAGAAAATAGTATATTTAATATAATTATTAATTTTTTATATATTAATATAATACGTTCTATATTAAGTATTTATTTAACGTTGCTCTTTCTTTGTTTTTTCTTTTTTTTGTACTATGGCGCACACAGATTCCTAGTTTTAATTTTTTTTATATAAGAATTTATATAAGTAGTATTGTAGTAACTACTTTACCTATATTATTTAATTTTAATATACGAGTATTTATTTTTTCACTAACTCTTTAAACCATTTATATTTTGATTATAAAAATGGTGAACAAATATACGCATTAAAATTTTAAATATAATATATATTATTTTTTATACCACTATTTATCCCATAGTCTAAACTCTAAACGTTTTTATGACTTAAGCACTATAATAATTATTACATATCTACTGCTCGTACGAGTCGACCAATTCCGCGTTAAACTGTTAGCTTAGGTGTAATAATGTATATACTATGTTTACGAGTGTATCACCCGCATTTACACGAAAAAAGTGATTTCAAAAAAGTTTTCATGTTTTCAATTACCACGGTTAGGTGTGCATACGAAAAATACTATACCGCGTATATATACTGCGTTAGTACAGTATTAATTTTCGTTTTATCTTAAAATAAACGTAAAAATACTATACAAACGTTAAAATACGCTACACGTTAGGAATAATTTCCACATTACATACACGATACACGTTTGATTATAAATTATATTAAAGTACAAAAAATTATCAATTTCTACTTATAATATTATTTTACAATACGAGCGATCGTCGGCTCGAAATGATTTAGGAAAAAAAATTTTGAAATTAATATAATATATGTTTTTTTTTTCTTATCTGTAACTTCACTCACGCAATATTTTATTATTATTTCGTGTACGTATTATTTACGTGTTTTAAATTAAGTATAGGTACGCACCAAAACACGTGTTGGCACTCTCGAAACTAATTGAATTACGTATTATATAGACATATAGTGCTTAAATATCGTTTTACAGGTTGCACAAACGTAATATTAATATTATAAACTCGTAAAATGACGACTGGGTCGCGTTTATAAGAACTAGAGTTATAAGATAGAGTATATTAGAACTAATAAATATTATATTCCTACATAATATATTACGCTAACTCTTCGTATGATAAGCAGTATCTCCAATAATCCAATTTTTGGGAAAACGAGTTTTTCGAGTTCTTTGTTTTTCACTTTGAAAATGTTACTTTTTTATGTTTTTGAAAGTTTCATTTTACACTTTATCAATTATGTTTTTTTAATGTGTGCAATAGTTTTGTTGATAAAAAGTAATAATAAATATTTTTTAAATGCATTTCCAGCGGTTTTATCGCATTTCAACTGGATAAAAATAATGCAGAACTCATCATCCTTCAATAGAAATATTATGTTTTTACTGATTGCCGTTTTATATATAGGAAAGCAATTATTGTACAAGTATAGTTTCACAAAAATAAGTATTACACTTGGACACTAATTACGTCATTATTTTTTTTTAAATTATTATATAATTTATCAGTGTTGTTCGGTTTAAAAAATTATACAGTTTTTTCTCTAATAAATTATAAAAACTAAATAATATATTATAATCGTGAAATTTAAAAGGGATATACGTCATTTCGACGCGGAAATTTCGACGCACGTCAAATGGACGCGGTTATTTCAACGCGGAACAATTTGACGCATACCACATTTGGACGCATTACAATTTGGGCGCAAATTATTTTTTTTATTATAATGCTTAATATTATTTGATATTTTTACTACATTAATATATATGAAATAAAGTTTTGGAAATTGGAAGTTCAAAATAATACCTATAAGTAAGATATTATTTATATAATGGTTATACCGCCATAAAATACAATACGTAACTGTTATTATCTTATCGTTTATTACATATGGATTGTTGGATATCAAAATGATAAACTTATATTACCTAAATTGTTTTAATAATTATTATATATAAGTAATACCTAACTGAAAAGAAAAAAATTATAATATAAATTATAAAAATTAAAAAATTAAATTATAATATAAGAATAATAAATAAAATGTTTTATGTTTTATTTGATTATTAATAATTATTATTTATTACTATTGCGCCAAAATTGTTATGCGCCCAAATGTGGTATGCGTCAAATTGTTTCGCGTCGAAATGACCGCGTCCATTTGACGTGCGTCGAAATGACGGGTCACCATTTAAAAGTATTATATTGCAGTATTTTTCGATAGTATACTGAGAATTAAGATCTAAAAATACGTATAGGTGTACGCTCTACGGAGTGTCCCTGTAGATCTACATTTACTAATAATTCCAATATATATTAAGAAAAAATTTTGAATATTTGTATTCAATTTTTTCATTTTATATTTTACTGCGTCCTTATAACACAATATACTCGTATGCTAATATCTACAGATTAAAATATTAAACGAAAGTCGTCGACAAGAACGGTTAATATTTCAAACGATATTCACACTGAAAATAACGTTCAACGAAAAGTCAAAATTCGTGACAAATTCTTAACTTCAATTAAGTTAAAATCAGTAAATGACGTATCGAAAACGTGTACGTGCGTATTAATATTCTTCTTCTAAGATTTATTTATAATATGATAAATTTATAACGATGAAGTATAAAAGAGCCGTTTTCCAATGAGTATTTTGTTTGAAAAATATTCTACAGTTGTATTTAACTAAAAAATTTTAGGCAACCAGGTAGCGCTTACTGTACTCTTTTAAAAATTATTATAACCATAAAACGTTATAGTATTATAATATTCACAATAATATACATTTTGAACAATTTGAACTTCAGGAAATTTGGCTATAACTTACTCGTTTGTACAATAAATTAGATACAAACATTTTTTATAATGCAACACGTATGCATATTAATCTTGTTTTCGTCTGTCATTTAAAAAAAAATTTTATTCGAAACGTAATCATTTTTAAAACTACGTTTTATAATACAATATAAAATATTTAATACAGATACCTATTATTATTATAATATTACAATGGAATAATTAATTTTGTATCCGAGAATTGAAAAATTGAAAAATTAATACCCATAATTCTTTACTAATATTTTAATTTTATCCAAGTAAAATTTAATTCACACTGTTTTTGACCGGTTTTATTTTATATTGGGTCAATTATAAATTAGGTACCTATACCTACGTATAATAAATAGTAATACGCGTGTTCATTTGGAAAATGACGTCAATTACCGGTTAAATTCGACATTGATGTTCAATACGTAATTTCATTATTATTAAAATTTTTCATATATAAAAAAAATATATGTAACAACTAAAATTGCTTTGGAGATCAAACGATTAAATATATAATTATTATTTAAGTTAACAAATCTCAAAATTAAATTCATGTAATATTATCTATAATAAATCAAATTGTGTGAGTTTCTCATTTCAAATATTAATAATTTTTCTTTAGTATACTCAGTTATTCATATTCGTATTTCGTAAATACGAGTAGATATTATACTATTAATAAAATCTTAAATTATTTTTAATGCCTACGAAAAAGTATATTATAATGTATAAAAAATGTTATGTTTAAGCCTTTGATATTAAAATTATATATAAAAAAAAAAAAAAAAAAAAACACCTATACATAAATTAATTAATATACTTTAACATTTTTTTTTTTTTAATTTCGAAGAATAAAAAAACATAACATTTTAAATACTTATTATGTAGTATTTTTATGTAAAAAAAAAAAAGTAGTATTAATGACACTAAATTATAATTTAGTAAATATTCTAATGTAATTAAAAATAAAGGTGTTGTGTTTATATTAAATATTTTATTTTTGTTATAGGTACGACTAAAAAAATAATGATTAAAATTTCCTAATAAATTATTAAAAATTCGCAAAAATATATTAATTTTGTCTTCAAAATATTTCCTACGTGAAAAATATATTTTTCAGATAAAATAGTTAGTTTTTTTATATTTTTAATTATAAATTGAGCGCGTGTTACATATTATTATAATATGTTACACTTCACGCACAAAATATAATTTGTTGAAATTGTTTTGTCATATTTTTCTAAAATATACACCCATATTATATTTTTTTACAAGCTAATAATATCCAAATTGTTTTTATAAAAACATTATATTTTATTATAATATATTTCTTTACGTATTTTCACGTAATGAACATTTGTGGTAATTATTAAAAAATTATTTTTATTTTCATACCTATGTATACATATACATATACTGCACATACCGGGTGTCGACTAGGTTTGTCCTATCAATAACTTTTGATTTATTACATATTTATAAAGTTTTTGCAATCAATTTATGTATATCACATATTCACATTTTACATTGCAATATTTTTTCTTTATGTAGGTACCTACTTAAAATAAAATAAAAATTATATTTATTATTATTATTATTATTATTATTATTATTATTATTATTATTATTTAAAATATTGAGATAGCCAATTATATATGGTTGATTTCTCTAAAAAATTTAAAAAATATATATTTAAAAACAAATTATCTTACCGTCAAAACAAATGGTTAAATAAAAATAAAAATATGAATTTTTAGACAATCAAACGTCAAACAATGTAACATCAAATATTACGTATCATATAGTATTACTGTTTTCGGCTAATTAGGAATTATTTGAACAATTAAATTGTATGTTATCATTTATCAATTAATTAATCTGCAAATAATGTGGTTTGTATTGTAACGAAAGTGAAACGTCTCAGTTTACATAGAATATAAATTTATAATAAAAAATTTATTTTATTTAAATTTTAAAAACTCATAAAACTTTGGACATAATAATTATACTTTATTAAAATTAATACTGGAAATTCTAGAATTCATCTTTTAAAATTTTCAACTAAATAAAACTTATAATTTTACCATTAAAACATTTTAATTAATGTGAAAATAAAAAATTTGATTTTAATTATCTATATCTACTTAAGAAAAATTGTAATAATGAAAATATATATATGTAAATAGAATATAGATTGAAAATATCAAATTTTAAAATTATATAATAGATCAAAGTTATTAGCCAGAACAAACTTCGTGTAGCACCCAGTATATATAAATATTTTTTAATTAATTAAAATTTGTAATGTCATAATTATAATAAGTAATTATTATTATTATATAAATTATGAAGTCTGAATAATATTTTTAAAGGTATTTTATTTATGTGTTAAAATATATTTTGATCACACATAATTTTTATATCAATTAATTTTTAATAATAATAATTAATTATTAATGATTAAATATTGTAATTATGTAAAATCTAGCCTTCGTGTAGGTGTAGGACATAGACATGTAAGATGTAACAGCGTAAATAATTTGTTTGTGTTTTTTTTCCAATCGTATGATCATGCATGTGACTATATTATAATAAATATTATTCATATAATATATTATATTGCAGTGAATTTTTGAATTTAACTAATTTGTAAATACAAATTTTTATATTAATAAATATTATAATAATTTTTAGTTCACTCAATTTTAACTGACATTTTAGTAAAAATTAATTTTTATATAATATAACATTTAAATTTAACATTTATGTTATCAATTATCAATATTTATTTAATCAATTAGTACTAATCAGAGAATAACAATAAGCAATAAACTATTTAAATTCATTATATTATTATATATATTTTTCTTTTTCAAACCCATTAATTAAAAATTATGAATTATGACGATTAATTAACACGACTTATATAATATAATATCGTTTAAATAATAATCGTTAGTTAAAATTAAAATTAAACTAGTGTTTAGATATTTTAAAAAGTTAGGTATAATATGCGATTTCTGTTTTTGCTAAAATAAATGAAATAAAAAAACAAAATGGTTGATCATAAATAATCAATAATCAATCATTTTTAATTATTTTTACTGACGATTTTTAAAATGTTTTTATTAAATTCTGATACATTCCGCGATTTCTGTGGATTTATTCAATTTTACTTATGGGTAATAATAAATTATATCAATTTAAAACGTATACAGCACACAAAAATAAATATTAAGTTTCCTCACTGAATACATTTTATTGCTTAACTCAAAACGTATTATATTCATGTGCATTTTACAAAGAACTGTTTTAACTTTTAACTGTATACCCTAACCATAAATACCGGTAAAACCAAAAATTTACCAATTAGACCTAGGTTTTACCGATTGCGTTTGGTAAATACTAGGATATACGATACCATATTACCATATACAAAACTATACGATAAAATTCAGAATGAATATTATAGGTCAGACTTTTAAAAAAGAGATAATACGGTACCTAACCTTACGATATAAGAGTTACATAAATATGTCGGTAAAAGTCCGAAAAATAAAATTTATATTATCATTATAACTACACTATTTATTTTCCTATTGTTATACACGTTAATATAACAAATTTAGTCAAATGATCTTGATTAGAATATTATAAATTTATAATCTTATAACTGTTATTAGGATTTGCCTGCATATCGATTAAGTCTATTTGGCAACGTGAATTAATTTCTGTGTGTTTAAGATAGGTTTCAGTGTTTCACGGCAAGTTCTTTTTAAGCATACTAATTTACTAGGTATATACAATATGTATTTGTCATACCAATAACACTATTCATTCGTACAAATATAATATAAATTATTTTATAGTTTTATACGATAAAAGTTCTATTATATTATTACGGAGAAAACGTTTATGACTGTATTCATATTTATGTTTTATGTTTTAATAAAATAACAAATAAATAAATAATTTTTTTTAATAACAATTCAATGTAATAAATCTTAATATTTAAACATAATAAAACGAAATAATAATCGTTGTTTAATAAATTTTATTTTTCAAGCTTTTACCAATTACATGTAACTGTTCTCTTGTAAAAGCGAACTATAGTAATATAATAATGATTCTGACATTTACCGTATAATTTTGTATATTATCCAAGAATTTACCGAGAGCAGTCGATAAAACCCAGGTTTAACTGATAAATTCTTGGTATTCGGTATTCGTACTTTATTGTATATATAATGTCATGTTCTTCCCCTAACCCTAATCCCATTTAAACATAATATAGTTCATTGAACTCTCGGACTTTTTATATTCCTGTTGGATTAATTGCTCAGAGACATGTGATCAGTTCATATCCTATGAACAACATAACGCTGTACACGAAAAATTATATATTATATATATAAGTGCCTACTTAATATTCAAAAAATTACAAAAAAATGTCATTGATTTTTATATTAAAATGAAAAACTCGTATATGTAAATACGTAGGTACGTGAAGTTTCTATACCGAATAATATAATGAATAATTATTGTTTATTTTATCAGTTTTAATTATGTATAATATGATTTAATTAGTATACCGTAAAAAGATTTATATATATATATATCAGCTAGAATTTAACGTTTCATAAAAATACGTCGTGTAAATGGTTCTGGTACCTACTTGTGAATATAGGTACTATTTTAATGGTAATGAATAATGATTACCATTTATAACTTATAATAAGTATCATTATTAAAAATCCTCCAAAATATAAAACACAATAACATCTCATGTATTATAATATGTATATAACTATTATATTATAATATATTTCAACACCTTATTGTTTTTAATTTCACATTTATAATAATATTATAATATTATTTTATACGTAATATAATTACTTTGTTATTATTCTTTGTACGATCAAATTTAATAAATAATATTTTTATTAAGTACCAGGAATGCCGAATTGCCGATAAATATTATGTTCGTGATAGGTAACTGCAGTTAATAATATAATTATTTCATGCGTATAAATTGCCGCAATTAATATTATTGTTTGCGTATAAGTATTATTATTATTTTATTGCGATCAAAATCGTTATAATATATCGAAATATCGGATCATATAATATAATCGTATAATATACGATGTCGCAGACAAGAAATAAATATCTCTGAAAATAAAACTATTTATCAGATCATAAAATAATATAGTTTTATTTTCAGCGATATTTATTTTTTGTCTGCGACATCGTTGGTTATACCTGTATTATATAACATATATTATTATATTATACGTACAATCAAAATATATTCCCTCACCGAATAAAATTGTGTTTACGCATAATTTTTATTTTATGTTTCAACTTTATCGAAAAATGATTTTATTATCATATACAATATGACGTTTAATAATTTTTTATAATGATATACGTTTCTTGGGTGCGTTTAAAGTTATATCATATCATTGCAGTGAGTATTTAGGGGGCCCGAGGGGCCCAGGCCCCCCTCCTTGCTCCATATTATATATAAGTGCCATATGCTTAAAAAAAAAAAATTATATATAAGTAATAATGTCATTATATTGCATTATGCAACTATTGCAATCGAAAATAATAATATGATATTATTATAATTATTATATTATGATGTCAATGAAATAAGAATTATTACAAATAACGAGTAATTAATACCTAATAAAATGACATTAATTTCCACTTTTGCCACAAAAGATATTAAGATAATCGAATTCCCATAGCATAGTGACCGCTTTTCGATAATGACAAAGTGATATTAAATGTCTAATAATAATGCTATTAAACGATTGGTCAAAGGAATAAATAAAAAATAACTATCTACTTACTTAATTTTTTTTTCTTAAATAAATTAATATTCAACCACGTATTTTTATTTTATAATTTATTATACTTGACTTATAAATATAAGTTTAATATTTCAAATTAATTATATTTTATATAAAAATAAATAAATTAACATTTAAATATATTCATTTGCTGTTTTTATTAGTGTGCCTCCCTTTTGATATTTCTATAGCTACGCCACTGTATCATGCGAATATTGTCGAAATATAAGGTCACAAAAAAAAAATCACATCTAAATGCTTAAAAAATAATAATATAATAATTACACATACAAGGTACAACAGATATACAAAAACTGTACAAATGAAAATTTCGTTGGCAGATAATATATAACGTAAAATTACAATATAATATATAAACAAAATTTGCATCTCGTGTATGATGCACGTATATATTTTAATATTTTATATTATTTTAAAATTAATAAAAATCGTTTCGAATTTTTCCAGGATAAATTTTTTGAACACATATTTATTTTCACAATCGTAACTCGCTGACATCGAATACGTTTATCGAGAAATCAATTTCAAACGAAAACGTACGTACGAGGTACGATCATACGTAATTATTAATTATACTAATTAGTAATTAGTGAAGACTAAAATATAATATATTAACATTGTATAATATATTTTTTATACTTTTATCAACCAATTAACATATCCGAAATCGTAACATACTAATCAATATTATAATTTATAATAATGTCGTTTTAACGAAAAAATAGAAAATCGATATTGAATATGATTGGTTGACTATTTTAAGATCGATAGTTAATAGTTTTGTACGAGTATTCAAATGGTTTGAAGTAGAAGTTACGTACGTTGCAAAATAACGACGTGATGATGAGACAGAATTTTTTACTCTTTTTTTTTTTTTTTTTTTAATTTTATTTCAATTTAGTAAAGTTGACAAACGTCGAAATGAAATTCGCGTTAAATATGAGACAGAAGATATAGAACACAATAATGTACAATATAAAATCGGATAAAAAAGATTATTATAATCGTATAATGAGACGAAGTACACAGAGTTATTATATAATATTATATAGCGGATAAACAGTTATGTGAAGTACCTCGACAAGATATTTAGACCGCGATGAGTATGACATAAAAAAAAAAGTATAATATTTGATTTTGAACGTGAAAAAAAAAAGTATAAACGACGTACAAGATGTTCCCCTCGTCGATGAACGATGACTATAGAATAGTACTATACGCTTATTTCATCATATTTTTCAAAGTAGGTATTATATGTTCTATAAATATTATAAAATTAAATTTTAGAAAAATCAGGTGAAGTCTGCCAATTGACAGTTTTTTATTTTTGGAAATACATCTTATCATGGGCGCCCAGAGGGGGCAAGACAGGGAATTTGCCCCCATGGACTTTAAAATTTCAAATATTATTTTTAAAATTTTGAATTTTATTATTAATTAATAATGATTATATAAATATTTTATCGATGTTTTGTCTAGTATAGATTTATAAATTTAATATCAACGAAGAAAAAAGAACTATATATTCTTTATGAATTAATGCAGGTATTCATAATTCTTCAAAAATTGTATTAAGTATATTTTGGCGTTTAATTTTATTATGCCCCCCCTAATAAATTTTCTACGGGCGCCCATACATTATCTTACCGACATTTTACAAAATTTTACTGAACAAATAATAACAATATTATAAATTCATTTGTTTCCAATTTTTATGAATATAATATACTTTCACGTATTAGTAAGACTATATACAGGGTGTTTCACCAGGTTTATCCCAACCAATAACTTTTGATTAAATTCATATTTCTAAAATCTGATTTTTTCAATTTATTTATGTATACATAGGTCACATTTTTCATTACATTTTTTTGAGTACTTAAACACAAAATAAAAAAGAAGAGCTGATACTGGTGTGGAGGGGTACAGCTAGGTCTAAAGAGGATTGAATTTTGATTACATTCGGAAAAACGATTTTGAGCGAATATCATCTCATCAGATAATATATTTGTTGATTAAAATTTTTACATTTATCAGTTTCTATACGTTCAATATATAAATGCCCATAAAACCTCTAAATGAGTCATCTAAAATTTTAAATAACCAAACCTGACAGTACTTCGCTCAGAATCGTTTTTCGAATGTAATGATTCGATCATTACATTCTGCAAATGTTCATCAAAATTCAACACTATCCTCTTTAGACATGTATTCCTTCCACACTATCCTTTAAACAGCTACAAAAAAAAAAAAAAATCGTGAATGTAATATTCATGATTATCTTAAACTGATTTAAGTAATATTCAATAAAATTTTCGAAATTGTTTGTCAATTTTTTTTTATATTATCGTAGTAAATTGTAATATAATAAGAAGAATCCCATATAAATAGGTACCTGCTTTAAATATCGATTTCACTCAAATTTCAACTTTAACACCTATAAAAAAAATTTATACTTAAGATTTTTCTAATATTTCGGAACTACGTTAACCAATATGTAATTTTCTTTAATAAAATTTTCTAATTTTTTAAAATTATTTTGTTTTTTTTATTAATCATTAATATAAAAGTATTAAGAAATAATAAGAGAATATACTTATAATATGGATTTTTAGATTTTCTATTTTTATTCTGGTTTTAAGTACTCGATTATTCATAATAATGAAAAATATGACTTATATATGAGTATACATAAATAAGTTGCAAAAATCAGATTTTAGTATTATGTAATAGAACAAAAGTTATTGGCTGAGACAAACCTTGTGAAATACCCTGTATAGCATTTACTGACTTATATTTACTTTAGTAAATTCATCGTATTTTATATTTCTAAAAAATATCGTAGGTACCGATAAAAACGTTATACATTTTGTAAAGTTAAAATAATCCCAGATTAGGTTAACCTAGCCAATAATCTGTTATGAAAATTATTGTCGGTTGGCAGTTTGGATTATGTGCCGATTTAACAGAAGCCAAAACAAGAATCAATAATAATAATAATAATAATAATAATAATAATAATAATAATAATAAAAATAATAATAATAATAATAATAAATATATTATACTCGCTTCCCAGGTCGCGGGTCAGAAAATATGGACCGGACGCGACGTGATGGTACGTATAAATGCGTATTATAAAGTACATTATATATATATATATATATCTACGTACATATAATTTTAATTTAGCGATATTTCATTTCGGTTGGTTTTAGTAAGACTGCCGCACGTGATTATAATATTTTATCGAAACGATATAATTGCCCTCATTTTATAACAATTCGAAAGTGCATAATATACTAAAAAAGTCACTTCTATACATTCGTAAATTTATAATTATACTCTAAAAATATAATAACAACGAAAAATATCAATTTCTGACTATACTTACTTATATATAAATCTAAATCTAATTATCAAATAATTGTATTAAATATAGTAGTAATTTCGATAGAGATGCTTTTTGCATGTATATAAATATATATATTGCGTATAAAAGCAAACGGACGAATAGAGTTGAGTAAAAATAAATAAATAAATATAGGGATGACATATCTATACTTCTATTATAAGCGATACCCTTCTAGACCATTTCAGGCTGCTGATAATACTGAAATTCGACGATTTCAATATTCAGGGATTTAGAATAATAGTATATACGTATACGCATTTTAATATTCTCAAAGATATCGCCCGTATATAATATTATAATATATTATAATTTATAATGTATTCTACGCGCCAATATACGATTGCGTCTTTATCTCGGAACGAGGATGATAAGTTATAATCACTAAATCTTTCCTTTGCACGCAATACTATGTATAATAACATATAATGGACCCTCGCAGGATATTTTATTATTATATTATATACTATTTCGTTGTAACGCGAACCGGAATTATCGTCCCTGTTTGTATATATGTATATATAGTATATTGATTTTTTTACGACCAGTCTATCGCACAATAATATAATACAAACTTTTACAATCTGTATAAATTATAATCGTATATAAAGTATAAAATCGTAATGTCCAATTTCTAGATAAATATACGCGTACATACGTAATATAATAATACGATAATATAAACATAGGTGTAACATTTAAGGAACACATCAGAAGCATGAAAATCAGGCAAAATAACTGATAAGTCTGATATAGAAGAACAATTTTAGAATTTAATCATAATATTAACACAATAAAATTATTAGGTATTAAAACAAGTCACAAATAATCATGAATTAAATATATAGCATACAGGTAAGAGAAGCTATAGAAATGTCAAAAAATAATAATATTCCGTTAAATATTGGGATTTCAATCCATTACAAAAAAAATTGTTAAAACTATTACAGTATTACCATAATAATTAATAATAGATAATTAAACCAACACAACACAACACTCATCATATTATGATGACGTCATCCGCGGGGAACGCACAGTATATAAGGGAAAAGTACACGCCGAAAACAGTCAGTCTCTGTTTTGCACTGAAGATGGTACATTGTTATTGAAATACGTATTTGCTTAAATATAAAAGTAAATTTTTTGTGGATTTGGGTTTTATTTAATTTAAATAAATTATCTACAAGTATTCAAAAATAAATATCCGATATGACCTATTATTTGGTATATAAACAGTACCTATACGGAAATACCGATAGATACAGAAATGTTTCGTTTGACACGATAGAATAATATTTAAGATTTTTTTTATAAAAGTAAAAAAACAAAAACTCCTCATCTAAATATGGGCTCGAGGTAAAATATCATAATTTATAGTATAGGAAAAACATATTTTAATATACGAAATTTAATAAAAAAAAAAAAACATTTTGTCCGTATAGAATTGTAGATTAAAACATAAATAAAAAATACTCGTAAAATGCAATATAAACCAGAGGTTAATATAATATAATATATATGTCGTAGCCACTTTATGAAATCATCCATTTCATGAGAAGTTACCGTTTCATGAAAATCATCATAATATGGTCACTTTTTCATGAAATGGACAATCAATTTTCATGTTACATAGTATAATACAATACATACACAATACAAATATCTAATATAGCTATAATAATTAATAACATATTATGATTATAATTCGTTCAATAATTTCTATATAATATTTTTCTTCGTAAACTGTTCGACCCTGTAAGTGAAAAATATTACACAACATAACAATTGACTGTCCATTTCATTAAAAAGTGACCCTTAAATAAATTATTTTATTATTTCACATAGTGTCAAAATTAGGGGTTCAATTCATGAACTGGTCGATTTTTTGTGAAATGGACGATTTCATGAAGTGGCTACGACATATTATATAGGTACTCAAACTAGGGTATACGTGACTTACTATATAGTATATTGTATATTATAAATATTACGTGTCATCATATAGTGTATTATAATGTCATGCAGTGTACCGCAAGTTTGAAAACCACTAAGGCACTAATTGCAAATCGAAATAGAAAACTTAACTATTAATAATTACACTGAATAAAATATCAAACGCACATAATTATATATATATTAACATACACTATAAGTAACAATTAAATAATATATAGTATACACACAATATTTATTAGTCTTAAAATCAATTTTGATTTGTCACCCCCGACAGATCTCGGTTCCACTGTTCCAGAAATGAATTCAAGTCTAACTGAATTTTTTATTGTGTTAAAAGTTTGTGAGATACAAAATTGATTGTTGACAGTGAAATTCCGTCAAAAGTTAATGTTGAATATATACGATATACGAATTACGATACTGAAGTTACGTCGATGATTAAAATAGCGAGGTTGAGCGTATAGAGTACCTAACAAAGATGTTTATACAATTACAGGTATGTTGAAATATTTTTCTAAAATCCTAATTTTGACTTTAGTTTTGTTCAATTTAATGACGTACATTCACATAAATTCTAACGTCATATTTTAATGTAATTTATAGTAGATAAATTATGCATTTTCGAGATGAATTCTCCACTATCATCTGGATCAGAAATAAAAGAGTCATATTATATTATAACGAACCAAATATAAAGTAAATATACCTATGACCTATGAGTATTTTGTATTTATACTTACAGGAATATACGTAACTAAATATAAATAATAATAATTTTAAAAACATTTTTCGGCTATATTTTTTTTTAATAAACATTAAAAATGTATTAAAATAACATATATATACAAGTATATATATAAAATAAAAAATAAAAGTTTCACAAAAAAAAAAAAAAAAAAAAAAAACATCCGTATAATATTGCGTGAATCGAACGAATTAGGTATATTATACGTACTTTGAATTATATATTAAAAGCATTGTCATCATATGCACTAATAAATATTATAATAAAAAAAAAATATAAAAATGAAATTTCGTTGAAAACCACGGGGTTATATCTACAGCTAGTGTCTGTCACGCGAGGCAATTCAAATAATATTATGTCGAGCACGAGGGTCGAAACGTGTTCGTATGACCCACCCCCAAATGAAAAAAAAATAAATCTTGGTGGTCCTGTGGCGGCGTAATTGACTATTGTTCGATGATAAATCCGTTGTAATTTATATATTATATTGTAACCATCCGTTGCGAACAATATCCGTTTCTGCCGTGTGGTGTATCTGTATAACTAATATTGCGGTAAAAACTTTCAAAAGAAATTCCAGACACGTATTCCCGCGGAAATATGATTCGAGCCGTTTGTGAAATCCGCCGGATTTACTCACTAAGCACTAACTATAGATAGGTATATATGTTGCGCTAGATTATTTCGCGTATAAATTGAATCATATATAATATAGGTATTATATTCGAAAATAGCACCCTATATAATATAAATATATGCTCGTGTCGCGACTTTACGGGGCAAGTTATAGTATTTATTATAGTTTCAAATTTCTAATATAAGTATTAATGTAATAAAGCATTTTTTTTTTTTAGGTTAGGTTATGTTAGGTTGAGTTTTTTTGGGCGATAGGTATCAATAACGAGAAAACGCGTATTCACTACGTTTTTATTCCATTCACAAATCCGATGTTATAATATACAAGGAATTTCCTATAGGTATTATATTTCATACAAATATCAATCTAATTACCTTTCAACATTTTGTTTCTGATGCTCTTTTTTGTGGTTCAAATGTGGATGTTATTTACACCGATTTTGCTAAAGCCTTTGATAAAATTAATCATCAAATATTATTTTATAAAACTTAAACAGATTAACAATTGAATATTGGCATTTGTGGTTTTTTTTTTTTATCTTGGACTATCTCTTTTATTAAAGATCGGCAGCAAATTGTATCTTACAAAGAAAATTGGTCAATTTCTATACGTTTTGCGTCGGGAGTTCCTCAAGGGTCTCATTTAGCACCAATACTATTTCTTATTTTCATTAATGACATTCATTTCCAAAATTGTACAAAATTAATGTTTACCGATGATCTCAAGTTATTCCATTCAGTGAACAATCAAGCTGAAGCTGATTTACTACAGTCTGATCTAAATATTCTCTATGAATGGTTGATGATGAATGATGGTAAATGTTCTCTATAAACAATAATTTCATTCTAAATATTAATAAATGCCAGATAATGACTTTTTCCAGAGCTCGGGTAGTCTCAATTTTTGATTATTGTCTAAATGGTGAAAAACTACACCGTTCTAAGGGACCTATTAAAGACCTCGGTATATATATATTATTTGATCCTAAACTAAATTTTGACTGTCATATTAATAACATTGTTAACAGATCAAACAAAATCCTGGATTTAATTCGCCGAAATTGTACCGACTTTTGATACATTAGCTTTAAAGTCCATATATTACTGTCTGATACGTTCCATCTGTGAATATGGCTCAATAATATGGTCTCCTTACACATCTGTTCAAAAATATAAAATTGAGAAAATTCAACAAAGTTCTTACGTTTCCTTTCTTTTAAATGTTCCATACCCAGAGTGGTATTCGTCTTATACCTACTCCACTTTTAATGTCTTTATCTCTTGAAACTTTAGAACAACGTCGTTTACGTTTAGATTTATATTTTGCGTATAAGCGTTTTGCAGGAAATATTGATTGTCCTGTTTTCTTAAGTCGTTTCTCTTTTCACACCCCTATTCGTAACACCCGGTCCAAAAATACATTTCATTTATAAGCACTGCAGAAGTAACAAATTATATGAGCAATACCCCTCATAACAGAATTATGAAATCTATAAATTATTAATTAAATGATGAATAATTAAAAATAGATCTTTTTATTTCACCAAACTTCAACTCATTAAAGAAATATTATCATTTCACACTTGTTATTAATTCATAGTGATAAGTATTATTATTATATAATATTTAGTATTTGTATATTATTTTATATATATATATATGTTTTTTTTCTTTTTTCTTGTAATTTACTATTATATGTTAAACGAACGATTGTAACTATTTTGATAATGTAATTGAACCTTGCCCGTATAAAAACTTATATAAATAAATAAAAAAATGAAACTGCAAATAATATATCGATCGAAAATCTATACGTATTATATTTTGAAAAGTATACGTCATTATATATTATACATATTTATAATTACAAAAAAAAAAATTGATCAAATTGATTACTTTATTATACGTATATATATATGATACAGATTTTAGAAAAAAATACGTTCTTATATATTATAATAATTATTCGATACCAACTTAATAATTTATTTTTATAACGTACGTATTTCAAACATTCTCATTTCACCTTTTAACGTTATCTTTTCATACATTTTTTTTTTTTTTTTAATTTTGAATATCTATTGCAAGACCTGAGCGTACATAATATGTTATAAATATTCATGTATGTACCAATCGCTTAGATTTGTTCATATTTGTCATATAATTTGCACAAAAAACAATAATATATTACCTAATATAATATGGTCGTTTACGATTTGTATCGGTAATACGAAATCTTGTATCGAATAATTTCTTGATTACTGTGCGGCTGGGTTGCACACGACACCTTTTGTTATAGTGGACTGTATCTTATTAATTGGAAACCAGAGATAACTTGAACAGCGTGGTAGTTATTATGGAATAAATAGGTTGTACGACGAACCAGTGGCGGATTTGAGGGGGGCGATAGGACGATCGCCCCCTAGGACCTAGTTTTTTATATTTTATTGATTTTAATGAGGTAGAATCATGATTTATATCATAAATTATAGATAGAATATTATAGATTATTATTATTTATATAAGTTTTAAATTATAAAAATTTAAATTTAAAAAAGACTCTAACTTCAAAATTGCTTGAGTTATCGTGAAATATTGAAAGTTTTCGTGAAAAATACCGGGTTTTTGTCATTTTTTTTTTGTCGTTTTTTCTGTCGCATGGAGTCAATTTTGAAAAATTCGAAAAATGACCTAAATAAAGTACCAACTACATTCACTTTGCTTGAAACATATGCTATTCTTGAAAATCGGAGCATTATTTCGGATAGTAAAAGTGTTTTAGAATCTAATACTTTTAAAGAAATAAAAATTTTTTAAACTCGCCCTCCCCTTTTGGATGACCTCTAGATCCACCACTGCGACGAAGTGTATAAGTAAATAATTAATACGTATATTGTGTTTTACACAAGTTGACATAAAATATTACTATTAACAAATTGCACAAAAACATCAATACGACCGATTCGATTTGGGCGACTGATCAACAGTCGATACGTGACAGATGTGATGATTTGACGGTAACGGTATTGGTTGTCATACATAAGACATAACTTAACGTTGGACGTTGGAGACTTGAAGTACACACGGAAACGATGAAAACAGAGTTTGTTTTTATTTTGTGTTCCGATTCCGAGTGTAGACTTCGTACGAGAGATTTCCCGTCTCGACGATGACAAAAAAAAAAAAAGTAAACACAAACCCAACGGGCTGCCCCTGATCGTTGACAACAAGCCCTCACCCTTAACGACAAGCCCTCACTGATGATGTATTGTCCAGCAGCCAGCGATTGGTCGAGACTATTAGCAATGATGATGGACATCAACGGTGGCCATATATACAGTGGCGTATTAAGTGGGAGTGCAGGGGGTGCATTGCACCGGGGCCCCTCAATTATGTCATATGCAAAGGGCCCCCAAATAAGAAACCGAAATTCATATTTAAAAAGTATACCAGTATAGGTAATAGTAATTATACCAAATTAATATAATATTGGTAATAATAATTAATAAATAACTAAAATTATGTTTGACTTGAACTTAAAAATTAAATTGCAACAAAAATATTTTAATAAAATTAATACTAATTAAAAATTATAAATTTGTTGATGTTTTAGTTTTATTACATTATTTTTTTATTCAAGATTAGATTTTAATTAAGATTTAGTAGATCTAAAATTTTGAATTAGGGGCCCCCAAATTCTGCTGCACCCCGGCCCCTTAATACCTAAATACGCCACTGCATATATAACATCTTCTATACCGTACTCCAGTTATTCTTGTGACAAGAAATTTATTCTGATCCAATTTAGCCAATTTAGCCAACTTATAACGTACGGAAAAACGTAAATGAGTGTACCTGAAAGTGTAGTATAGTGTTAATTTTATCATGAAATGTTTATACAGATACATGATTATGTAATTTTTTTAAATAATTTAAAAAAAAAGAAACTTAAAAAATAAAAACGCCAGAAAAATTTAACGTAACAATGTGAAATAATAATATAAAAAATTAAAAATAACCATCGAACTATAAATTTTTTTTATAAATAATGATTTTTACGGATAATATCATTGGGATATCAAAAATTTCTGGTTTTATAAATATATTGTAATGTAAAATAAATGTGATGGTGATTTGTATAAATTATCAATAAAATAATGTTGAATTATTAATTATTAATAAAATTTATAAACATAAATAATTATTAAATAAATAATGAACACGAATCAATATACTTGATTAATTAATCTAAATGTTTAAACATTAATATAATGATAAAATAATGTGGTATACTATACCTTTATAGTGAATATTATGTATTATAATTATTATTACGTTGAGAAATTCGGCTGATGAATATATAATATTATAATGATATAAAGACTACCACGTGCTCGAAAAGTCATTATAGGTGTTTGACCGCGTGCATACAGAGTAATCGAATAAACTCATAAATTATAAAATATCCTTAATATTTTTCTAAATTCTAATATTATGCATATTATGTTACGGACAAAAGCCAAAAAAACTAGAAATGCCCAAGAAGCGTGTGCAAAACTCAACGAAAAAAAATTATTTAAAAAAAAAATATGAAAAAATTCTTATTTATTTTTACGGTATTATAACATTTAAAATCACACAAATATTATTTTATTTATATTTGAATTTATTACCTACTTAAATATTTTTTAGGAGTTTTTCCTACGCGCCTAGGGCATTTCTAGTTTTATCCGATTTTGGCTTTTGTCCGTAACACATAATATACGAATGTACACCTGCTATTAATAATTCGTTTTTTAAATCTGCAAAATCAGATGAAATTACCACATTATTATTATATTTATTAGCGCTTTCAATTTTTTTCCAAATACTTAGTCCTATCAGGGGGTCTTCAGGTTAATATTATGGGGGGGGCGAATTAAATACAAATTTGATTAGAAGTACTAGATCCACTTCGTTTTAAAATGCAAAATTAAATAAAAGACACGCACAATTAAAATTTTTACCCTCCACGTAATAGACCGATCCCATACGATTTCCTAAAATGGATTGGCAAATAAAGAAGATACAATATTATCCAATAATAATAATAAATACTATATTGTATTATATTTGCCAGTATCATAATTACATGATTTCTAGCACATGACATTATGCAGTTACTGTAAAATTGTTTGTAATAAAATTCCATACAATATAATAATGATTATTGAATGCGAGTATAATATAATATTATCTAAATTATTAATAGTAAATAATAAATATAGGAATTTTAAAATTATGAAATGGAATTTCGAGCCACGGAGGGGGCGATCGCCCCCATCCCCCCCACAAAGACGCCCCTGAGTCCTATATGGAAAATTTTAGAATTCCTCAGTCTACACAATATATAACATATAGCATATAGGTGAATAATATAATATGTAATTAAATTAAATTAAATATACGATATATTGACAAAATTTTCAATGGGTGAAGTCCGTTATCCGTATACAAAACTACAAAAGTATAAAACTCGTACCTATAGGGACATAATAATAATTTATACTACTCTATATGAAAGTCGAATTAATGATGTGAAAATTCCAAATCGTATACATAATAATATATAATATATATCATACATGTATGAGCCAACCTGTTACATATTCTTTTGAACATTTGAAGATTTACTTATTCGACTGGACTTGTACACGGATGAATAAATTATAATATACGCTATACAAAGACAAACGCGAGAAAACGTTATTTCGAAAAATATAAAATACGTAATTGTACACGCGTAATGTGTATCTGTGGTGCCAATAGAAATGCGGATCGTATACGAAACGTCTATAAAAAATATTAAAATCGTCCATAATGTGTATAAAAAAAAAAAATCAAAATTAAAACTAGAAAATCAAAAAAACGTGTGGCAAATAAGAGATTTAGGACACTGCCACACTCTGTATATTATATCACTCATTCACACACAATAAATAAAATAAATAGATAATATTACGAATACCTTTGCAATTGTAATTCGACTTATTAATATTATTATAACGTACTATGATGTTGACCCATTGACTATTGTACCTCTGTATAATTAATTATACATATATATTATATTATATTATATTATACAAATTATATGCGATAAAGGAATTATTATTTTAATTATTGTATACTCGGCCACGTGCTGTAATTCACATACGAGTATATTATAAATTTTGGTTTCTACACGTGGTATGTCTTCCAACGTAACATGGGATTTTTCCCGACGGACTTCTTTATAGAAAATATACCAATACTAATTATAGTATTTTCCAATATAGATAATATTATATTATTCTTTATTTATTATTTTTTATTAAAATAGTGGAATTATCAAAGGCGTTGTGAATCTGTGATAGTGAAACTAATTTGAAACGACAACTATGGTTAGGAATATTATATCACAGAATATTATATTGTATATTGATGGGAAAAATACCAAAAAATGACGACAATATGGCATTTTTCATGAAAACTGAAATTTTGACAATATTAATTTCAATATTTTACGATAACTCAACCAATATTGAACTTTAGAGTCTTGAAAATTTTATTGAGTGTTTACATAGTTATTAGTTACTGTATATTATAATATATGTGATAAGGATAACATTTTTGAACCGTTACGTTAGTTTTTCTACAAAATATAGAACTTTGAATATTTCCGAAAATTCTCGTTTTAGCTCTATAATATTTGATAAAAATGGCAATTTTGACCTTTAAAGTCTGTAAATGTTAATGAATCACATTCACATATTACTTAATATAATGTTTCAACTTTCAATTTGTTTTATATTTGTTTAAAGTTGATATATTTGTGTTTTTTTATGATTTATTTGACGTGTGCAGTAGTGACGTGCAAATATTTCATAAAAAATTATAATTAATATAAAAATACATAAGAAATACAAAAAATAAAAATAAAATATTTTTTCTTACTTAAAAATACGTAAGTATCTATACTATTATATTTACATATTCATTTTGTAATATTGTATTTTATTATGATAATTGCATTATCGTGCTCAAAACTGTGTAATAACACTCTAATATTATATGCGTACATAAATGTTATATTATATATAGGTACGGTTTTCTGCACAATTTCACTTCGCGGTTTCATAAAATTTCGATTTTTCCGATCACTCCGTATACACGTTATTTTAACAATAATCTCATGCGAATTTTAGTATTCCTATTATGTTTTGCACTCGTTTCTTTGTTTTTTGAACATTGTCTCGCACAGTCGCACCCATGAACCGCATATTATGAAATAATTCGTATTTATTTTAGACAGCTCATCAATATAATTTATTGTATATTATAATATGTAAACGCGCGCACGCTACGAAATCATTTTAACATTGTTTAAATATATTATAATAGATATAATATTTACATATTATAATTTTTATTTTATAAAAATATAAAGAACGATAATATTTTTTATTTATTCATATTTTATTATATAAAATGTGATAAATATTATCATATTTTATTATTGTTTTTTAACTAATAAACGTCCAAATTTAAGCTAATATTGACTAAAATGTATAACAATTATTACATTATATTATATACGTACATTAATTCGTATATTAACCTTCTCTTACGAAAAAAAATATCTAAATATACGACCTTGATAATATTAATTATGTAAGTAAACGAATACATGTTTCAAAAAAAAAGAAAAAAGGAAAGGTAAATCGGTAGACGATAAAATTAATAAACATAAAAGCCTGAAGATGGGGGAAAGGGAAATTATAATATACTCGTATAAGTTTACATAAAATATGATATAATATCTACTTCTTATAGTTATAGTTTATAGAATTTTAAAATTTTTCGCTTTTATCATACCTACATATTATTGGAATAATAAATCATTTATATTATAAAATAATTGTCAATAGATTTTTAATAATAAATAATAATATTTACAGGATTAACGTGTTATACTGTTATATAATGTGTATATGTATACCTTATACCTATATAGTATGTTATAAACGAGTATTTCTGAAAATTGGACTGCTTAATATTCTCAAGACACTTCAAGAGCATTATATAAAATGTGATAATGGCTAAAAAAATGTCGTAGGTAGTCAACAAGGGTACAAAATGTAAAACTGGTAATAATACCAGTTCAACCACACTCGACAATAATGTTGAGTAATAAGTTGAATGTTCTTGTGTTCCGACTGTTCAGAGCAGAATAATTGTTTGAAAAATTATATAATAATTTAGTAAATTATAATCGTTCTTAATATCGTATAATATATTATAATATGGCGATTTCGTTACCGATCCAAATTTTGAAATATTTATTTAGCATAAGAACTAGCTAGCTGTACAGAAAAAAAAAATGTCGAATGGTATTATTTTTTACCTATAATATAGCAGGTATAATTATATACATTTATATAGATTATATTTTATAAATTAACCGAAACCGCGGTATAGCCGGTAAAGATATAATTAAAAGTTTAGCGAGTTGTTAAAGAAATTGTTTATACAAAATAATATCATCGTTCAGTTATTTTATCTCTTGTAAATTATTGTTATACCTACGTACGATTTTACGTATTTACCCATTTGACATTTGTAATTTTTATTAATTTTTATTATTCAATATTCATATTTATATTTATCAGTACAAAATTTCACAAAAACCATTCTTGCATACTATATTTATAATCGTTTTAACATTTATAATATTATTAAACTGTTCGATTATGTATTATTTTTGATTATTGACTGTGTAAAATAATATACGATGACACGCCTTTGGCCTTTCCCCATGGAATTGTTTAAAATAAATAATTGTTTTATACATTTTCTATGATAGAAAATTTATTTTATTTTAACATATAATAAAATTTAACTAAAAACTATATACACACGAAACACGTTTATATTATATGTATATTATAAAATAAATGTTTTCATAAACTTTACCTCGAGCTTTACCTTATATAATAACATTATTTCGTATTATACAATTCGGTATTCTACAGATGGACGAGGGTACCATGTTGAATTTGAATTATTACAATAATATTTATACAATATAATTTGAAATTTTCAATAATTTAAATAGAATACATATACGAACATGGAAATAATATTATAATAGCTCATCGATATAAATTATAATTGAAATAGTCCCTGGACGTGATTATACACTATATATTCGAATATCGTATATATAATATATATAGAACGATCAAAAGAACTATAATAATGTTATAAAAAATGATGTACGTGTACTATTTTTTTATTCTTATAATGCGTTCTGATAATTTTGTAAATATTGATTATTGTCATTCGTCCAATCGTTTATTGTTTCATGGAATAGTTACCGAGATCAGTTTCTTATAATAAAATAACTTAAAATTTTTATATTTTTTATTCAAAAACGCGTATGATATTTCTGCGAAAAATAAAAAATAACATCCAAAACAAACATTTAATATATATAATATATTGTAAGTTGTAACTATATATACATGCATTATTCTCACTATAATATTATTAAAGTCCGTTCGAAATATTATTTATTTGTTTTTATCAATAGAAATATTTTTAATTTAATAAATAATAATATATAATATTAAAGAATTATTGGAATATTACATTTCTTCTGGAGAAGGTATGAATTCAACCTTTTTTTTCCAAGGAATAATATTAAGGGTCGTACTAAACTACTGAGAATTCCGAAATGTCTGATTTTACCATAATATATATTATATTAATATTATAAACCGATATGACGTCTGAATTAAATTACAAATTTTTGATTATATTATTATCATACGTTGTACGTTTATTATATTAATATAAAAACATAATTTTGTTATTGTCATTACATATTTACATCACGTGATCCGCATCTGCAGAACATTTAACAAAACTCACATTCAATAACCGGATGACCATATTATATTATATACCGTCAATCGGGTATAATATTATAAGTTAGCCAATGTGTATAGCGTATAATATACACGTATTTATATTAGGTATTGACTATAAGGTAATAAAAATTAAAAACCTCGTCATTGTTTCATTAATTTTTACCATTATAACGCGGTAAATTAACGTCTGTATAGAAATGACGTTATGGTAACCTATGGTTACCGCTGATGGGTATATAATATAGTACTATACAGTATATATTATATACTATAATAATATAGCCGGAAACACAACTCACCTTGTTCACACACGGTTCACAAAGTTTTCAAACTAAAATGGTAAAAAAAAAAAAAATTATAGTTATAATTTATATTTCTGTAATAATTAAGGTAACATTGATACTAATACATTCGTACTAATAATTATAGTATTATTAGAGGTTAGGCGAGGTATCATCGAAAGTTTTAAATTTTCATTACAACTAAACGCCAGCGTAGGATCTATGGTCATCCGAGGAGAGGGCGAATTTTTAAAAATTTATAATTTGCATTTTAAAAACATTATTAGTTTATGACTTAACCATAAATGTTGTAACTAAAACAAGTGGAGGGAAAGTAAAAAAATTTGAATCAATTTGAATTAACAATGTTTATAAATAATATACGATCGCTTCTCTCCCCCCAGCCAAATCTGCAGTTTTCGCAATACAATTTATTTGATTATATTCAAATTATTCCGAAAATATTCGTTTAATACTCATTTGTATTTTTGCAGTACTTTGGTAATGAAATAAATTTGATATTCCTGCAGAATTCAGTAAGGTGAAACTTTCAAAAATTATCTAATAAAAATAACTGTACTATTCTACACGTTACACCCATCATTTCGAAATCAATTTCGATCGTTATTGTTTTGCAATTAAAATACAGGTATAATAAATAAAGGGATAAATAAACGTCGATACTTGCAATACTTTCGCCGCGGCACAATTTATATAAATATAATATTTATGCGCGATATTATTTTGAAACATTTTTACTGTATTTATTATTATTTTTTTTTTCTATCAAATGCCTGTTTACAATCTATATATACAAATGTAAACAACTTTTTAAACATCGGATGAAAAATTAAATAATAGGTACCTAAGTATATTTTTTTATTACTGTTCGTCGCGCACGCGCACCTGTTATATAATAAGTATAATATTATTATGTTTAGTGGTTACCCATTTGGCATTATATATGTATACCATAAAACAATTATATTGTAACGATACTGACTTAATATAATATTATATTATAACATTAATAATCAATGGTATAACTGCAGTTTTATTGTTCTATTTTACTGTTTTATCGTCAAAAGCTAGTAAAAAATGGCCAATATATATAATTACACAATATCGTTATATAACATTATATTTTATAACACGATATCAAATTGTTGATTATTAATTTTAATTTTCAATTCAACTACCCAAGGTGAATTTATCCACATGACCATACACGCATATTAATAATTATTATTATTATATTCGACATTCGTTATACTATAGGTATCTGCAGGTATATAGTATATAATAAACTATAGTTAATATTAGATATATCATGATAAATAATTATTTTGATTTAGGCATACTGTATATTTAATGTCACGTGCGCTAAATTTCTATAGTATGCGAATTTTTTATTTTTCTACAATCCGAAAATTGGTTAAATGATTATTGATGTTTCCCTCCATTTTTCTTTGTCATCTATATTTCTTTTTAGCTCTCTGTATGATTTTATTCCGGTGTTCTAGGTCTTCCTCTCCCTGGTATTCCTTCAATTTTTCCTTCTATTATTGTAGTTATCCAAGAACTATTTCTTAATAAATGTCCAATCCATGCTTTTCTCCTCAATCTCAATGTATTCCATAATGATTTTTGAGTATTTATTCTTCTGAAAACCTCAACGTTCTTTACTCTATCTGTCCATGAAATTTTTAACATTCGTCGCCAACACCATACTTTAAAAGCCTCTATTTTGGCTTTCTCGGCCTTCAGTATACTCCAAATCTCTGCTCCATATAGTGCTACGCTCCACACGAAACTTTTTATTAATACTTTCCCTGGTTTCCATACCTACTGTATTTGAAGTGAAAAGGTTTTTCTTCTATAGAAGGCTTGTTTAGCTTGTGCTATCCTACATATCGTGTCTGTATGACTTTTCAAATAATTTGTAATTTTACTACCCTGGGTCCCTGGTATGTGAAACTTTGAACCGTCTCCAAAATTATTCCATCTAAAGCTATGTTTGCGTACACCTGCTGCCTGCTGCATATCATAACTTTAGTCTTCCGTTGGTTTATTTTCATATTGTATTCTTTTAAAGTACCATTCATTTTTTCAAGCTAGGTCTTCTTCACTTTCTGCAATTACTGCAGTATCATCAACAAAACGCAACATTTGCACAAGCATTCCATTTACCTTTACTCCTCCTATGTTTTCTTCCCTCACTACTTTTAAAGTTTCTTCTACGTATAGGTTGAATAAGGTAGGTGATAAATTGTATCCTTGTCGTACTCCCTTAGCGATTTTGGCTTCGACTTGGTCATCTCATTACCTTATGAGAATATTAACGTAAAATAATTAAAATCCTATAATCGTAAACATAATTTAATATTATATATAAATTATTAGAATTTCGAATATATTGACATGTATGATCGATCGGTTTTAAAATGAATCTATAGTTTTATTTTTACGTAGGTAAATATCTAAATATTATAATCTCCATACGTTATATCATTGATTGTGAAAATACTATAATAAATTGTATTTGTATGACGTCCGCAAACGACAAATTTTATGTTTTTTTATGTCGCACTTATACGTTATGCTCGAATTTTGAACCTGAAACAATTATATTAATAAAAATAATTACCGTCATTTTATACAAATTATAGAGCGTTCGGAAATCGTGTTTTGCGGACGTTAGTATTTCCAACAGTTTTCGTAATACAAAATTCATATTATAGGCGTGATATTATAATGTAAATGTTATGTGTACGCTATACAATTGTCTTATAAGTTATATAACATTAAAATATAGGCGAATTTTTCGTCGTATTATTTTACAATATAATTTCGCTCAATTTTAACTTTTATTTTGACTTTTAATAGTTTTATAATATTAACAGAAATGACCTTTTACGCCGAAAGAGACGATTTGACTGTACTATAATAATGGAGTTTTTTTTATTAATTTTTTTACTTTTTTCTTTTTTTTAAATGGTAGGAACATTTGTATTGTTTTATCGGCACGGACTTCGTAGTTTATAAAACTTTAAAAACACATTTATTTTATATTTTTTACGTAAGTACGTTCGTGACGTTTGCATTCGCAGTTATTATATTTTTTTGTAGTTTCAAATTATTATTTTTTCTCGTCAAATCATGGTTCATAACATATAGGTGGTAATGATCAGGGTTCGCAAGTTCATGCACTAAAAATTGATTTTATTTGTATGCAATAAAGTTCTAAAAATTGCTTAAATATGCAGTAAAAACATGATTAATATACTATTATTTAATTTATAATGTCGATGGTATATTGTCGGTGGAAAATATATTTTCTCTAAATTCAATTAAAATTTTTTTTAAACGATTTGCTGAAGACGATTTTTCTTTTGACATTGTATAATATTGAAATGAAACGATATAAATAATATTTTAATAAATTGATTAAAGTAAAAAGCCGAACGTCATCGAACGACACATCACCACGGACCTCAACTACACAAGTAAACGCCACAACACAAATTATTATTTTGACTTTAGATACTTCAATACATAAAAATATTGTATTAGGTATGTGTAAACTTAAATGTGGGCATGAGAATCATGAATTAAACCGTGACAGCTAGCGATAAACAATTTATACGATTTACACATATTACCTACACCATAATAAAAAAATTTTCTGTTATAAATTCCCATATAATTAGTGTACAGTCGGCGCCAGATATAATTGACACGGCAGCGGCAATTTTCAGTAATTGCACCCCAACCTATTCGTTGTGTACATAATACGTTTTACACATTTATATTTTAAAAGATGCTATTCAACAATTCACATAAAATCAACCAGAATAGCAAAAATAATTATTAATTTAGTAATAATATATATGTCTTATAAACCAAAAAACCATTAATATGCTAATATATGCAAAATAAAATTTCATATATAGAATAGTATCACTTCGAAACGAATTTCTATATCACTTAACATTAACTAAGGCTTAGCAAATGCAAATGCATGAACTTGCGAGCCCTGGTAATGATGAATGTACTCGTAGTTTATCAGATATTTCTCTAGCATATCGAATAGAAGCCAACATAACCACGATTTAAGATATCCTTACGTCACGACTCACGATTAACCGTGATATATGTATATTTTAAATCGTGAACATAACTGTGATCAGACCATGAATATAAATATATAATGAATAATGATAATAAATATATCTATATCAATATCAAAGAAATTATTATAGTAAAATATAATCATTGAGCGACAATATCTATATGGATATGGAACGTTATATTGTTATTATATTATATTTTTCAATTTTGTAAAGGTCTTTCCTTATTTTCTTCGTGTTTACAAGTACGTTTACGTTTAACAATTGTATTATGTTTTTTTATTAATTAATAAACTTAAATTATAGTTGAATATTTATTAATTGCTATATCATTATATATGATTATAAAAATTACTGCAGTTAACCAAATAGCTTAAATCTAAATTATTATAAGATCAAGGCAAAAATTCATAAGAAAAGGTGTCCAGTAAACTACGCATATACCAAAACAAGAAACCGAATATAAAATTAAATCACTAATATTTTTAATTACAAGTGGATACTGGGTAGAGGATTAGTGTTTACTATTTAATATAAAAAATAACTTGCCTTTTTTTCGATACCTATCGACTATCAAATAATTATTAAAAATCTTATTGAGTGTTAATATTAATAATTTGTTATTTGTGATAGGTCACGAAATCAGAAAACGGAAATAATACACATGCTGCGAGTCACTGCAACGAACCGACAGATGTCGTTGCACGAGTGCTATTTACTGACATCGATATCTGCACACCATAGCCGAACGCGGCAGAAACGCTGAAACAAGTCTGGCAATCGATTCGAAGGTCTCTCCCGACGTCGACGACGCGACGTCGCGCGTAGGTTCCGTTTTTTTATTTTTCTTGTTTTCATATTATTATTTTTATTTATTTATCGTCGATTTCCATCGTATTCTTCCAGTCCGTTATTTGCTCGTTATTAATTATTAATCATTGTCCCTGTTAGTATATTCTGTTCATTACCGTGTGTGTCCGGACCCAACGTAAATCATCAAATGTAAGTTGTAGTGTATCTTCCCGAGAACTTGTAGAAAATTCGAAGCACATTTGAAGAATTTTTGAAAAACAAATATTAATAAAATTCGAAACTTTTATTACTTTCTTTAAACGCCATTATATCGTACAGTGTACACTTTACGGTTTACGATATGATTAATGGACGTCGGTTATCGTATATTGCGGAATCAAGTTTTCAAATTTGATCCTAATAAAACGATACAATATTTGTAAATTTTGTTGCCTGACTATTTTTTTGTCTGCAGTTCTGCGCTACTTTATTTCTGTTTACTGTTTTTAGAGGTCCGCACGCACGCACGCGCACACTGTGACCACTACCGCAGTACCATCAGCTGCACAGAGACCTCGTTCGCCAGTCAGTCTCAGTCAGAGTGAGTCAGTTGATAGTTTGTCGCTGCTCACTCGTCAGTCGGTTCGTTCGCAACGTGTCCGGGTGATAGTTCGTTACTGCCGCCACTGCTACACGTCTGATCGCCGCTGCTTCGTTACCAGGGGAAAAATGCTCATCAAAGAATTGTAAGTCCAACAAACCTACGCCAAATTTGTAATATTTTTCGTTTTCTCATTTTTTTCCCGCGTTCGTCGCCATCACTAAACTGCATCCCGACCGTAACGTTTCGATTTGATACAATACGCGCGCGGACAGCATGTGATTGTGATAATAATCGTCGTCCGGACCATAATTATTTATTTTCATTATCTTTACTTCATGTTACAGTCAACCTTTGTGCATATGAAAGGAATTGATGCATCGTACGGAATAGTGACCCCCTTAGCCGCAATGGCCGTTAATCACGCCACTATATTATGTTTGATAGAGAAAAAACCTACCTATAAATAATATTACGATCTATTCTCATTATCGCATTTTATCGTATATTTCGAATCGTCATAATTGCGACTTATGCAGCATCAAATTTTACCGACACTTGGAAAAAGCTCATAATCGCGACAATATAGTATTAGAATATTCCGAATAATAAAATCGTTTTATAATGTCTACAATCTGATAACAATAGATAACGATAATTTTTTAACAACAAAGTATATTTATTTAAATGTATTCTTTTTTTTTTTTTTTTTAATAGTATTATGCATAACACGTTGTTTACTATTCAACGTTTTGCTTGTATTTTAGATAATATTTTCTCACTTTATTTAGGTACATTTCTAAAATATGACATTTATAAATTATTTATGTATTTACAAAATACATAATTACATAAAATATTGTATAATAATTGTTGTCTGCCAAGTAATTATTTTAATACCTGTTATGGGTGATGCATGTAATTCGGTTGGTAGATTAGGTATTAATATATTAATTGTAATTTAAACATATAAGTAGGTAGGTACCCATAATGAACAATATAATAGCGTGATATTCTTAAGTTAAGAATTAAATTTAATTCTGACTTTTAGATCATGTTGAAAATACATGCTGATAATTTCTTTTATAAAATGTATGCACAAGCAGTTTAGAAATACCTAGGTACCTCATTATTTCATTTAAGTAATGTGTAATAAAAATAAATGCTTTATTAATATATAATTTTCATCTTATTTTATATATATATAGGTATATATGTATACCTATAAACAATTGTTTTAAATTTTAAAAATCTATAGACTACAACATTTTTCCAAATTTGTAGTTAATTATAACTAACATAAAAATAATTTTATTTACAATCTATATCTTTTAGTTAAGTTTAACTATTTTTAATGATTTATTCTATAATTTATTTATCGTGATGGTGCATTTAGTTTTTATTATTTTATTAAATAGGTACCTACCTATCTGTTTTACCATAAAAACAATAAAGAAATGTATTTTATTTTAATTAATTAAATTGATTAATGTATTTATATAGTGTATTAACAATGACAATACAACGATTATATACAAACAGCATGAGTTATAGACTTAAGTTTTGATTTATCTTTAATAATTTTGTTTAAAAACTAATTAAATTTGTATTAAACTGATGAATACCTACCAAGTAATTTTTTTTTAAAAAAATAATGTTATATAATTTCAACATTTAGGTATTTTGTGTATTTTAAAATTTATATATATGTATAGTAAAGTCTATGTACTATACTACTATGTCATTGTTACACCATTAATTATAATAATATTTTTTGTTTTAGTCGTGTGGTGCTACCCTTAACAGTTGAAGAGGTTTGTATTTAAATTAGAATGAATTATAAATGAAGATATTTATAATTTGTATATTTACATATTATATATTATAATTTTATTTCTTTTACAATTTTATTTTAATTATTTATTAATGTTTTTAGTACCAAATTGCTCAGTTATACTCAGTAGCTGAAGCTAGTAAAAATGAAACTGGTGGTGGTGAAGGTATTGAAGTATTAAAAAATGAACCATTTACCAATTACCCTCTGTTGGGTGGAAAATATTCAGAAGGACAATATACTTATAAAATTTATCATTTAGCCAGGTAATTCATATATATTTATACAAAATTATAATATAGTTATTAGTATTATTACAATATATTTATTATATTAATCATAAAAATAACTATTAATTCAATCTAGTAAATATATTAATTTTTAAGCTAGTTGCCTATTAACTTTTAAAAGATTTAAAAATGAAACAAGTATTATCCACCTAGCCTATTAAGCTTGTGTTTAACATTGGATGTAATATGACATTGGATGACATGTTTTTGAAGGCCATTAAACTTGTATCCACATAAAATATATATTAAAATGAAATTTTATTTTTTAATTATTTCTAGTTATTCCAACCTTGATGGATTAAATTTGTATATCTACTTGTTGAAGTTTTCTATAAATATTATTTGAATTCATTGTTAATATTTTAACAAATTCTACATTAATTATACTTATAAAATCTACCATAAATAGGTAATTGGTAGATATATACAATTATTTATTTCATTTTCTACATCTAATAGTTAAATATTATTAAAATTTTAAACAATATGTATAGGTAGGTACATTAAAATCCCACAAAATATTTTCTTCTCCGATTTTAATATGAAATAAAATAATTGCTTATATAAATTACAATTATATTTATAGTTTTGTGTATTGATTTGACTTAAGGTTTTATTTCCATTAATTATTTATCAATTTTAATATTTGTTTTAAATTTAAAGTAATAATATAATAAGATGATTATAATATAATCTTTACTTCCTCTTCATTGTTCATTAACATTTAATATTTTTAAAGTTATTTTTAATATTTTTATAACTAATAAATATTGATTTTTAGTTAAATTTCAAACATATAATTTCTTTGGTCAAACTTCCTATAGACCAGGGGTGGCCAACTTTAATTGATTTGTGATCGACTTCTGAGTTTTTATAGGTAGTCGCGATCGACAAAAAAAAAAAAAGGTTATCAATAAACAAAAATAAATTATATTTACACAAATGCTTGTTACACTTCTTTAATTTTACAATATAAATATGTATTATTAAATCTAATTCTAAATCTAATTTTTATATTTGTGGGATATACAAATTTACAAAAAATTATTTTATTTGTTTTCTAAAAAAATTGAAGAAAATGCAAAATGGTGTCATGATTAACCTGTTGGCCACCCCTGCTATAGACAATAATTATGAATTTTAGAAATATATAATTAATAAATTAAAAACAACTATGTTTATTTGTTTATAGTATATAAATAATGATAAAATTGATATCTTATCAAAATTATTTTTGATTTTTTGATATTATTTTATTTGTTAATTACTAAAATATAATAATTAGTTATTAATTTAATTATATTTTAAATATTTTTTAATAACAGGAAGTGAAATTGTATAAAATACAAACAATTAGATTGTTATATGATATTCATAAATCTTACCCATTTCCTATAATTTATAATTAATCATCATACTCATATTTATTTTAATTTTATTTTAAATGTCTAAAAGTTTATATATAATAAATTATGATGAAGATAATTTATAGTTTCTAGCCATTATTATAAATAAATCTAATTTTACTCTTTAAAATTTGTAATACCTACTGCCTATTTCACTAGTAATATATTGGTATAATATTTTATAAAATACACCAAATATTATATAATTTATTGGTTTTACAATGATGTGTGTCTTTTTTTTTTACACATAAGTATGAAGACACTTTTACTACCCGAAATAATGGTCCGATTTTCACGAATAGCATATGTTTCTGGTAAGAAGTGGATGTTCTTGGTACTTCATTTAGGTACTTTTTCAAAATTGACCTTATGTGTTAGATAATGATCAATATATTAATCAATACCTACATTATCTAACTGAACTTCGCTCAGAATCTTTTTTTTCGAATGCAATAGTTTATCATTGCATTCAAATTTTAATTAAAATTAAATACTATTATTTGCACACCTATATCCCTGCGTTAGGAATATCAGATCGTCTTTTTTTTTTAAAGTTTACAGTTAAATTTTTAATTGTTTTGATATTTAAGTATAATAAATATACAGTGTTTATTTACTTTCTTTACATTTACAATTAAATGATAACTTGTAATTATTATTATTAAATAATAATTATGATGAATTGTAATCATTGATGATGTAGATCTATAATCGATGGATATTAATATATTATTATTTTACTATATTTTTATACGTGGTCTTTACTTTGAAGTGGTTACTGCTAATGATATCAAAGTACCAACAGGTTTTTGGAAGATCATTTTTTACTTATGTTTTAAGTACTATTATAATATATAAATAAATAATAATTAATCACTATTAATGCATTTTAAATAATTATGCATATTTTATTTAAGTCATAATTAATAACATATTTAATTAAATAACAAGCTTAATGAAGTAATATTTTAAGTTTATAAATTAAATTATAAAACTGTTTAAAATTTGATGTGTGTAGGTATAATATGTAAATGTGAAAATTTTCTTTTTGAAATATTTATAAATTAAAAATTAATCATATTTTAATATTTCTTAGTAGATGATTAATTATTTTATTATAGACGTATAGTTATTTATTTGTACAATGATTAACAATTTATATTTTATTACATAGCAAAGTACCTGCAATGATAAAACTTCTAGCTCCTAAAGGATCTTTAGAAGTACATGAAGAAGCATGGAATGCTTACCCTTATTGTCGGACTGTTATTACGGTAAGCTGCTTTTTAATACATAATTTAAATAATGAATAAATAATTTTATTAGCAAATTAAAAAATAAAAATAAATATATTAATTTAATAATTTATGTTTATATGTAATAAAAATAAATAAATAAAATCATGTTAATTAAGAAGCTTTTATATTTATTAATGTATTATGTATGTATACAAATTTATTTAAATTAAAAAGTAATAAATCTATGTAAAACATTGATTATTAATATATATATGAAATTAGGTTAAATAATAAAAAAATGTCTTATAGGTATCTTATACATATTTAGATGTTATTTGTTTCCCTCATTAAATTAGTAATTTAGTTTTTTTTCTTAATAAATTACATTCATTTAAATGTATATGAATATATATTTATAAATAAAATTATTTATCTTTATAGGTATACTTTGTTTAAATTTGTATCATAAATCAGTTGATATTGTCCACGTAATTCAGCATCTAATAATACACAATGTCAAAACATTGCTTTTTTTAATTTTAAAAGTAATATTATTTTTATAGAACCCCAACTACATGAAAGAAAAATTTATCATAACTATAGAATCATTTCACTGTGCTGATCGAGGAACCCAAAATAATGTAAGTGAGGAAATGTGGTTCTTCGGATACATTACACAAAATTTACATGCAAAAAAACTTTTTGTTTATTTGTGTATTGGGTGTTGATGTCATTTGTTTATGCTTGAAAACACTAGGCTAAACTAACTAATCCATCATATCATTGACCATTGTTATAAACATTTTAACTTTTATACATTTATTACTTGGTAATCCACTAACCCCAATAAGTGAGCTTTATAAATTAGTATTATTTGTTATAAAATAAAATAAGGGTTCATTATAATTTTTAATTATTGTTTATGTGATATTTGTAAATTAATATTTTCTATAGTTTAATATATATATATATAGATATATTGGTATTATTCAATATTAATAAAAATATATAATATAATTTGTAGTTTTACTTATTATACATACCTCTTTAAATTTAAATTGCTTACAAGTTACATATAAATTATTAATTAAAAATTAAAAATTTAGCCTAACCTATAAATATTCATTCTAGACAAAAATACATTGAAAAATAATATATAAATAAAATTACCTTCAAAATATTATATTTAATTTAGATAGAAAAGATATTATACTTAAAAAATTCAAATTTAATAAATTATTATTCTATAAATTATGTCGTTATAACTTATAATTGCTTTTTATTTGGTGGTTTTGCTTGTATGTACAGAATCCAAATTATATGAAAGAAAATTTCAGTTTAGTCATTGAATCTTACCATATTGCTGATAGTGGTACACAAGAAAACGTAAGTGATGTGGTTTAAAAGTATTGATACAAAATATTTAGTATTTTTATTTATATTATGTCTAAAAACCAACAGATATAAAATGCTTAATCATCATTACATTATTTAAATTGGATATTGTATTATCTTAGTAATTTTTATTAAACTTATAGCTTTTGCATCATTTTTGTTTGCTAATTATTAAAGATAAAATATAATAACTACTTTATTCTATATTTATATTAATAAAACAATATGTAGTCAAATATAATTATATGCACATTATGCTTTAATAATTAATATTAAAAGTTCAAACCTAAAATTAAAATTATTTAAATATAATTATATATATATATATATATGTGTGTGTATGTGGGATTGATACCTATTAACCCCACATGTATATGAATATATTTTCAACTTCAAAAAATAGTAGATTTGTATATTAATAAATGTGTTAAACAAAAAATTAAGATACATACACAATAAAGTACACTGATATTGTAATCATTGATTACAATATAGATTATAGTAGATATATAATCAATAGTATAATTTATTTTTATGAGTGAGTAATTGGTATTTAATTTGCATGTTTAATAATACTATTTTAAATTTATTATTACTAATATAAAGTATATGAGCTTGCTTTACTAGATACATTTTTAAATTTTTTGTATTAATTTTAATTTTGATATTAAAACAGGTTCATGAATTACCTCCTGAAAAATTGAAACAGCGAGAAGTGCAAGTAATTGATATTGGTAATGATCCTATTTCATCTTCAGACTATAAAGAAGATGAAGATCCTAAAAAATTTAAAAGTGAAAAGACTGGACGAGGTCTTCTTACTGGAAATTGGATAGAAACGGTATAATAAATACTTTCTTAATAATAGTATTTTAACTTAGATATAGTATAATATTACTTATTATTTATTATTTATTTATTAAAAATAAATATTTATATCACTATTAATTAAAAACTATTTTTAGGCAAACCCCGTAATGACTTGTTATAAATTAGTATCTGCAGATTTTAAATGGTTTGGACTTCAGAACCGTGTAGAAAACTTAATTCAAAAGTCTGAACGCCGTTTGTTCACAAATTTCCATAGGTATGTATCTTATTCTTTATGTGCAATAAAAATTAATTTGTTGTTTTATTCTGAAAGTAATTTTTTATTATCACTTAATATATATTTTAATATTGGTATAATTATTTTACAGGCAAGTATTTTGTTGGATGGATCGTTGGCATGGACTTACGTTACAAGATATTCGTGAAATTGAAGAAAATACTAAGGAAGAATTAAACAAAGTAAAATTACTTAGAAATAAATAAATAGAAAAATAAATATTAATTAACCATTTTAATTTTAGCGACTGAATGAAGGAACAGTCAGAGGAATGAAAGCAGATGCTGATTAAAATACGTTATACCAACCTTTCAAATACCTAAAATTGTGTTGAGAATTTAAGCCATATTTTATTCTAACACCAACAAAATTGAAAAAAAAAAACAAAATAAAACCGGATCTAGTAACTTCTCAATTAGTTTGTTTTGTCAAATAAATTACAAATTATTTAAAATATTTTATTCTAAAACAAATATTCTTACCATGAAAATATTTTTAAAGTTTTGCATTCTTAGAAAAATTAGTTCTTTTAAACATACCCTGGTTGATTTGTTATACTTACCGACATGTATTTTTAAATTTATTATTTTTTTTTTATAGAAAGCCAAGTCATTCCACTTTCTATTTATTTTATTATCCGTTCTTCCTTGTATTGTTTTTTTTTTTTTCTTTACTTAATAATTGGTGTATGGATACACAGTAACTGTGGAATTTCATGGTGATTGTATACAAATTATAGTCAAACATGGTTTTTAGTTATCAATGTAATTATTGTCTAAAATAAACATAATTTTGTTAAGATAAAAAATTTAAAAAAATGTTGGATAATTCAAAGAATATAATAATTTTAATTAAAGATTTAATTTAATTTCATGGTTACCATATTTAAAAATACCTTAAATAACATGTAAATTACACACCATTGTAATAGCTAACTTTTTTAGATTTGCAATATTACTAGTTAATTCACCACAAAATTAGAGAAACTTGACAATAATAGAATTACATTAAATACATAATTAATATTTACAAAAAAAAAAAAAATCATTTATTACTTATTAATATTTGTTAAACATTAGTATACTATATAAATATCTTGTCAAATTTAAATTATTATGTAGAGTATGTACAGAATTTATTAATTGTATTTACTATGGATTTGTGTGTATTATCATTATTCATTGGCAATAGTATGATCCGCAATTGGAAGTTAATAACAGTAGTACATTAGTGATAACAAATTTAAAAATAAAATACTTCAAGTAGTATAACGCACTTTTAAAAATAAATAAAATTATTAATTGTTTTATAGAATTTTTATCTAAAAGAAAATACTTTTAATGCATTTCAATACATTATTTATTTCACCGAATATTACCAAAATGTATTAAAATAGTAAAAACAAGTTATATATTATTGTATAACGGTTTGTGATAGATTCTTTATTGTATTATTATTATTATTATCATTAAGTTGCATTTAATTATCTTCATGTTTACAGTTTTTTTTATAGATGTGAAGTTTGCATATGTTACTTATTCTCTTGCAGAGTAATAATTATTGTATCTCATACAAATTTATTGTAAATAGTCATTAAATAAAAATGAGTTGCTTTTAACATAAATTTGAAGTATGAAACGATTCCACATATTTATTGTCTATAAAACTATAGTTTATATAATAAACATTGTTGTTAATCATTTTAAAGTCTAAATTTGTTCAAAATTTCTGTTTAAAATTCATTGAAATTATGTAAAGAAAAAAGTGATTTTCTTAACTATTAAATATTAAATAATAAGTTTTTAATTCAATTAAACTTTATATATTACTTGCTGATAAAATATTTTCAATTTATATTAACATTGATATACTCAATACCTATATAATATTTTGTACTGTACGGTATTCCAATGTTATATAATACTTTAGTGACCTCGATATATTATAATGTGCATTGTACATGTAAGAAAACAAAAAATAAATGATGGTTAATTTGTATTATAATTATTTAATCAGCTTTTGTATTTATCAATTATTACTATCATTTTTGGTAAAATACTATAGGATAATATCACAAATGTTCTGTTTATAATATACATTGTGCGATGCTACTTGTTAAATGTTATTATTTTATGTCTCGTTACAGTATTATATTGTAGTCAATAAAAGTTGTTTGGTTATTTGAATGTTTTAAACTCATGTCACTAAGTACCTATTATAAACCTATTTTTTAAGAAATTGCAAACGCATGTATTGTACTTAATTCTAATAATATTAAAAATACAATATAATTTATAGTTTGTATTAAAAATATTATTTAGGTATTTATTATGTTATGTTTGAAGTGTAAAATTGAATGTATTTTAAACAATTTCTCCTTGCAGTATTTTAGTTGTCTTTAATTTTTCCATTTTAATGTTTTAAAATTTATTGAGTTTGTTGATAGATGTTAAATAGTTTCGTTTTTATTTTTAGTACCTACCTATTATTTATTTAAGATTATTATATTTTAAGACATAATATACAAATACAAAGTAGCATAGGTACTAATAGTATATTTGTATAAAATCTATAGTTGTAGTACCTACATATTAAATTATTAACGAATTTACTTGGAATATATTTTATTTTGAAATCAAATTGCTCAACGAATATGACAAAGTATTGTCAGATGTCTGGCGTCAATTCACTATTTATTTTAATTAAATATTTCATCTTTTAACACTGAATTATTCTAATCCGAATAATTACATCCTAACTAGACAAATAGTTTTTAATTTAATAATAAAAAATAAATCAATTTTATCATTGATTATAAATACAATTTACAATCAATGGTTTTATATTATAATATAAAATAAATTAAAATGATATTCGCTTCGCTCAGAATGTATTGGTTTTACAATATGTGATTTTGTTTTTATGTCTGAAGACACTTTTAATATCCAAAATAATGCTCCGATTTTCACGGTCAATGTTTCTGGTTGGAAAGTGGATGTAGTTGGTACTTAATTTAGGTAATTTTTTTCAAATTCTAATTAAAATTAAACGCTATGATTTGTACACCCATATCCCTGTGGCAGGAGTATCAACTATTCAGCTTGTTTTTTTTTTTTTTTCGTTATGTATATGGTTACGAATTACGAATTATTACAAAACAAAATAGATTTCTTTGTTCCCAAGAGCCAAGAATACAATTATATTGTTAAACTTGAATGTTAATTGACATTATGATTGTTGCAGATACCTAGTAGTAAAGCAACTCTAAGAGAGATCGCAAACTACAGACTTTATCGGTAGTTTAATCAGGTTGAGCTGCTCGCGCGCCACACTGGGCTAATTAAACAATTTAGTTGGAGATGAGTACGCAAACCAGCCAACAGTCGATCGATTACTCTCGACAATTTTGTTAATTGATTGATACACTAGGTACTAATGAAAAGAATGGTCGTGTAAAAGTGTCCAGAAATGTTATTGCTTTTATACAACGAAGGAGAAACCGAGTGTGTTGGGTGAATTCTATCTATATTCTATAGTGATTATTGTGTAATTTATTTTACTCATTAATCTCATTACCTATATTTTAAATTCTGAATGAATACTTGCTTTGTTTTATCATGGGTACCTACTAAGCTTATTCCAATCAGGAACAACTGCTTTACTCTTTACTGCAGACTTCCTCCCATAACCTATTATTTCTTCTGATTTACATCAAACTATCAGAGTAGGTACCTAACTACCTACTATTAATTTTTTTTTTTTTTTTTTTCTGTATAGCGCGGTTTTTTTCAACTTCAACTATCAAAATTTCGATAGACGTTTCGATAAGCAGCAACATAATACATTCATATATGCGCAGTACTACAATTAGTCTAGGTATAGTTCTATACCTTCCCGTGTCAGAAGCTTAGAACAAATATTGAATCTATCTCCAGTCTGTCAACCAATTGGCAGTGTGCGCGCGTTAGATATCACCATACTGATTAAGAAGTCGGCCGATAGTTCACTGACTGACGACTGTTTAATTTGAAGGTAATCCTGTATTTGTGTGACTCATTAATCGGCTGATACAAAATCGTTATAGTAAGCGCTCTTACACACATACTTATCTTGATGGCTGATGCTGATCGACTAAACTATCCATCGAAAAAAGTCTGTAGTTTACGGTATCACTAAAACTAATTTTACCTCAAGGAAGAGTAGACTTCAAAAGTTCAAAGGACTTAGTTAAGGAGAAAACCTTTATACAATATAAATTGTACCTATTGGTAGGTATATCTACAGTTTAATTAAAAAGTAATACTACTTAGTACTTACTAGTGTCTAGTACACTAGGTATCAGGGCCGTCCCTAGGGCATGGCGAGCGGGGCACTTGCTCCGTGCTTTTCCGTGGTTTAAACAAGCCCCGCAAAAAATGTTTGCCCCGGGCCCCGCAAACTGAAGGGACGGCTCTGCTAGGTATCTCAGTGATCTAATATCAATTAATAAATTTATATATTAATTATTTTAGTCAAACCTCAAACGTCTAAATCCAGTACAAAAATGTTTAAATTCAAATATTAATTTATTTTAAAATTTTGTAAATAAAACAACATAACGATAACAGTAATAATATTAGAATTATGTTAATATGAATGTTCCATATTGATATATGTAATACTAGTAAGTATATTTTTAATTTGATTTTGATATTTAACATCATACACATTAGAGATTAGACAATATGGTGCATATAAAATAAGACTGATGGAAATTAAAATACATACCTATTACAATATATATTATTATTTTGTTTAATTAACAAATTCGGAAAAATATCCTTTTCCAGTTTCCTTTCTTTGATTTGAAAATAATAGGTACCTACCTATTATGCAATTTATATAATTAAATTATTGATTTATTGTCATTTTTTTTTCATTTTTTTTTTTTTTTTTTACACTATTCGTTATAATTTATAAATTATAATTATTTATTTATATTGGTTGGAAATTAGAAATTATTAAATATTTAATTAATCGACCGTCATTGCTCTTACTATAAAGTCCTGTTACGTCATATTTTGACAATCAGATACGAACTATTATGTACTATTAATACCTACTTATTTTATTTTTTAGTTATAGGCAACTTTTCATTATATAATAATATGTAGGAGGTACCTATACATGTCAAACTTGTTAAAAATATACGATTTATTTTCGTAGTATCGGATAGAAATTAATGTACTTACCTATACCTATCTACTAATAACTTTTATTGTTTTTTTTCTATATATATACGGCTGAAACTATTATTATTTTCTTTCTACGGAAATTAAATTAATAATTAAACATAATAGGTATACATAAATATTATATAGTTATAACTTATAGTTGGAAATGTCGGTAAATTTTTTATTGTTTAACATATCGACCGAACGACTATAATGGTAACTGCCAACTAAATATTGTACTTGATTGATGTACGATAATTGCATAAACTCGTATTGGGTTATTAGATATACTTATATACATACATATATTTATATGAATAATTAGTTATAATAATATGTTTAAATATAAGGACGAGAGTCGAGAGTCCTGGGCTATTGTAATTTCAACAGAGCGAAAGGATAAAATAAAGGTTCTATACCTACCTGTGCGACGTAGTTTGACCGTTCTCTTCCCGTTCGTTTATTGCCATTAAATCCCTTTTATGGCTTTATATAATAATTAATAATATATAAATATAATACATAAAATAAATCATTAATGTATAAATAATAGGCGCAACTGATACAAAGTGCAGGACAACTTTATGCTACGTTAAGTTCTAAAGTGTAAATCGGTTCTATAAATAACACGCGTTATTATAATATTGAAAATGAATAATTTATTTTACACTTATAAGTGCTAAAATAGTAAAGTACAACGAAATATGCACTTAAAAATATAAGTTTTCATGCTTGCATAAAAAACATATTTTAGATTTTGAGCGAAGCAAAAAATGTATTATTAGTTTTACAATAATGTGTATTTCGTTTTTCATGACTTTATGTCTAAAAACAATTTTTTCAACCCGAAATAATGCTCCGATTTTCACGAATAGCATATGTTTGCGACTGAAAGGTGGATGCAGTTGACCACTTTATTTAGGTCATTTTTCGAATTTCTCAAAATTGATGAAAAAACGATTATTTTCACGATTAGGTGAATATTAATTCAATATAAATTGAAATTTTATGAATCCATATTATGAGGATCCTTTTTATTATTTCTCAATACTTTTACAATAGTGATTAATTAATTTTTTTTGAAAATTGTATTAAAGCTTAAAGCATATATACTTACATATTGGTTAACGTAGTTCCGAAATATTAGAAAAATCTCAATTATCATTTTTTTTATGGTTGTTGAAAGTTGAAATTTGAGTAAAATCGATATTTAAAATATTTATATGGATTCTTCTTATTATATATTTATATTTCAATATTTTCAATAATGTTAAATAAAATTTTATTAAAGCTCAAATACACATTACGTAACTCAGTTCCAAATAATTGTAAATATTACATTTACGATATTTTTTTTTAGCTGTTTTAAAAATAAAAATAAGAGTTTATACTGTGTAGAAAGAATACGGGTCTAAAGAGGGAAGTGTTGAATTTTGATTAAAATTTGAATGTATAATGATTTATCATTGCATTCAAATCTTAATCAAAATTCAACACTATATCTCTTTATATCTGTATCCCTTCCACAGCTATTATTAATTCTTCTTTTTCAAATTAATATCAATAACAACTGATTATGTTTACGGTCTACACATCATCAATGTTTACGATATCGTATATTCATATTTATTAATTATTATTATAATTTTCTAAAGAATTGAATAAAGTAAAATCTCACAAAAAATAAATATGGAGTACCATTATTCACGTTACGTTATTTATTATTACTTTATTTTCTCCACATTCGAATTAAAAGTTAAATTTATTACAAAAACCGTAATATGTACGTTGAGTTATTATATAATAAACAATGCAATACCGCTACATGTTGGTAAAATAAAAACCAAATAATGCGAATTTTAAAATGCAAAAAATAGTATACGCGTAGGTACACTAAGAACTGCAGTAGAATGTCGAAATGTGTAAAATCATTTGTACGTTGTACCTATTTCTAATTGAATTTCGCAGTGGAGTCTTGATATAAATATTTATATACATACTCATATGTCGTATAAATGTATAATTATAGCTCATAACATAATATGATAAATCGTATTATTAATATTATATAATTATTGTGTAATATATATATAGGTATAAGCATTGAATTATAATATTACAAATTCGTTTACAAATCCGAACCCTAATGCTAATTATTCATCAGTGGCGTATTGACTGTTGAGTGCACTTTTTAAGAGCAATTGTTCCTCAATTAAAATAGGTGGGTACCTATAGTTAAGTTCGAGTTTCGAGTGTGCATTTCAATAAAGTATTAAGTATTCAATTATGTATAACATAAATAATAACAGTAGATAATAAAAAAAAACTTATTATACCCATTATGTTATATTGTAATAGTATAAAACAATAATCATTTCGAAACTATTTGAATTTATATTATATGAGTATATTACATGAGTATATATTTTATATATTGGTATAAAAAAAAAAAAACTTTAAGTAGGATACCTAAAAATAATCTTTGCTCCTCACCAAAAAAAAAAAAATAGTTCAACACGACACTGCTAATCATACAATATGAAATATATTAATAATATATTATTGTATACAGAGAATTTATCGATATTCTTACATTATTGAAAAATCAATACTACGCGTGACGACGTGACGCGTGTACGATATAGATATATAGGTACCTACCTATTTGTTGAAAAAATCGAATATCTATACTTAAACGAATAATGTAGGTATTTTTTTTTTTTATATGTATATATAAAAAAAATATTCAGAATATTTCGTACATTTTAATATTACATAAATATACTTAACAGCGTATAATATTTATTATAGGTATACGAAAATCGAACAATCAATTTTTTTTTTTTGCTTTTTGGAAAGTGTACCCGGTTGTAATATTCTCAAGAAAATCGGAAAACGCACAACAACAATAATAATAATAATACCATGGTCCGTTCAAAATCGTTCACAATATTATTCGTCAGATACGCGATATAGCCTATAACAATATAATCGCTTTCGAATAATATGTGACGACACTCGCGAGTGGGAAGTATCGAGTAATGGCCGAGTATGTTCTGCTTTCTATATTCTTATATTATTATATAGGTACACGTTATAATATATTATTTATTATTATGAATTACGACGGGAAAAAATATTACATAGGTAGGCATATAATCATAATGTTATATTTTCCAACCCAATAAACCATATTTGGAGTTTAGGTACGAACACGCACGTGGGTGGTATCAAATAACGATATAAATTAAACTTACTTAGATACCTATATATGTACATATATCTATCCATATATAATAACATTACATATACGTCATTATGATAAATAAATAATTATGTAATTATTCGAAGAAAAAATTCAACCAAAAGTATAACGAGAAAATAAATTTAAGAATATATAATAATATATTGGTAACTTATACAGGTATAAAAAAAAGTAAATAATAGTACCTATAACAAATTATCGTAAATTAGTTATTACCTATATGTTATTAAACGTTTTTTTCCCCAGGTTTTACACATTTTTTAAAAATATTTTTAATTTATATTTAGTAATAACGTATTCTTGTTTTCGCGGTAAATACGCGTAGTAGGTATATAAACAAGTATATAATAATTATATTATACTTAGAAAATTATTAAAAATTCGTTTAAATCAAAGTAGATTTTTTTTAAATCAAATTAAGCCAAATTACGTAAGTAAAAATGTTCTAGTACATCGCTCTTATATATTTTATTTGTTATAATTTTCATTTTAAAGGAAGACAAACTAAAATTTAACACATACTTTATGAGACCTTGACAGAACTTAGAAATAATAAAAAAAATTTAAGTGAATGTAAGAAAATTCTATAAGAAAAAAATGATAATTTGTTTTTAAAATTTACATATAGTTACGAGATAGAGATAATATTATGGGTGGCCAGAATACGAGGTTATAGAATATTTGATTTCTACTCTTAGAAATTAATAATTATTTACAATTTTAAATGTTAAATTATTTTAAAGTTGATTTTTATCAGATTACATTTTCACCTATAACGATGTAAGTAAAATAAAACCACACTTGTACAATAATTGTTATAGTATATCATATCCTATCGTATAGTTTATTGTGTATAATTAACCCGCTCCCATATTTTCCGACAATTGTAATTTGTAAGTTGTGTTTGGTGTATCTATAATAAATATATTGTATAAAAAACGAGAATGCCGAATCGATTATACATATTCTAATACTTCTCGATTCGTATGCCTATATGCTATATAGGTTATATTTAACCTATAATTTATATTAATACATTTAACTATTTGACACGCTTCGCGTTCATCGTTTGTTTTGTCGTTACACATATCAGATCGAAAAAATATTTATTATTATTATAATTTAATTATTTAACCATTTCCAAATTTAGTTTAAAGTTTAAACCTTTTTTTTCAGAAGAAATTAACGACATGGAGGGAATCGCTTTCGCATTAGTTCTTCAGCTATTAAGATTTACTCTTATTCCACAAAAAGAAAAATTGGAACGTTTTAAATATAAACTCGTATACCTTGTTATATATAAATATATAATAAATAATGATATACATATAAAGTCATATTCATGTGATATAATTAAATACAATATTTTCAATTATATTATAAATTATATTTAATTTTACAATATTTTGTATTTAATTAATTTAAAGTTTTATTCACGTTAATTATATTTTTATATTTAAGTTGTAGTTTGAGTTGTAAAGACTGACGTCAATTTTATATTGAATAGGTACATATCCTCCATATGCTGTATTGTTTTGTTTGCATATTTGAGAATATTTCATCGATTAGGGAATATATAGCATATTTTGTAAATTTTGTAAAAAACATACTAATTTATCTTAATTTTAAAATTATTATAGGTAATTAATTTTTATATAAAGATATCTGAAAAAAAGTCCTGTATAATAGCAATGCTCTGGTAAATCGCTAGTATTTAGTTTACACCATAAAAGCATGCAAACATACATTGACGTCGGCGAATGTTACTACTAACGATTGCAACGATGCTAACTATAACCTAACCTAACCTAACCTATAGATACTAACTTTAACTCTAAATATACCAAAGACAACATTGTTTTAATATAATATGTTATTTTATATTCACTGTTAGGTACTTCAGTTCTTAACTCTAAATATACCAAAGGAATATTTTTTTTTTATCTTTTAATATTATATATTGTTATTTTATATTTATACTGTTAATTTATGTTTTAATATATTATATTGATATTTTATCAAAATTTCAATTTAAGCTACAATGATGGTATAATCTCTTGATGATCAACATTATTTTTGCTTACTTTTCTAATTTTTAAGAGAATATTGGAGAATATTTTGTAGGTTTATTTTAGTGAATATTGGAAAATATTTTGTAGGTTTTTTAGAGAATATTAGCATCATATTTTGGGTGTTTCAAGAGAATATTTATCCGGACTATAATTACAATACATTTAATATTAACGGTATAAGTTATACCAAAGACTACAGGTATATAATATTTATATTTTATAATATCGTTTATCGAAATGAAAATTCGTGTTTTATGAAACAAAAAAATGCACGGAGTTATGTGAAATGCTCATTTAACAACAAACAAAATTATAACAATATAACCTACATTTAAGCATTCAACCTAACCTTTTGGGTCCCCGAGGGCCATAACACGTCCATAAATATAAACGATGTACGTTATCCTGCAGTCCAAGGCGGGGTCCAGACCACTGTAGCGATCCTTATTTTTTATATTATATTTATAATAATTTTCTTATTCTTATTCATTGAATTTTTAAAAAAATTTTATACTAGGGAAAAATTTTGTTCAAAATACGACACTGTATAATATCAATAATAACAAAACGAAAAAATATGTAAGAACAAATTTTTGAACCAGCATGGTAAAAACTCAGGGATGAATTTTAGATTAGGTATCTATATAGTGAGTCGAAATTTTGTATTTAAACATTTTAAAACCTAACAATTACACATTTCATAGACTATTCGTAAAATGGTAAAATATACAAATATACGAACTGAGACAATTTCCATAAGAAAGTAAAATATTGACATATTATCGCTCTTCATAAAATGTAAAATATATTATATAAATATATAAAAAAAAAAATATACTTGGAAATTTATTGTAAATGTATATAAGCTAGGTATTCATTTTAACACTTCTTCATAAGAATGAGAAACGTTAAAACTCACCTATGCTAAGGAGTTGGTGCTAAGGCAATATAGCGATCTAACAAAATATGACGTAAGACAGTTCCGTATTACCCAAGTCTTTTGGGAGGACCTATGCATTGTTTCCACAAAAATATAAATTTAATATAAATTATTATTGAAAACAATGATTATAATTAATAATGATGGTTTATTTTGTCCAAGAGTTGACTTTATATTATAATTTAATTAATATTTCAATCAATTTGTTAATTTTTAATTAAATCGTAATTATTATTATTATTATTATTATTATTATTATTATTATTATTATTACGTAAATACGTAAATATTTGGTAGACACTAATTTAAGCATAATGCATTTGCGGAAATACGACCCTGGACGAAGATATATTTGTTATAACTATAATATTATATAAGTATGCGTATATGATACATTATAGTATTATACTGTATACTTATACAGTATATACGTATAATGGGTATAGGCAATATATAGGACATAAATTGTGGCTAAATTGTAAAATTTGTAAAATGTGGATATAAATTTAGTGTTTGAAGGCTTATAAGTTATAATATGAGATTTAAATAAAATTCAAAATACGTTTTGAGATATTACCATTATATAAAAATATTTGGTGTATTTTTCAAAAGAAGTTATTGAAACAAAGTCCGTTACTAATCAAAGTTTTAAATATTTCTTTTAAACTAAATATGAACAAATTTTGTTCATCGTACAGTTCTTTTTTGTTTTAATCCAGTGTATTATTGATGTCTCGTGTTGATAATGGGCGATTGGTTAGTAACCAACGTCAAGGAAACCATTTTTTTTTCATATGTTGCTGAAAATAAAATTACAATATTATTGAAATCGCAGGCCGCGATTTAAGTGTAAAATTTGAAATGCCTTTTGTAAATATATTCGTTTTATCGTCGATATAATTTTAATTTTTTCGTTTTAAATATTACTAGATACAGAAAAAGGAAACTTGTTCATATTATTATAATATGATTATTCTTATTATTATTAAATACATAATAGGTATTATAATATTATTATGAGGAATCAACAAGTATTATTACATCCACGGTTGATGCTTTTTAAACGGTTCGTTGAAATCAATCGATTTGTGCAATGATACTCATGATAATAATAATTATAATATGAACACAATTTAATTTTTAGAAAATAAAGCCGTTTGCGCGAAATCGTCGTGCCGTGAAACGCAAAAACGGTGCGGAACTATGGAAGTGTGGACTTCGATGAAAAAGGAAAACGTATGCACCAACACACGCATCATACACGCATTAACGCACTAATGCGTCATCTAACAGCCGAGTGGCGAGTGCAGATAGCACGGCAATGACGTCATCACGTGTATGCGGTGGCGATTACGAATTCGGATTTCAGATCACCTTTAACACGTGACCTTTAGCGTTTTCGTTTTTCTGTACCGCGTTATACCTTATAACCATTACCTGGCGTGTAGCCCCGCCCGAACAGTCGTAAATAAAATAAAACAATAATTATAAAATTATCATTAAACATTCGACCGCTTGCAACTTTGGGAGTTACGATACGATAGGATTTCAAATTGTATTTATCACGTATTCCTTTTATTATTTACTATAATACGTCTATCTAAATACTCTATAATATTTCATGACACATGAGCATAGATAAGTATAATACATGAGTACATTCGAACGGCGGCGAAGAAGACGGAGATCGAATAAGGGAGACGGGAGACGGGGAGAGTGAAGTGAAAGAGAGAAAAAATCGTTATACGTTCACAATCGATTATTGAGTTATTTTTCCATGAGCGTCACGTTGGCGGCCTGACGGGTGCGGCCATATTTCCAGCAACTGTTCGTGTGTCGGCGACGGGAAACGACGTAACGTCCGCTAGCAAACCGCATCCACCGCAACCCGACACCGCCGTACCGTGCGACGCGCGAAGAACCAATCCACCGACGCCGTTGCTTCCGTCTCTATCACTCCGCCGCTCGGCACTAACGTTGTTCTAATCGTTCTATACACTTCTATAATCTGTTTTGTTTATCCGCTTAAAGCCGTGTGCCTGCCCGCAACGATACGATATTATTTTTAATTTATTATTGTTGAAAATATTGCAGACAACCGATTTTGCGTGATATTTTCTAATATTTGTGTACATTTTGCGTTTCACGTCGTCCGCGCGCGCCGCTCGTACCGTCGCCGTTTTGTCGCGAACGAAAATTCGTCGTCGGCAACGAGAATCACACGCACGCTCTCCAAATTCGCCGACTCCGTAGCTGCCGGTAATACGTGCTCGCCACTAGAGTTGTTCGCACGCGTACGTCGTCGTTGTCGTCCGTTCGTCCGCACGCAGATTACGAAAGCGCGTCGGCTGTATCCGCGTCAACGCCACAAGCTACACAACAACCCGTCATCTTCATCGATCGGTTTGCCCGACAGACACAGCATCCGTCATGTCTGAAAGAGAAGAAAACGTGTACAAAGCGAAACTCGCCGAACAGGCGGAAAGATACGATGGTGAGTAACGTTGCGCGTTTTCCCGTCAAAAACGTCATTTGTTTTTGATATTTCCTTGTTGGCACCCCGCGAACCCGACATTTTCGGGTCCGGTCAGTTTTCTTTGTCTCGCGGTTCTCGCGCGCGTACCATTCGGGCTTTTTCCACCAAAAACGTGTTTTTTCTCTACGTAGTCTACGCTGCGACGAGGTGCCGCCCGACGTCGCCATCCAAAATGAATAATCAATACGCACAATCGGGTGCGTTACACATATTAAGTGTACGTACAATTTATTTTTATAGGTTAGCCTTAGCCGCATCGTTCACTCGACATATATAACGTAATTGTTGTGCGTCGTGCGTGGGCTCGATGACGATATTATGTTAATATAATATAACAAATATTATAGTATTAATATTATTGTCATTATAATTATAATTGTACGGGACGACTGCAGTTTGTCGTGTGTCGCCCGTCGTCCTACCTCCTACATAATGAGTAATAATAATATAAATATATATAGGTATATATATGTATTACGTAGATACGACGGGTAAATCTATTGCGTCGTCGCGACCGCCGATGTCGTATTCATTTTCTGTTATTGTAACGATAATCGTGCGACGCGGACGGCGGCCGCCGGTTGATTATCCTCTGTCGCGCGCGCAAAAATGACGTCGTTCAGAGCTGTGCTCTTAATAATGATTGACTACGCCGATTGCTTTTCGTCAGTGACACTCGTGCCGATCTCCCCCAACGATTTCGATAATATTCTTCTAAGTTTCCAATCAATCGGTCGTTAGGTTTTCGGCATGGGTACATTGTTGGTAGGCACTATCTTATTTTTGTCTATTTGAAAATCCAATATATATTCTCTATCAAATATAAATTATGGTTTAATTAAAATGCATTATTCGAGTATACATTTATTCTAGAAAATTATTCCTAGTCGCTGGTGTATGTACGTTTAACAAAAAAGTTACTAATTTAGTGACTAATTTATGTGTCGCTTTGTATTCTACATGTGAAAAGTTAATTTGCATACTAATTGGCATATATAAGAAATTTTATTTTTGTGCGTTTTCAAATTTAATCATTTTATTTTAATATATTTAAGAAACATATTATATTGAGTCTCATATACTTGTCTGTCATACATATATCCTAGTTTATATCAAGTTTAAAATATGACTATAATATATTTCTAAACGTAGGTACTTATTTAATGTTAGTTAAGTATCAAGAATTCTTGGAAAAAAATCTCATAAACATTTTTATTATAATTAATATTCTAAAAATATATTATGTCTACATGCCAATAATAGAAGTATTTTAAAACATAGTACCCATCTGTAAAATATGGAAATATATATTGTATTAAATATTGTGTTTCTTTGGAATTTACAAAAAAATAAATAAAAAAAACCTATACCTATAACGAATCTCATCCTTTCTAAGTAGTTGTTTATTGGAAAATGCGTTAAAAAATCTAAAAATATACCTACCTCGGTAGATACATTAAATATGTATAGTTTTAGATTGGGTAGGTATAATGAATTATAAACATTTTTAAAATATTATAATTTCACATTAATAAATTGAGAAAATTAATGTAACATACTTAAATTATATTTGTACAATAATTTGTTTTATGTTAAATATCTTTAATTTAACACCAAGATAATAAATTATATAGGTTAGGTTATCATTCAATCTTAAAAATTACAAATTTATATTTGTCAAAATATTCATAGAAATCAATTAGGTACCTAGGTAAATTATTATGTCATCAATATTATGTTCAGTTGTTTTATTTTATACATTTTCCAAAGTTTATTTGTAAGATAAGAAAAATAAGTTAATTTATTAAAGAAACAAATTAAAAATATAAAAGTGATAGGTAGATATTCTATTAGTGTATGCTTTACGTCGCCAATCGTTTGATTGGTTTGCTAAGTTTTCCATGCGTCCAAGAAGAGTGATATCCATAACTGCAGATACTAGGAATAATGAGGTGGTGGTTTCCCATTTCCTTTCACCTCACAGTTTTGTAATCGTCTTGATGGTTGTCATCTTCGCTTACAAATTTTTAGCATGTAGCTGTACCGATCTCTTACATCTCACCTACATCCAATATTACGAAAGCTGCTGTCCTTCCTAGTCCCTTTGGACGCCTCTTACGCCAAGCTGGGATTGCTCTGGGTCTATTCTTTCCCTGGACCCAGACAGGTTATATAGTCTATTAGTGTATACTAATTAAAATATTAACTTAAAATTGTTTCATAAATCAAATATGAGACTTATTTATTTACCAGTTGTATACCCATTCAATAATATACAGGGCCGGCTTCAGCTAATTTGGCGTTCTGTATGATAAAACATAAGCACCTTATTTTATATTATCACAGTAGCACAGCACCCCTCTAAAATTGGCCCTCCGTGCAGCCGCACGGGTCAATCATATCTGAAGCTGGCCCTGATTATTTATAGTAAGTACCTACTTGTGTTTATTACTGTAATTTTTAGAAAGGTGAATTTAATAACTTAATAATTTTGTTTGCCTATATATTTTCAGTTAGAACTAACAAAAATAACATATTGTTATTTAATTTAATATTGTTATATAATTTATTTACAATGGATAGGTAGGTATTACTCTTATGTTTAATGTTTAGTTTTCAGTAAATTTGTATCGAATAGTTAATCTTATATTTTAGTAAATACCTATAATAATTTAATAAAAATATATATATATATATATACCTACCTACAAATTATAAGAGAAATATAGTAAAAACCGGGGTAAAAATATAGATATAGATAGATATTAAATATACATTTTTTAGTTAGAATATCTATATATTTTGAAATGTAAGAAGAATATTAACGATGTTATATTGTTGTACTTTTAGTATATAATAACATTTGATAATTAAATTATACGAGTATGTGTTGAGAAATTTTTATATTTTAAATATTTATAATTTTATTAATTCACAATTATCTAATTTAAATTTATCTGAAATGCCAAAATTGAATCTAATACCTGATTTTGATGTATCACATGTAATTAGATGGACGTTATAAATTGTAATAATTGTAATAAAAAGTGTCCTCTTATATCAAATGTATTATGTTTCCATGTATATTTTATCTATACGTAGCATTAAGTTTTTTGTTGCAGTTATTTTTAATGAGTTCCTATTTAATACAAATTTATTGAAAGAATATAAATTATTCTAGGTATCTATCAAATATATATAATAATATCTTAAAACAACACTTAGGCTATACAGTATCAATAGGTTAAGTATATTAAGTTAGGTACCTATATTTTAATTGTCTTATTTAAAAATAAAAATCATACGAGCTTATTTACTTGGGTAGGGTAGGTAGGTATGTGATAAAAATATTATTTTAATCATTTTTATATATATATATATATAGGTATATAAGTTATTATAGAATTAATTTCATTCAATTTTTTGTTTTAAGTAAATGAAATATCTAAATAATTTTGAATGTATGTTATTTTCCAATATAAATTTGAATCTAGATTTTTTGGAACATGTTACTAAATATTCCATTTAATTACTTTTTATTTTTAATATACAAAATCCGGTGGAGATACTTTGATTGAAATTAATGTTAAATTAAATAATTTATAATATGAATTTTAAACTTGCATTATATTATTCATCAATATATTGTATTTAATTTTTATGTATATGGACAATATTGACATTAAATGTATTTTTATAAATAAGTACAATGTATATTACCTATATAGTTCATAGTTAATCAATTTGGTAAGAAATAATTCGTGGTTATTGATATTAAGTACCTACTATTTTACTCTTTTTTTTTTTCGGCTGAAATTTTTTATGGTATAAATATTATTAATTATTATTTTAAGTATAGTAATTACAGAAGACAAATTAAAAACTTAATATTTTTTTTTTATTCTATTTTAAGTACTAATTAATGTTACATAATTTGGACATTTTTTTATGATTTGAAACTATAGGCAATTGTTAGTTTTTCAACTTGGATAGATAGTTATAAATTAATTATTAAATAATATAAAGTTAAAGGTATGTTAGCATGACAGTGGTTAATAATTATTTTAAATTGTCTATGTTAAATTTAAAAATTGCTCATTATTATTAGAAAAAACAATTGTGATTTTTATCTCCCTTGTTCATTAGAGTAGGTACCTAAATTTTTTGGTATACGTTGGAAGTAAAAACTTTCTAATTTATTCATAGTAGGAATTTTGTTTATTTAATGTATATTAATAAAATTGTAAAATACACATAAAATAACTTAAAGGTGATAGATAAATAATGAGGAATATAATTATAGTTTTATGGAAAAATTTTTTTACTTTGGCCCTTCTATAAAATTTTATTAATTTTTTAAATTCATTACTATGTAATCAATTTTATTATGCACATTTCAATAAATTGTTGACACAGCAAGAACACCACTGTTAATATGCAAATTATTATCTTAAAAAGTTAATTTTTCGTCACTAAGCCAATGTATTTAATTAAGTATGTGTTAGAGATGGGGTGGTAGGTACTGTTCCTATAGCATTGGTGTTTCCATGACGACGGTCTCTCCCCTTCATGTCAACTTAAGTTCTATATTCAAGCCCGTGTACACCTCATGTCCCAATGGTCTATTGATCTGCAAGTTAAACTTTCAGCGCAGACAGACATTGTAAAAATATAACTGCAAATAAGAAACATGACGTTAAACAAAATTAGTGGTCGTCTCAATTAAAAAGGGGTGAACACACCTATAAGAAAATCATTAGTTTTAATTGGACACTGAAAGTAAAAATATAATTTTCTATTTTTAAGATTGGAATTGTTTGTCTTTCGAAAGAAGTTGAGTTTGTTAATTACTTTATGACTATTGGAATTTCATTTTTAATTATCTGTTATTTAAAATATATAATAATTGACAGCACAGACTGATAAACTAAAATATTAAAATGATGAAAACACAAGAAAACCGTTGTAATATGACATGACACATGATGAGACATGACCCACGACACAGTATGGTCCTCGCCGTACGCCTAACAGGTCCTAGTGTGGCGGAGCCCTAATTTTATTCATAGTATAAAATAATGTACCTATTTCTAATTTATTTTTAACATTGGAAATCCAATTCTATCATCCGTACGTTTTAAACACATGGCTATTTTATAAATAATTCCATGTTAATTGGAATTTCAGTAATACACTAATACTTATCAGTGGCGGCATTTGGTGCATGAGAGTGCGATTGCACCCACGAGAATTCTTTTAAGGGGAAGAAGCAGAAGTATCATTTTGCCCTCTCCCACAAATATTTAAGTAAATCTTATAAAATATAATATGGTAGTATGTACTGCTATATGGGAAACTTCTAAATATTCTTAATAATTTTAGAGCGCTATAAATACAAAATGCATAATAAATGCATTTCAAATTTCCATAGCGGCATAGCATGTTATGAAATAAAGTGTTATAAAATTGTTTACTATTATTATTTTTGTCTCAATTAAATTTATTTAATTGTATTGGTATAGATGATTTGATGATTGGTTATGCTTAGACAATAATATATTATCCCGAAGGGGGGGGGGGGGTAATTCGCAATGGGAAATCTGTGTACAAAACACTGGAAACTGTAGGAAATCTTTGAAATTAGTTGAGAAATCTTAAGAAATATATAGGAAATCTAAGAATTCGGAAATCCAGTGTACAATTATTTCCCTCATGAATTACCCCTCGATATTATCATATATGGCATTTTAAATATGATTAAAAACATGTATATTTTTATTATATTGAAAATATATTTAGATTTATATATCCCACGAATAGTTTTTACACCTCCATTAAATTCTTCCAAGTGCCACCTATACTTTATATATTTTTGCAAGTATCATTGAAATTATTCTTAATTATGATTTGCTAATTATTTCGTTCGTCATTGAAAACGTTTCTTGGAGTACTTTTAAATTTTTTGAAATTATCAAAATTTTTGACTTGGTCTGCGTAATTTAAAATTAATTGTTTAAAGTTGTTTTGAAGAAGTTAAATTTTAAATATAAACTGCTTATGGAAAATACATTGGAAAAATAAGACGTAAAATAATATATTTCTATCAATAGTAGGTACTAAAGTATGTACTTGACATGTTAATTTTATACAAATTATAACTACTATAAAATTTTATGTATTGTATATTTATATATAATTATTAGATATCACAACTTGGTATATTATGCTAAAATATAATATTACATAGAAAGTAATATGGTGGAAAGCTATTATTTTATTATCATTTAACTGCAGTAGAAGCGCAGTAGAGCAAATAATCATTAAAGCCACTTTAATGTATATTACAAAGTTGTAACCGTGATAATATATTAATATGTGAGGTTTTAACTAGATTATATTTAAAATTCAATTTAATTATTTTATTATGTACTTTTCTTTATAAATGTGTAACAATTAAAATAAACTTTATTTTGTTCTGTGAATTTCGATTATTGTGTTTATGACTAATAAATCAAATTTTTCTTCATTTTTCCGTTTTAGGTAGCTTCTCTTCAATTACTGCTTTTATCATTGTTACATATCATTTTCGCCTGCCTGCATTAATCTTTTCATGGTACTTAATGTCTTGTTACTTTCCTTTCATAATATATAATATTATATATTATATAAATAACTTTAACTTTTAATAGATATGGGTATATTATATTGAATCATTTTATTGCGGGTAATATAATTATTTTATAATGTTTTAAAAATTATAAATTTTAAATTTTATAATGTATCTTAATACATAAGTATCTAACAACATATTCTAAATTTCATTTCAAATCCTCAATTTATTAATTCTTGTGAAATTCTCTCTCTGGAAATCCAAGGTACTGCCACAGATTATATTTCATATAATCTGTGATGCTGCCTTAAATGATGATAGCGTTACTTACTATTATATAACGGACACAAAATTGAAAGTATATATAATATCAAATCATGTGTTCTATCTATCCCAAAATATATTCTAAATTAAAAAAATAATAAGTAAATAAAAATATATTATATGTAATATATCTTTTAAACAGTTAAAATTTACCTATTAATCTCTTCATATAATATAATTATTTATTAAGTATAAAAGTATTATTAATAATATTTATTTTATTTTTTTATTTTTAGAAATGGTAGAATCTATGAAAAAAGTAGCATCATTAGATGTTGAATTATCTGTTGAAGAACGAAACCTGTTATCTGTAGCTTATAAAAATGTAATTGGAGCTCGACGTGCTAGCTGGCGCATAATTTCAAGTATTGAACAGAAAGAAGAAAACAAAGGCGCTGAAGAAAAGCTAGAGATGATTCGTCAATATAGATCACAGGTTATTACTTTTTTTAATTATTTCATTTTTTAAATAATTATTTAAAATTATAAATTATTTTACATTATTTTAGGTTGAGAAAGAATTGAGAGATATTTGTTCAGACATTTTAAATGTACTTGATAAACATTTAATAGCTTGTGCTGCTTCAGGTGAATCTAAAGTTTTCTATTATAAGATGTAAGTTTTACTATGAATATTTAATTTAATACGGTTTAATATAAAATATTTGTAAATATAGTTAATTTACATTTCATTTTTATAAAAAAAAAATATTTTGCTTATTTTATAGGAAAGGTGATTATCACAGATACCTGGCTGAATTCGCCACTGGAGATGACAGAAAAGAAGCTGCTGAACATTCTCTGGTTGCCTACAAAGCTGCTAGTGATATTGCTAATCAAGACTTACCTCCTACTCATCCAATAAGGTATTATAGATTCATATTAGTTATTGTAATATGTAAATAAAATAAAAAATTTAATTATTAATAGGTTGGGATTGGCGTTGAATTTTTCTGTTTTCTACTACGAGATTCTCAACACCCCTGATAGAGCTTGTCATCTAGCTAAAAAAGCTTTTGATGAAGCAATTGCTGAGTTGGATACATTATCCGAAGAGAGCTATAAAGATTCCACACTTATTATGCAGTTGTTAAGGGATAATCTGACATTGTGGACTTCAGACATGCAAGGAGATGGTATGAAAAAATAAAATTTATCGATAAAGATTTTATATTTATTAAATTATTTTTACTTTTCAGGTACAGAAGCTGAACCAAAAGAACAGCTTCAAGATGTTGAAGATCAAGAAGTCTCATAAATGCCTTTTGCGACTGCGCTAAAATATTTAATAACTATAATTGTCATCGAAAAACAGTGTCTGTGTACAAATAATATCAAATATGAAAACATAAAAAAAATATGCATTCAATAGTTACAGCCCTAAAAGTAAAGTAAACACGACTCACTCCAAGACTGTCAAATTTTTTTTTCGTACACTTTGGTTTTACTTTTATTTCACTGGCAGGGGAAAATGTGACAACAATTTAGTTACATCGTATAAACTCCTCAAAATAATAATTAAATAAAAACAAATTTTATGTCTTTTCTGTTCAGTATTATGTGTTAAAAGTTTTATTTTTGTATTTAAATTATAAGGCTTTTTATTATTTATTTTTTATTTATTTATCTTTTTTTTAAAATTTTCTTAGAATAAAAATAATGTTTATGAATACAGTTAGCCAGTTAACTATTTCGCCTCTCAACACTTAGTGTTAAATATTTGAAAGAGTAATTTTTTTATTTTATATTTAAAAATATATATATAAATCATTAATCCTCAAAAGTCTCCATTTAATTTTGGTACTCTTATTATATACATCTACGTCAGTTCGTGTAATTATACCAGTGGATTTATGTTATTTATTCATTACACTTAGAATAATTTAAATAGCATATCGATTTTTATTGGTTAATTTGTTATACTTAATTTTCCAATACTAACAAAATGTTTACGTATATATTTACACTTCATGTTCCATATAATATGCTATCAATTTACATTATTTACTCTGTCATACAGGGGAAATATTTTGCTTCAAAATTTAATTTTTAAACTAATGTAAAATATAGAAAGTAAATAAAGTAGCTTAAAAAGGAACTTTTATGTATGTGTTAATGTATATATATGTAAAATGGAATCAAAGTGTACTTTTATAATTTTTTCCATATATTATGTTTCATTCACTTTGCATAACATGATTTCCTTCTGTCTTAAACAATAGTACATTTAAAAAGATATTTATATATACTTTTATGTCAATTAGTTTTTACTTTTATAACAAGTTATTAACTTGCCCATTGCATGAAGTACATTGAATCACTATACATTTATATATTTCTACCCCTGCCTTTTACAAAATTTAATTAATGATAAAAAACAAACTTTATTTGAACTCCTTCAAATTTATTTCAGCAATAATTAATTATAATATTTACAATGATTTTTGAAGTCTGTAACATAAAAAAAATAACTGCAGCTTTTTGAATGTTTTCGTCATTCCGTTTTCTTAGTATAAAAAAATCTGTAGGTTATGTGTTTATTATAGAATTATTATTATAGGGTTTATTATTAAATAATGTACTATATGAAAATTTTGGTTAGCGATTTTTTTTCATAATGCTTGTCAAGTTTTCCCTAATTTTTTTTACCATATATATTTATATATATATTTAATATGTATATGTATATATAGATATTGTAACTATTGAAAGAAACAAAAAACAAGGTGTTACATTAATAGGACTGTGCGAGCAATTTTAATATATTATGTAACATTCGTAGTGCTACGATTATTTTGAATCGCATAATTCTGTGTTGATAGCATTTTGAGTTTTTTTTTTGTGATATATATTTTTTTTTTTTTACACTGTAATCATTTAACTACATGTACTGACAATACTTGTGTGTATTTTATATTGTGTGTTCAATCACATTGAGTACGGACCAAAATGTTTACAGTTAAAACTTGGAAAAAACTTATGTAGTTCTTAGCCACCTATCAATTATTTAGTCTTATTTATTGTGTAGATTTTTTTCTACTTTTCAGTATACGTTATTATTAAAAAAAAAACAATAATAATAAATATTTGAAGAAACTATTTGACAGTTTTTCTGGAGCGTTTCCTTTGTCAGTAATCAATCCGATAACAAAATTTTATAATATATAATTTATGTATTAATGTGTATGTATAATAATATATACTCAACATTTAAATATTTTAATGTTTGAGCGTGTGTATGATAGTTGTAAACCTATGTATTACTTCAACCCACCCCTCCCATTGCTGGCTCATCCGATAATGTTTTAGTAGACGATGTCAGTAACTTTTTTACAAATGATATTTCTAAGATGTATATTTATTTGTCTCTTAATTATAAATAATATTAAAAAAAAATCTTTATAATATGCGCTATTGCATTAAATTTGTATGTCTTTTAAGTTGTTATTATTTATATACGGGGAAAGTGAATGGTAGTATTGTATTGGTTTACAAAAAAAGTAACCATATAAGTGGTCTTTAGAAATAATTTCTTTTCTGGAATTTTATATCTATAGGTACATACTTTAATTTTTTTGTTATATATTTATGGTAAACATTGATATTAATGTTCATTATAGATGAATATTCAAAAATTGTCAATTTATGCTTTTGCACTTGAAAACCTTCATGTCGTCATAAATTTACCATAATATAACAAGTGAATTAAATAGTAATAATTAAATTTATATGCATATTTTCCACAAGAAGTATAAATATAAACATCAATTATATCCTTAATAATTAACTAAATCTGTCAAAAGTTGGAAGGGTGTTATAATTTTTACAAAAGTGCAGTGTGGACCAGCTTTTCGACTGGGAATTAATGTGCATTATTTATTTTGTGTTTCAGTGATTATATTATAAATGTTATAATACAATGAGTGATTAGAATTTAAATCTAGTTTTGAAAGTTGGGTTCTATAAAATAAGAAAGTTCTATTCGAACTTTGAAAAATGTTCTGCTTATTAATTTAATAAAACTTGATGATTCGATCACAACAGTAGTATCTGATTAACCACGGGGTTCTACATAATTTGTAGGTAAGAGGTAACAATATACAATGTATAAAAAGTAGGTAACAATACAGAATATAATAATAATATATAGGTAAGAGGTAACCACGATAATAACTTTATCATATTTCATATCTAATGTTAATATTAATTTAATATAAATTTAATGGTAAGTAGGTAGGTACTTCTTTTCTCGTGTACGAAATTAAAATAATTTTCGAGTTCAAGAAGTTCAGAAAATAGTAAAATACCAATTTTTACGTAACTCCTCTTGATCTTCAACTACTCTTTTTTTTCTTTCGTGTGGTACCGACGCCTATTTGGCAGAATTTTTATTGGGTACTCGTAGATTTCTTCCATACCATCCCCCCAGATGGTAGTAGTCGTGGCAGTTGGCTATATTTCACAACGGCGATCATTCATCTGCTGTCGATGCCTAGCTACGGTGCAATGGTGCTTACTGCTTAACACCTCGTTAGCTTTCTCGATTATCACGCCGACTACACCACAATAGCACATGACTCCCACTTTAACAGTAACAGGTTCTGAATAAAATTTTACCTACTCAAAATTTCATAATTCATAAATGCAAATGATGCATAATATTGATTATTGATAATGAAATAAAATTAAAAATGTATACAACTTGCTGGCTGCCTTACAAAGTTGATCGATTTACTAATACAAATACAAATCTCAGCTTCAGTATCTGAAATATACCTACTAATGAGGTTAGGTTAAAAACTGCCAATTTTATCAAATAATAAAACGAGAATTTTACGAAATATTCTAAGTCCTATATTTTGTAGAAAAATTAATCATACGGTTCAAAAATTTTATCACATATATGTAATAGCTATGTGAACACCCAAAAAAAATTTTCAATTCTCTATTTTAAAAATTGCCCGAGTTATCAAGAAATATAGAAATTGAATTCGTCAAAATTTCATTTTTCGTGAAAAATGCCGTTTTTTCGTCATTTTTTCGAAGTTTTTTCTACCGCTTATAGTCAATTTTGAGAAATTCGAAAAATGACTCAAATAAAGTACCTTTTACATCTGAAACTCGCTATTGGTGAAGATCGAAGCGTTATTTCGGGTAGTAAAAGTGTTTTCAGAATATTTATTTATACGTATGGATTCTAAGATTTTCGTTTTCCTAAAAATATCAACTTAAAACGGCTATAAAAAAAAATTGTGACTTGGGATTTTTATAATATTTTAGTATGATGTTAAGTAATATGTAAGTATACTTCAGTAATATTTTCAGCCCTAAATACCCAAAATTGCCAATTTTATCAAACATATACGTAAAAACGAGAATTTTACGAAATATACAAAGTCCAATATTTTGTAGAAAAATTAATATAACGGTTCCAAAATTTTACCACATATATATAATAGCTATCTGAATACCCCAAAAAAATTTCAGGTTTCTTTCTTAAAAATTGCTTGAGTTATCGTGAAATATAGAAATCGAATTCGTCGAAATTTCATTTTTCGCGAAAAATGCCGTTTTTCGTCATTTTTTCGCCGTTTTTTCTACCGCATAGGCTCAATTTTGAGAAATTCGAAAAATGAACTAAATAAAGTACCAACTACATCCACCTTACTACCGGAAACATACCCTATTCGTGCAAATCGGAGCATTATTTCGGGTCGTAATTTTGTTTTCATACATAAAACAAAAAAAACATAAAAAAACAAAAAAAAAAAATCACACATCATTGTAAAATCAATACATTCTTCGCTTCGCTCAGAATCTAAAAGTAGTGCCTAGTGCAAGATAAAGATAAATGTTAATAATAACAATTAATATGATTCACTAATATTATAATATACATTCACAACACTATACCTATATATTTTTAGTTTTTAATAGTATTTATGGTTATATAATATTGATTTACTTTTTATTTAATAACTATTTATTATATAAATAATAACAAAAAAATAATGCACACCAATATTATAAGATATTTAAATGTTTTTATTTATTAGATTAGGCAGGTGGGTACATAAATTAAGATTAGATTCTAAAATAATATCAGGGGCAGGAATCAAATTAATAAGTAAAAAGTTACATAGTTGTAAACTTTTAACTCCTATGAATATAAAATATAAATGACATACCTAACTCATTAAGAAATATAAAATAATCTTACATAATACTATACATTTGTATGTACGATATATTGTATGGTTTCAGAATATCTTTTATACTATTTATTATTCTACAACACTTTAAATAAAATGTTTTACATTAGTTTGGATCAGTATAATTGTTTTATATTTTACAAATTTGTATTTATACTCATTATATTATTAAATAATCAGATTATAATAGATATTAGTGAACATAAAATACTGACATTATCCACAAGTTGATAAAATAGACTGATTGTGTACATTAAAAAAAAAAAATCATAATATTTTGTATTATTGTCATATAATTACACATTTTGTCAATAATAATTTTCCAACAGTTTAATTAAATTAATTACTTATTTTATTTTACTTTCTTATTAATTATTTATTTAGTAATTTATTTGAAAATTTAATTACAGACATGAAATTGTAACCATATCTTATATCTGTATCATACAGTAAAATATAAATATGTATAAACGTAAAATAATGTACGTTACACTTTTGTAAATCTAAGATTATACCTAGGTAGTTTCCTGACGCTGTCGCAGTGACGCCTATAAACTTTTAAATATTAGAAGTTGTCTTTTTAATTTTATAGTACATTGGTACGTGGTACCTACACGAGTAATGTGATCTTCACCGAGTGTAGGTTATTGTAAATTTTGATTTGATAATGTTTAGAAAAATATTATCAAGTCTGTAATGTAAAGTAAATACAAATATTGACTTAAATATTTAAAAATAATCGTGCAAATTAAAATTGTTCAGTTTAGCAAACAGTGTTTTGTAAATTCAACTCGCTTCTATAATATTCGTCTTCGTAAGTGTAATTTTTAAAAAACTTATATAAGTAGAGTTAAAATACTGTTTAACGATACCTATAGAATATAGTGTATTGCATATATATAATACTTAGGTAAACGTCATGTGGAAAGAGTGGAAAAGACATATATATAGGTATAATATTATACCATCAACGTTCATAGTATAATATTTATAAAATACTTATTGTCTGTATGAATTATGCGCACACTTGTCACAGATGGCAAACAAATATGGTGTTTTTATATTTATTAAATTCACACAAATGTCTATATGTAGTAGGTACACGTACCTAAACAAATAAACTCCCAACGTTAGCTATCTTTTTCATATAATCATATATCTATAGATTTACCAAGAGACAATAATTACAGATAAATTTGTCTACATATTACATGACAATATATGATCTAATATTCTAATGCATAATATAGGTATAACATTTTGTTTTTTTTTTTTATAATTCTGTTAGTATATGACATATTGATATATCGTTTGTTGTTTACTAAATACTAATGTCTTGTTGTTGTCTACCTAACGTGATGTACAATTTTTATGAAGTATAATGAGTGTAAACACTGTTTTTAAATGAAGAAATAAGACAACAAGACCATACACCAAAAATTCTAACTGAAAAAAGACCGCAGTGAGAAAATTATTATTCAATAGGTACGCTAAAGTTTCAATGAGTTGATTATAATTATATTATTGTTTCAAAAATGACGGTAATAAGCAATAATAATAACGAATAACTATGATTTACATATTATACAATTATTTTAATATGATCCTCATTATTTTAACATTTTACAGACTGAACTTTATATAATTATATACCTTATTACCTTATACCTATATAAATTATATGTCATGCTATAATCATATATATAATATGTCACCTATGTCATGCATTAAAATTTACTTATAATAATTTATAAATATGAGTATGACGATTGGATTTATCATTAGTAGGGCTAGGGTAGTATAGGATTTTTCATTTTTTTTCGTGATCTCCATGATATAGCTCTCCAAACACAAAATTTGATTTTATCATCAACAAATTCAAATGTGTAAATTTTATTTTGCATTTTATTGCATTTTTCTGACAATTTAAGATTTGATGACATTTTTTGGCATTTATAGGTCATTTTTAATTTTTTAAGTAATATTTCATGTTAGATATTATTAAATTTGGGTACTTAATTTTTAATTTTTACGTTCCAAAAATAATTTTTTTAAATGGTCGTTTTAAATTATTGTATAATCAAAAAAATAAAGATATAACAATTAAAATAAAATCGTGAACATTTCTTCTAAAAGTAGTTAATATTTCAAAATATTTGACCACCGGTCATATATATTCGAAAACTTGAGGAGTCGCTGATTATCCAATGGCCCAGTGCAACAGTAAATAATTTAAAAGTATTTTTCAGTATAAAAATATTAAGCATCTATAATATAATTTGATTTTACAATATTTTTTATTATATTAATTTCAGAACATTTCATGCTGGCCATCATAGGAGAAGAAGAATTTATTTGTATAACAATATAAATTATTGTTTATTCATATAGTAATATAATTTTTTTTATTAGTATTTTACCCGGTATTTTATGAGGTCATATTTTCTTATTGAGTCATTTTTTTGGTTTTTTTAGGTTTTTTAGGTCATTAAAATCCTAGCCCTAATCATTAGTATTTACTATTTAGTAATAGTTTATTACCATTATTTATAGAATAATAGACTATCTGAGATCTGACTATTCTATAATCAATGCCTAATGGTGCTGTAGCTACCTACATATCATTGCTTTTGGATTTATAAAGATATAGAGAGAACGTATGCCAATAATATAATTATTATATAATTAAGTATTACCTTACCTATCTTTCAGGTTTCAGATCAAAACAGACCTTGATGTGAACATTATAAGTTGTGCCATTGATTATATATACATAATTTATTGTACATTTGAGGTTATTTTCTTAGATTAACCACTTACAATCCCGGGGTAACACCTTACACGAGAGTGCTTAAAAATATGGCGATCAGTTGATAGTCAAAATCCAACAGTAATTAATTGGAGTGTGCAATATTTATGTCGGATACGTGTTTAGAAATAATTGGTTTAAGCCATAAGATTTTATGGGTATTTTTTAAACGATATTGACGATTTAAGTTAAGAGTAAGAATTATAATATAGGTAATTACACAAAATTTTCACAATAAACCTATAGGTATACCGTTGTTTTTAACTTACCAGCTAACTTTGTCTATTACAAAAAACAAAATTATGTATTGCAGTATTGGTATTCGAAATTAAAACATCTTGATAGGTGTTTTTTACCGTATTATGATATACAAGTTAAAATGTTTATCAAACTAGTAACTACATACGTCTACACGTCTTATAAAATACCTAGGTATCTATTATAATATAATGGACTGTATCGAAATAACTATAAAGAATTAAAAAAATATATAGGTAGAGCTTATAATAGGTTTAAGGTTAGGTACTATCATATTATATAGCATAATATTACATTATCCTCGGTTTACGATTTATAAATTATTTTTCTATTATATATTTATATGTAGATGTATCTTATATTCATTTAATCTACATGATATATAGAAATATATATAAGTACTTAATATAATATAATGAATATCAGTAAATAATAATATTATCATATATATCATATACCTATCTAGCTTATTTATAATATATAAGTGCGATTCTACAGTCCGACCAAATATATATTTATATATAAGTAATGTCTTTGGTATCTATATCTGAATTTAGATACAAACACATTATATTATTATAATCAGGGCCGGATTGGACAAATTCGGCCCACCGAGTTTTCTGTAATTTACCGGCCCAATTATTATAATATATTAAACGGCCCAAAATTGTCGCGGCCCACCGAGTTTTACTCGGTAACTCGCCGGGCCAATCCGGCCCTGATTATAATATATAACATTATAACCAACATAATTCAAAATTCAAGACCAATAAATAATAAATGGAAATTTTTTATACCTACATTACATATTATTATTACGTGAGAAAATGTTCTGTGAAAAAAATATATATAGGTACCTATGTCATATATGTTTTCCTAGTAGATGTCAGGTGATAATATTATATGATGATAACTCTGCAGTGATTCGACATATTTAAATTTTAAATGTATTTTACTCGTAAAGTTTACATAATATATATAACATATATGATATATATATGTTACCGGAAATATGTATAATTCCGCCATTCTGGCAATATATAATAATGCCAATTGATTTTAGGCAAAATAATAATAAAAAAAAAAAAAAAAAAGAAGAGCTGATACTCCTGTCGCATGGTGCAGAGATACAGGTGTGCAAATCAGTGTTAAATAGTGTTTAATTTTAATTAGAATTTGAATGCAATGATAAACCATTAAATCCGTAAAAACGATTCTGAAAGTTCAATTAGATAATGTAGGTATTGATTACAATTTTGACATTTTTTATTAAATATTTAAAATGCAAAATTTTATCACGTCTTATAGGAATCATATTCTAACCTAACCTACACATTAGTACACGAATTAAAACTCAAAATTTTCAAATCCCTAAGTTCAATATAAATGCTCATAAAATCCCTTGACACCTAAATGTTCATATTATAAAATATTTGTTAATTTTATTTAACATTGTTGTAAAATATTGAAATAATAGGAAGAATCCATATATATAGGTATACATACATTAAATATTAATTTTCCTGAAATGTCAACTTTAAATATCTATAAAAAAAATTGCGTATTGAGATTTTCCTAATGTTTTAAAATTCGTTAAGCTATATGTTAGTATGCTTAAATAGATTTTTTGGCGTTTCTATTAATTTTTATTGCAAAAGTATTGAATAATAAATAATAATAAGAAGAATATTCGTATGGATTTTATGATTTTCGTTTAAACTTGTAAAAATATCAACTTTTAACAGCTATAAAAAAATTGAGACTAGGGATTTTTCTAATATTTTCATATGATGTTAAATTGTTAAATAATATGTAATATCAATATGTATATAAGTATATATACTTCAGTAAAACTTTCAGACTTTAATGCCTAAAATTCCCAATTTTATCAAACATTATATACGAGTACATAAAAACGAGAATTTTACGAAATATTCAAAGTCCTATATTTTGAAGAAAAATTAAAGTAACGGTTCCACATAATAACTACGGCATACCTACCTAATAAACCTGATAATGGTGCGGATAAGCTGTGGACATTGGGTTTGCGTAACCTAAAACCTCGCTTCGCTAGACCTTTGGAAAAATAATAAATAATAATCAATCGGCATTATATATAATGCCGGAATTATACATATTACCGGTAACATATATACAAAATTACAAAATAAGATATTATGATGACCAAAGTAAAAATCAAATCGTGTCATATAATTACACTTACACTTATTTAATACTCTTTGTCCATTCTGGGTTTTACTACTCACGAGTATAAGTAGATAAATCACTGGAATTTTTCTAGGGTGAATGCTATAAAACTTCATTATTGCCGCCATTAGGAAAAAAATTGCCATCTTCAAATAATTACATTTTTGATATTATAATTCAATCCCAATACTTCAGTTTTTGTAAATAAACAAATAATAATATTGGCACAGCTTATTAGTGGTGTTTTTATTTAATAATTAAATTATTTATAAATTTGTATGCAATAATAAATCATTACATTCGAACAGGCCCGTGCGAAAGGGGAGGGGGGGGGTTCAAACCCCTCCCATTTCCGAAAAAATATAAATCGTGTTTTTCATTTTTGATCGATTATATAAAATATTTTATAATGTATTAGATAGAGGATCGATATGGACTAGCGTCATTGAATACCTATACATCGCGATATAAACGTGGATATTAACCAAGTACTGTTTGAATTCTTTTCTACCCCTCGTCGAATAAATTTATTAAAATAATAATTTACATTTTATTTATAATATTTTTTATAATTTATATTTTTTTTATACTTTTTATTATTATTTTTTATTTATAATATTTGATATTTTTTGATTATATCTTGATAAGACTTACAAAATGAAGAATATAATATATATTGTATTCAATACATAATATAAATAATATTTGTTATTTATGTTTTTTTTTTATATTTTTTTTTAACCCCCCCCCCCCCCATTATGAAATCCTGCGCACGGGCCTGCATTCGAAAAACAATTCTGAGTGAAGTACTGTCAGATTTGGATATTTAGATGACCAATTTAAGGATTTTATCGGTATATAATATTGAACGTGGAGACTGATAAATGTAAAAATGTAAATCAATACATATATTATCTGATGAATTTCGATCAAAATCCTATTTCTTAATTCCGAAAGTAATGATTTATCATTGATTTCAAATTTGAATCAAAATTCAACGCAATCCTCTTTACACCTGTCACCTATTACCTATATCTCTTCCCTTGCTTTTTATTCTCAAAACAGCTACAAAAAGAAATCGTAAATGTAATATTCACAATTAATTGGAACTCAGTTAAGTAGGTAGGTAAAATGTATTTGATTTTCAATAAAATTTTCAAAATTTTTTGTCAATTTTATTTAACATTATTGACTATTGTAAAATATTGAAATAAAATAAGAAGAATCCATAATATAAACACTTTAAATATTAATTTTACTTAAATTTTAACTTTAAACACTTATAAAATTTGATATTATAAATTGATGCTTGAAATTTTTCGAATATTTGGTTTCATGTTAAATTGTTAAGTAATATGCCAGTATACATGAGTAAAATTTTCAGACCTTAACACCTAAAATTTCCAATGTTATCAATATCAAACATTATATAGATTATAGATAAAAACGAGAATTTTAGGAAATATTCAAAGTTCTATATTCTGTAGAAAAATTAAAAATAATTCTACGAACTAATGATAATATTTCCAATGATTATAATTCATTAGATTATATTAGAAATCATATTGTCATAATTACAGAGCCTTGACATTTACATTTGTGTATTAGATTTTATAGAATTTAGTAATTTACTACAAAGTATTTACAATTTTTTCCACATATTACAATTACATTTCAAAACGTATGTATAAAGTAAAATTATAATTTACTTATTTGAATATTTTAATCCAGCTATTTGTACGTAATTTCTAGAAATCAATCAATTATTTGATAATATTAAAAAGTAATGTGTATACTTTATGTATAAAAATACATGAATATTCAATCAAATTAAATACATTAATTAATGTATGGAATTTATTATTATTAAACGTAAACATACAGGTACAGGATATAGCCATATAGACAAGAAAAATGTTAAAAAATGAATGAATGAAAATTCGATATTTCAAAGAGTAGGTAAATAACGTACCTTAGGTTATACGTTGTATTATTATAATTGATTTTACCAATTTATAATTTATTGCTTATTAATAAAATTACATAAATAAGAATGGTTGACATTAGTTTTATTTGTTTAATGCCAATACCATAAACCCATGTTTGATGTGGATACCTATCTAATATATTTGTGTAGCTACGACCGGACTTTGCATTTTCCCATTTAATCATATAAAATATAGAAACTATATTTTACAATATTCTATTTGTAATATTTATTAGATAAAAAATTATTTTGAGTTTATACTGGTTATTAAAAATAATGTAGGTACCTATACAAAGCTGAATAGTTTTGATAATGCGAGTTCGAGTAAGTTTAGCGACGAACTACCTACCAGCAGGGCCGGATTTAGGAGTAGGCTACCTAGGCTATAGCCTAGGGGCGCCACGTTTGTAGGGGGCGCCGAGCCAGCAGGACTTTTTATTTTATGCATTATTCCGTTATTCGTACAATGTGTTTTTTTTTTCTGTATGTACATAATACATAATGTACATGACGCGTATAATATAATTACTTTATTGAGAATAGAAAAAATATCCCGCCACTATCTACTATTCTACTACATATTATACTAAAATACGAGTATAATTTATACATATACAAAATATTATTGCCTATTGGACATTTTATAGTTACATAATATTAAATATTAAAATACAGATATTAAGAATTAAATAATGTTTATTTTTATATATTAGGAAGTTGTTCGATATTATGTAATTATAAAAATAGCCCGGAATAGCCAAATATCATAATATGAACATTCGATAATAAAATAATACTGTTCGTTAAATACCCTTATAAATATATTTATATTTATACGATAATATTAATACGTATTTATAATATGTTCAATACTGGTGGCTGGTTAGTGGTTATGCTCATTAATCTTTTGACTATAGTTTCGTGTACAGTGTGCTTGTGCTCTTTAAATAATTTTATATAATGATGTCAAATAATAAATTAAGTGGTGCACAAAGAAGAAAATTACAAAAAGAAAAAGACGATAAACATAATGATATAATGATAAAAATGAAAAAGCTCGATAATTTTTTTAATGTTTTACCATCCAATTCGAATAAAATATTAAGTAAAACAACGCCTCCATCATAGCGCCAAATATAATCATCTTTAATTTATTGTTGTTATTAGTATTAAACTATTAATGGTACGATTTTTTTTTTTAATATTGACTTCTATTTTAAATAATACGTAATATTATAATATAATACATTAAATAAAACATTTTTTCTATTATATATAATAAAATGTGCTTTATTTGTCCCTTTTACAAAATAAACATTAACAATACTTAATTTTTTTAAATTGACATTAAAATGATTTTAAGTTCATTATATATACATAAAAATTTGTAAATAAATTGGAAGGGGATCTGTCATTTCATTACGCTTAAGTTCTAATAAATAGGGGCGCTCGTTATTTATTAGCCTAGGGGCGCATTTTAGGTAAATCCGGCCCTGCCTACCAGATTTGTTTAGACTAAGTCAAAATGTGCCTTTATTAGAGATTATTAAACTAGAGGTTAAATCATAAATGGTTTATATTTATAAATATGGGACGAGTCGACTGGATATATGGAGAAATTAGGATTAAATGCTAAATGCTTGATTCTGTTCTTAGACGTTATAGCTTATGGCTTATGGTATAGCAAGAATCTCCATTTCCATAATTCCTATCGAAATTGAAAAATAAGGGTACCTAAACGTAATCGCCTGAGCGTAAATTAATCCAATTTTCCCAGTTATTGTTAAGAATATTGTATTATTAATTTATACGTTATTACGTTATACCGTCGCGTTGCAGTAGAATCCTTCGGTTTTTCGCCTAATGTTTGGGTTTCAAAAGAACAACACGCCATCTACCGACGATGGACGATTATCAAGTATGTCGCACACAGTATTTTATTGTACTGATGATAACGTACACCGACCGTACTCCCCCGCAATGAAGTCTTTTGACCTGCGAGGCCGCACACACCGTCCACCATCTGAAGAAGTCTGTTTGACTACCGCGGTCGACAACACCGCCGACCACCACTACCACCGTCCACCTGGCATCACAATTACCACTACCGCAGTACCGCTATTGCTGCGCGTACGTACACATTTTGCACACCACGACCACTATGTAGAATTGTATTGTATACTGTTTAGTGTGTAGTGTGTACGCGCTACAAATCTACAATAGTTTTAGTTTTTAGTCACGGACTCGCAGTGTCGCAAGGTACAGCATCGTAAAGTGTATGTTTATTGTTTAGATAATAATATTTTTTGTATTATAATATATAATATATTTTATTATTATTATTATTATTATTCCAGGCAGAGACGTAGCACGCAGTCACGCAGAGTGGTTCGAACCGCGGCGGTGTTCCAAATTTAATGGAATCCAATTTTAAATACTACACGCACTCGTTCCGAAAAATAAAAAAATAAAATAAAAATTAACAACACAAATGACGAGGATGACGACGTATAATAAAAATTTAAATAATAATATTTTAATATTATCTAATAGTGGCGTATAATTATATAATAGTGACCGATTATTTTTAGTGTTTACCTAATTTTGCCGTGATCAACGTCCTAATAGTGTACGAGTGTCGCGACAAAAATACTTTCGCACATTCGACAATGTGGAAAATATAGTGGTCACTATAATTCGGTCGGTCGGTTTTGAATACCAAAATTGATACGAGAGGCGATAATAATAACAATAATATTTAAGGCTGAAAACATACAATTATACTTTTGTTTTCTATTATGAGTTATGACGATTGACGACCACTGGAAGACTGTGTTCATTACAAAAATGTTATAATATCCACAGGGCCACAGCTTTATTGTAGAGTAAGACAAAACCATCGGTAGTCTGTCGACATATTTTTCGAATATACACTTCATAAGTCGAAGATACGAATGTAACGTGATGGAAATCGATGGGTCCGCTGTCTTCACTGCAGCAGTCTTGGCACTGTCAAATCACAATCATAATAGTGTCGAAATATCAACATAGCCCATTCGACAGGCCCCTGGGCCGTCAATCAGCACCTCACGTAAGTTTTAAACTTGTTTGTTCTACAACGAACCCTTAATTTGGGGCACCTGATTTGAGTTTAAAAATCTCTCTTGAATTCAAGTTCTGCTTTTCATTTATCAGATACTAAGTCATTGACCCATTATTTTTGTAGTTTGATTTTACTGTTGCATTATACATTTGTGTGCTTTAGTAAAAACCTTTATTAATTAATTAATTTTATATAGGATATGCTGAAATTTTTATATTTGAATCCCTTGATAGATTTCAATATATCTTATTTCACTTCCAATAATATTTTAATTTATATGAATGTATCTAATTATATATATCAGTCATTTTGTTATTGTATTTTATCATTTTATTTACCTATAGATAAGTACTCATTTATTAACTTAATACAACAAATATCTTAGTAAAATTTTCTTTTTGTGATGTATCAATTTATTTTCTATTATAAAGTAGATCTCTAATCGAGTAGGTATATATTCTACAAATAAAACTTATTAAAATATAATTGACTTCATTATACTTATAATATTTTAATAATTATCCATAGTACCTAATATAGATTATCATAAATTCAATAAAAGTAAAATCCTCAATATTTTATAAGGATTATTTGAAATTTGCGGTAAAAATGTAATAAAATTGTTTATAGAATAATAGCTAATATTCTAACAAATAATTAATACAAGATCTTTTGCAAAAAAATCATTATCTATTGATAACAAGTAAAAAATTATTATTTAGAAATGTTTAATGATAGGTGCTTGAATAGGTATCGAGTTACTTATTAAATTTTTTTTATATATTGGTATATTATAGATAATAGAATACCTACCTAATTTGTCACAGACTCAGATAGTTGTTATTTTAGGTTAAGTTTTACTCTGATTTTTAAAAAAAATATCTAGAAATAATGTGGGTATATAATTTTTAAATTATTTATAAATTATAATACTGCAAGTACATGTGTGTTAAGTGTGTATTCTATAAATACCTAATAAAATTCATTGACAGTAAAATATAAATTAAATTTTATTTTATTATTGTTACTTACATGATTGATTATAATTGAAAATTTTAAACAATTTTTTTAAATGTTCCATTATTTTGCAGTGAAAATATGTTTTATATTTATTATAATTTGTTTAATACACATATATTAAATTAAAATATACATAATGTAATTAAGTATAGCTCATCTACTACTATCATTCAATCAAATTATATTTTTCTGAAATACTTTTGATTATTTGATCATTTGAATATAATATGTATACCCACCCTATTATAAGAACTACATCTTAATATTAAAAGATTTATGTATTATTAAAGTTGCTACTAAAAAAAAGGGAATGTCTATACTAGTTCAAAGGTAATATAAAAATAGATACCTATACAAATAATAATAATTATTTCTTCTATTTTTTATTGAAATATATGGTTAATATGTTAATAAATGATGAATAATTGATAATGATGATGGTTAATTTTAGATTTACAAACAATTTATTTATAGAAAAATGTGATTTTTAATTCTTTTTATAATGGGAGACTATAAACCAATACATTTCAAAGGGAGTAATGTGCAAGCTGTTCCCTTCGGGTCATTGGTTTATTCATGAAAAAACCAATACATTTTCATAAATACCTAAATGGGATTAAGGTATTCTAAACTAATATTGATCTCTATGAATTTTAGATTCTGAGCGAAACGAAGAAAGTATTGATTTTACTCTATGTGTCTTTTTTTTTTTATGTCTGAAGACACTTTTTCTACTTGAAATAATGATCTGAATTTCACGAATAGCATATGTGTTCGGTTGAAAGTGGATGTAGTTGGTACTTTATTTAGGTAATTTTTCAAATTTCTCAAAATGACGAAAAAATGGCATTTTTCACGAAAACTGAAATTTTGACGAATTTGATTTCAATATTTCACAATAACTCGGGCAATTTTGAAGTTAAAGACTTGAAATTTTTTGGAATGTTCACATAGGTACTAAATATATATGATAAAATTTTGGAACCGTTACGTTAATTTTTCTACAAAATGTAGGACTTTGTATAATTCGTAAAATTCTCGTTTTTATGTACATAATGTTTGATAAAATTGGCAATTTTGTGCATTAAGATCTGAATATTTTACTGAAGTATACTTACATATTACTATACATCATATAAAAATATTAGAAAAATCCCTAAATTCAATTTTTTTTATATCTGTTTAAAGTTGATATTTTTAGTTTATTCAAAAATTTAGAATCCATACAAGTATTTTTCTTATTATTTTTTAATACTTTTACAATAAAAATTAATAAAAAGCCAAAAAATTTTATTGAAGCATACTGATTTATATCTTAACTTATTTCCAAAATATTAGGAAAATATCAATACTAAATTTTAGTTGAAATTTCAGTAAAACAATATTTAAAGTATTTATATAGATTTTTCTTATTAGGTATATTACAATATTTTACAATAATGTTAAATAAAATTGACAAAAATTTTTTATTGAGGTTTAAATACATTTTACTTAACTCAGTTCCGATTAATTGTGAATTATTATATTAACATTTTTTTTTTTTTTTTTTTATAGCTGTTTAAAGTATAAAAAAGCATGGGAAGGAATACTGGTATGGAAATAAATTCAGTTGTACAGAAGATAGTGTTGAATTTTGATTACAATTTGAATGCAATGATAAATCATTATATTCAAAAAAACGATTCTAAGCGAAGTACTGTCAGATTTCGGTATTTAGGTGACTCATTTAGGGGTAGTATGATAAATTATTTATTTTTCATTATTAGAGACTGATAAATGTAAAAATTTTAATGGGTAGGTTTATATGTTATATCTGATGAACTTCGCTCAGAATCGTTTTTCGAATATAATGATTTATCATTGCATTCAAATTGTAATCAAAATTCAACACCATCCTCTTTACACCTGTAGTGTCCCTTTCACACCAGTATGTCTTCCTCTTGCTTTTTTCTAATTAATAAGTAACTATAATAAATTAATAACAATAGTTTATTTTGCATATACATATAGAAATTATATAAGAAGAGTTCTTGTGGATATTTTATAATAATAAATAAAAACCCAAGTTCACAAAAAATTTACTTTATTTTTTAGTAAATACGTATTTCGACAACAATGTTATCATCCTCAGTACTAAACAAAGACTGATCCTTTTCATTTTTAGAAGTTTGTTCAACTCCTGTCTATACTCTAAAAGCTCGGTAGCCATTATTTAATTATATAAGAAGAGTTCTTGTGGATATTTTATAATAATAAATAAAAACCCAAGTCCACAAAAAATTTACTTTATTTTTTTAGTAAATACGTATTTCGACAACAATGTTATCATCCTCAGTACTAAACAAAGACTGATCAACAACATTGTTGTCGAAATACGTATTTACTAAAAAATAAAGTAAATTTTTTGTGGACTTGGGTTTTTATTTATTATTATACATATAGAATTTAAATAAATTGAAATATGTTTTTAATTATGTATGTAGATATATATATTATGTATATAATAATTAATAATTAGATGGGTAATTATTATTCATAATAATACTAATAAAAAAATTTAGCATTATAGGAAATTTTATACACTTAATAATTTTTTAATTCTTGGTTTAAATTTTAAAAATATTAAATTTATATGTATTCAAACATTACTATTATTTACAGAAGAAAACTACATTGCTTTTATTAAAATGTCTTCTCAAGTTGATTACCAATGGTAAGATCTATTATTATTTATTATTATTATTTGTTTAACAAAAATAATTATCCATATTTAATTTAATCATTAAACAATAATTTTTAGGGCATATACAATAATGGATTCGTCTCGGGTTTCCACATTTTTAATATCCATATTGTTGATTGTTTATGGCAGTTTCAGGTTTCTAATATATATTTATTTTAAACTTCATAATATTATTTATTATTTTATGCTTTAAAATTTTTAGATCTTTAAATATGGAACAGGAAGCTAGAGAAAGAGAAAAAGAAAAATCTAAAAATCCTAATGGAAGTTCTGTATGTTTAACAGATAATAGTAAGCAAAAACAAGGTTAACATTTTTCCAAATAATTTCATTTCAGTATTTATAACACTGAGTGTTCATAAAATATAATAAAAAATTTACATTTTATATATTAAAAATAGTTATTTAATTATATTTCTATAATTATAATCTTTTATGATATATTAATATTAAAGTATCAGTTAAATTTGTTTTTTTTTTTTAATTTAGTCATCTAAAATAATTTAAATTTAATTTTCTGAACACTACATAGAAATTGTTTAGTTATTGTTTTGTAATTTACTTATATTTTAATTAACAAATGCATTATTTTTTTATTAGATGTACAAACTTTGGATACAATGCAAGCATTGTGCTTACCTTTAGGAGCTTCAATATCACTTTTAGTTATGTTTTTCTTTTTTGATTCAATGCAAATGTTGTTTGCTATATGCACTGCAAGTAAGTTAATGTTTTGTATTGAATAAGATATAAAAATTAATATACTAGTGTTTTGAACAAATTATCCAATTTCATAACACTTTATCAAAACTTTACTTATTATGTGTAGTATACCTTTTATTATCATTCTTAAAATGGAAAATGTTTTTTGTTAATATATATCTCTTATATTTAGAACTGTATAACAGAGTTTAATTATGGTAATAATATTTTTAAATTATTGTTAATTACAAATATATTATAAATATAATCAATTTATATTATATAATGTTAATATTATTATAAAAATAAATATATGTGTATGTACACATACATAAAGAAATTTCATATTAATACATATACATTTTTTTAGAAAAATGAACTAATTTAAGTTATGTTATTTGTGTTTCCTAAAATTAAATGCCCCTATAATAATTATATTTAAATATCTTATTACTCATTTATATTATAGTTTTAAAATAAATATTATATTAAGTTTGGTTATTGTTTTTCAGTAATTGCTACCGTTGCTTTAGCATTTCTGCTACTACCTATGTGTCAGTATATTATTAATCCTTGCTCGGATGGAAACAAGTAAATTTTCATATCAATGCTATTTATTATTTTTTTCTTTACAATTTTATGTTTTTAGGATCTCATTTGGTATATGTGGTCGTTTTACTACTGCAGAACTATTATCTTTTTCTATGGCATTATTTATAGTTTGTATTTGGGTATTAACTGGACATTGGCTGTTAATGGATGGTAAGTTGATGTTGTTTAAAAAATGTGTGTGTGTGTGTGTGTGTATATATTGTATTATATATAAATAAAATATAAATTAAGAAAATAATTGTTTTTGGATTTTCTCAAAATTTCAGAAATATTTTTCATAATTTATATTTGTTCAAGTAATAACATTTATTAAAATAAATTCATATTTTATTTTATTTTTGATGTTAGAGTATATGATATATAAATTAATAAAGATTTAACTTGTTTTATACTTTTCTATATTTATCAGTTATTATTGTTATTTAATTAAGATTTATATTATGATCTATGAAAAATAATTATTTTTATTATATTCATTATTAATTATTATTTAATGTTATTTCATTTTTAGCTATGGGAATGGGACTTTGTGTAGCATTTATTGCCTTTATCAGACTTCCCAGTCTAAAAGTATCTACTCTTTTATTAACTGGTCTTTTAATATATGATGTGTTTTGGGTATTTTTCTCATCATACATATTCAACACCAATGTTATGGTCAAAGTAAATTCAGACATTTTCAAATTAAAAATTTATTTTTTAATAAATATTTACTGATTTAAAGGTAGCAACCAGGTCAGCAGAAAATCCAGTTGGAGTAGTAGCCCGAAAATTACATATTGGAGGAGTCGCCAAAGAAGCACCAAGGTTATCTCTTCCTGGAAAATTAGTATTTCCTAGCATTCATAATGGACGGTTTTCAATGCTTGGACTCGGCGATATAGTTAGTTATTCTTTAATTTTTTTTTATAATTGTTTTAATAGAAATATATTAATAATGTTTATCTTTACAGGTAATGCCAGGCTTATTATTGTGTTTTGTAATGCGCTATGATGCTTATAAGAAATCCCAACTTTTACATTTTGGAGAAACTGGCGTTCCACCCCCAAGACATCTTGGTAGAATTAGGTTTGTGAAAAAATATATAATTTTAACATATCAATGTTAAATTATTTTACTTCAATAATTGAATTAATAATGTTTTTCTTTTATAGTTACTTTCACTGTTCATTAATTGGATACTTCTTAGGTTTAGTTACTGCTACAGTATCTTCAGAAGTATTTAAAGCAGCTCAACCAGCACTTCTATATCTTGTTCCATTTACATTGTTGCCTCTTCTTACTATGGCTTACCTAAAGGTATGTAATGTTTAATTGATCATTATGTAATTTATTAATGCAAGTTTACATGTATTGATTATCTTGTCTTTTAAATTAATCCTTTAGGGTGATTTAAGAAGAATGTGGAGTGAACCATTTATAATACAACAGCCTTCCAAACATATGGACGTATAGTCTGTAGTAGCATTTACTATTATATTGTAAATTATTTTTAGAATCATTTTTGTACAATTTTCTCGTTTAATTATATTTTATAATAGATTTATATACTGTATCTCCATTCTGTTCTAAGGACAGTAAATGGCTATGTAATATTATGTTAATCAGTGGTGTATTATTTTTGGTACAGGAAAGATAATTCTGAGTCTTGACACCTTTCAAGTATTAAAAAATTTTCTTTTTTTTTTGCATATATGACCAAATAAATTAAATAAATATTAAATTATTATAGGAGTTTAAATAATACAGTTGAGTGAATATACAAGAGTTTGAATAATATTTACCTTAAATTTTTAGTAATGATATCTAAGATTTTATATGTGGCGTATAAGTTATATTAATAATTAATTTAATTGTTTTATAAACATAACAATTTACATACATTATAAAACAATTTTAAATTCGTCTGAAATTTTTTATATATGCCACTGTGATCAATTATAAAATTAAATTAATTTACATTTGTTCAAAGTAAATAACATTTTGTTATTTTGCAAATTTGATGTTTTGTCAGGACTGACAAAGGAAATCATGAGATCTATTTATCTTATTAAGGCTAATTTCAATATTTAATCATATATTTCATATTGTTTTGTTCTTTATTTTATTTATCCTTAGAAATTTGATAATGCTTTTGTGAATACTTATGAACATTATTTCCCTGAATCCCAAAGTGTTTATATACAATACAATATATACTCGTTAATTTTGTTTTCAATGTGACAAGAGTTTGTACTAAATGAATAGCAAGAAGCTTACCTAAGACTGATTTAATTTTGTATTCTTTTTTCTTTTCCTACCTAGATATACGAGTATTATTTTTTGTGTGTAATCAAACAAAATACTCCTTTATTATCAGAAACGTATTTCGTACTAATCAAATGTTTTATTTATTTTAATTACTAATGTATTTATTATATTTTTTATCATTTTTAATCATTGGAATAAGTAATATATAAAAGAATTAAACCAATTTAAATATTAATTATTTTTTATTTAATATTTGTCTCTAATTTTGTTTACATTTTATTATTTTAATAATTACTACTCTATTAATATTTTACCCTAGTCTATAGTAAGTATGAAACACGAATTGATCTGCATCTATTAACAAAATTAAATTAAAAGTTTTATATATATATATATATATATATATATATATATATATATATATATACATATTAATATATTTATAATTGTTTAATATAAAACATATTCTAATGATATTTCAATAATTTATTTGGAACCTATAAGTTAAAAAACTATATTAAATCTTATTAATCCTTGAATCAAAACAATTAAAATTATAAGTTTATATATATAATTACACAATGTATGAATATGTATATTTGTAACAATGTAATACCTAGTGTGTTATTTTGTATAGTATTACTAAAACATGGAAAATTGTACTAGTTTTCTAAAATGTCACAATATGTAAATGCCTCATTTCTCTCTCCATTACTCTCCACCTAAGTTAAGTTATTTAATGCCACTGTTTATGTACCCCTTTGTGGCTGTGATGTTTAAAATATAATATTACTGTAAAATTATCTATTACTACTATACAATTATGATAGCTTAGAATGATTTATTTTTTTCAATATTATTAAATTATTTATTTATTGTTAATTGAAATAATTTAATAGAAAATTGTATTTGTTATATTATTGTTTCAAGAGTGTCAGCCTTTTATGAAGAATATTAATGATAATTATATTATGTGATAACATGTTTTATGCTAGAAATAATATTTGTGTGTATAACTTTTTATCCATTTATAAAAATTATAAAATGTACACTTGTACCCACTTCAACAAAAATTACTTAAAATTTGTAAGTTTATTAAAATAATTTTTTTGTTTTGTTACACTGTTTAATACATTTAATAATAAATAAAACGTTCAGTATTTTTTCCAGTATGTAATATATTATTTCTTTGAAAATTTATTCAGAGGCATCATTGAGGGTTTTAAAAGTGAAACAAGGACTAGAACAATAAGAATACAATCATTTACCTAAAATTTTTTAGTCAAGTATTATAAAATGATATAATTTTAACTAAAATATTTTATTAAAATTTATGTTTTAAAAGAAATTTGATATTGGAGTATTTCTATATTTATTTACAAAAATTAAATAATGAGTATTTTTATACATATGAAATATGAGAAAGGAACAAGTTATTTATTATTACGATGATATACATTCTGTAAACATGCTCGGAAACCAATAAGACTTTTCATTTCCACCTTGATCATCCACCCAGCACAGACCTTCGGCAACCATTTGATTGATTGCATTGGTAGCTCGTGTTATTTCCCAATTAAGATGTTCTTTAAGTAATGTAAGAGTAACGTATGGTTTGTCAGAAGACATTAATTTAAGCACATCTGTCTGATCCATACTCAGTTCTCCTGGCACTGACTGTACCATGTATTGACCCTTGCCTACAGATATTACACAGAAACCATTGCCAAAGACTTTAAGCTTTTTAGCGGCACTTAACAAATCATCTACTGTGATTTCTTGGTGTTGTATATTACGACCCCTGGCTTTTATCTGTTAACGTGCAAAACTATAATTAATATGGAAATTTTAAAATAAATAAATAATTTACCAAACGATCTCTAAGCTCATCTAACCCGATGATACCACCATTCTTGTGACTGGTAGCCATACAGACTTCGACAATTTGAACGGCCAATTCATAGTAAAAATCACCAATCCCTAATACAGACCAAAAACCTTTACCTGAGGATAAAGGATCGACCCCGATAGATGCACACATTTCTTGAAACTGTCGCCTAAATTGTGAATTTTTCTTAATTTCATTCTTATATTTTGTGGCGAATTCTTCCAAATTTGAGCGGAATGCATCCATTTGTTGTGTCATTTGTTCAAATTGATTTTCTTGAATAACTGTGCCTTTGTCTTTGTACTTCTCTTGTTCTAATTTTTGTTTTTGGATAGCACCAACTCCAGCTCGCCGTCTCATTTTTAATAATTATGAAACTTTGTTACAATAAAAAAAAAAAAATGATCTAAGTTTCATCACGATTTAAAATACTTCATAATATAATATGTAAATTGTTTAAATTTGTACATACCACGAAATAAATACGATTGAAACGAAACACTATAATATCGTCATCTCAACAAACGCACAATAAGAATGAACAATAATTATGTTTTTATGTGTTTTAACTGAAATAAAGTAAATAAAAAAATTATTGAGATCATATAATGAATTTTTTCATTATTTTTTTAAAATTTTTTTTTTCTTTGATTGAAATTGAAATCACGGATATGTTTTCATTGTAGATAACAGATATCAGTGGTCGGACCTTATCACTTAAATTTAAAAATACGTACCTATTATAGTCTATTACACGGTCTTCTAATTCTAATACCTACTATATTTTATATTATGTTGAAAATAACATGGGTATTAAACAAAATATTATGTTTTATTAAAAATTATTATAGGATTATACGAATAAAGAATATAATTTAAATAAGATTGAAAAAGTGTAGTAAATGTAAATGAATACAATTATGGCGAATATAACGTAGGTACTGTGAATAGTCCAATGACTCCAAATGTCATAACAAGAATAACGAACTGTGATCTTTTGAATAAGAAAATTATATCAATATTAATTATTCATATTGTCTATACTCTATATTGAATTTAAATATTACCTGTAATAGAATGATTACAAAATAAATACGATAGATATTTTTATGGAAGCTCAGGTTCTTTAAAATGAATAAGAAACGCAACTCTTTTAATGGACTGTATTTATTTTTTTTTTATACTTTATTGAATAATAATTAATAATCGCGGAGTCGTCCGACGATTTAGCTTCAAGCTACGATTCGCGACTGACAATACATTTCGATATTTTCGATTACGATAATCTGTGCGGCAGATCCGTCGCTTATCGCTAAACGCGCCGTAACAGATATGTTTTACACGTCATAGCTCATATGTATTATATTATTTATCCAATAATATTGCTATAAATTGCTAATAAAATTGTACTCAAAACAATGAAAATTCCAAATATACTATGAGATATATATATATATGTAAGTATTTTTTTTCAACTTAAATGTACACATTTATTTATAATATTACTTGTGTTTTGTGTACTTTATAAACGTGTATCAAAATACCAAAATGTATACTGCTAATGATACCACCTAAATAAAATCTATACATAATATGATTGATGATTCATCTAAAAAATTAACACAATTAAATTAATTAATATATATATATATTATAATACATGTATACGTAAATAATAAATATATATTAAAAGGAGAACGTTTAAAATTTGTCTAAGACCAAATTAAGTTCTTAAACAGGCGCGGATTCAGGGGGAGCTATGGGTGCTCAAGCACCCCCTGTCGTTTGTCCACCAATAAAATTTATATTTATTAAAAATGTTAATGTTAAAAAACTTTTTATACATAAATTTAAAAAAAATGAGAAAGTATATCTCTACTAATAATTTCTTTTATCTTAGCACCCCCCGTCAAAATTGTCTGGATCCGCGCCTGTTCTTAAATATAAATATGCAAGACCGAATTAAGGGTTTTGTCGTTTGTAGGCTATGGTAATTTTGTCGCCCATAAATGTTTATAATTTATAATTTATATAATAGATGACAACTATTAACATACAGATAATACAGATACATGCTAATTAAGAATAACGCGTGTTTACAATTATCTAATATTCAAATACTTTTATTTATACACTTAACATACAGCAATTTAATATATGTTTTAATTTTTAATAGGTATAATGTATAAATAATAAATAATAAATAATAAATAATAAATAATTTATAATTATAATATTGTACGTGCAGTAACACAGTAATAACTAGTAGCCAACTATTATTGGAATAAGACAACAAGACCTCTTATTAAATCCAAGGCGTATTTTATTTGTTCGTGTGTACCGTTAATAACGAGACATACTTCGTTTGATTTAGGATCAATTAGAATTTCCACTTCTGTAGCTTTTGACATGCTACAGATACGCGCGATCGTTTTATTATCGTGGCTGTTAATAATTCTTACGACATACGACGGAATAGGAACACAATAACATTCATCCGTCATTACACCGCCTTTAAAGTCAAAACTAATCGTATTTCCAACACCATTTAAATGTCGTATCGTTGTCCCTACCGCGCCATCTTTAATAATACAGTCATTATTATTATCCTCCTTCTCATCTTCATCGTTATTGTTAAACGTAACATAGGAGTTTTCATCATTCACTCCAATACTCGCATCCCCCATCACGTCTTCATCTTGTACATTACAATAGTAATCGTTAATATTAACTATTTTAACACTCAATCCGAGTATAATTTCAGAGTATTGGAGGATATCAAGTCTGATGCTCTCGTCCTTTTCGTTGCCTTCTTCGATAAAATCATTATTATTATCAATTTTTTTAATACTCGAATCAATCCAGTCAAATATAATATTACAAGTTTGGTCATCACCATCATCATCTTTATGTCTAATACTTCTATATTTTTCTTTGATATCTCTAATACCATCATTTATTACGTCATCGATTACACGATATTGGGCATCATCCAAATTATCCAAATTATCTCTATCCGAAAAACTATCACACACGAACGTATTTTTGGAATTTTGTGCTAATTCCATCGTATTTGTTCTGGGGTAGTTTTCAAAACAAGATGAACCGTTAAATGAACGATAGCGATTAATAGGACATAAATTGAACTTGGATTTATTGTTGATCAATCTCGTCAATTCCGCTATACAAATCATACAGTTCGGTGGAGACCCAAAAATTTGAACCACCCGATCAGTGCTCATGGTTAAATTAACTGGGTGAACAATTATCCTGGCATTATTTTTTATTTCCATATTTCTAAGTAGCATATAGTTTTCTTTAACGGCGGATTCAAGTATAATTTCGTTCACTAACATTTTTATGCCAACATGCTGGTCTGCCGATTTATCGATCACTTTAGATTTAATACTCGTATAAGCCCATATTAATGAGCAAATAACATTTATTATGTTTTTCCTACTAGATTTGATTGTAATTACTCCGTTTCGGTCCCAATATTCTGATACATTTATTATGGCATCGAATTGTTTACGCATTTTATCGATCAAGCCACCTTTACCGTCGTACAATCTATGAGCAATTTCTTTGGGATAAAAAAATCGCACCTCGTCGAAAACATGATGGTACGATGTCTTTAGCCGTTTAGTTTTTACCTCGGTTTTTACATTAGAAATGTGTTTTGACCTTTTCATTTTTAATATAGGTATCAAAATCCAAAAATACACGAAACGTTATAAATTTAAAAGCGTTGCAATGTACATCGTAACACAAAATATCGTCGCAGTCAATAAATAAATTCGCAGAAATACTATGGTAACTATAAAACATTTTATAACATTATATTAATCGTTTATCAACGTAAACTTCTTCATTATAACAATATAATACAACGTGCTACGTGCCACTTTATAAAAATAATTAATAAATTAAAACACTTATTTAATAACCTAACTTCAGCACATGTTCGTCGTCCTGTAATTCTCCACAGTCGCATTTTGTGTTTTCCTCGATGTCCTATTTTACGAGATTTACCCGTGTGCTGTCCCTGTCCATATGTGATTTAACGTTTTCCAGTCTCGATAAGATAGTTGGTATCCAGGGCTCCAGGGAGTAATGCTTCTTTAATCACATCAGGGTTGTTTTATTCCTCTTTCCACTTTTCTAGGCGTTCGACTGCCGTTCTTTTTGTTAGGGGTTCACATGCTCCAAGGACACTTTCTCTCGATTTGAGCCGTTTACGGGTTGCTACTTGTCCATACATTATAGGTGTCGTTCATTCATTATCTGCTTCGTTCTTTCCTTTCTGGTGTGCACTTCTCTCCTTATATGAGGTGGGTGGAGCGATTCCACTCCTTATGTATAATTTTGGTACTGTACTACTGTGTGTTTCAGGCATCCCGTTATTAAACGAGTCGGCTTCATTTAAAGGTATATCTTCTTTGCATGTGCTGATTTGCTCCAGAGTGGACTGGACTGGAGTGAAGTAAAGAATAGAATCAATATTACCTAATTTACTCATAAATTTTTATTCGTTTTTATAAAAAGTATTTTTGAAACCAATGTAATAATAGATAGTAAATTAGAATTAATTACACGTCATATTAATATTTCAGTTTGTATAGTAAATGTATTGGTAGTAATCTACTTAGTACTTATATTTTTTCAAATAATATCACAATGAAATTAAATTGTAACAAAACAAAAATAGATACCTATTTTGAATTTTGATGAAATAATACGCCTAATACCATAGACCTACGGTAAAGTCTATGCTTAATACAGTAGGTATTATTTCTAACAGTGGAGTAACGAATTCATAAATTATAATTTTCTAGAAGCAATCGACCTAACTTAACCTAACCTACCTACTACTTATTAATTATATGAAATATAGTAATTAATTTAAAAAATATAATTTATCATCCATTGGAAACTCAAGAGATAATTTCAAACAGATCATTATTGATACGTCACTAATTACCTAGTGAATTATCTATTAGTCTATTACCTACCAAGTTATAATTTTTATATTTCGAATAAGTTACACTGTGAATACGTCATATGTGATATGTCTATTGTAGTATTGTCTACAGTACACTTTCGAATTTCGACCACTGTCTTAGAACATGATCACTGATCATTGATCAGGCTGTGAACCAAGGGGTGGCTATAAGAATACGATTTTGCAGCAACAACGGTGTACTTTCAGTGTGACCACTAAATACATAATTTCAATCATAAATCATTATAAAAAAAATATTGTATGTTAAAACAGTTATTACTTATTAGTTATTACCAACTTATTAGTAAATAGTATTATACTATTATTAGTTATTACTTCTCACTAAATTTTTTATATAAGCTAGTAAAAATCAATTAAAAAAAATTATGGCATATTGTGGAATATTTTTAATGAAATAATGCTCCGATTTGCACGAATAGCATATGTTACCGGTAGGAAAGTGGATGTTGTTGGTACTTTATTTGGATTACTTTTAGAATTTCTCAAAATTGACCCTAAGCAGTAGAAAAAACAACGAAAAAATGACAAAAAAAACTACTAAACAATTAATTTTTTTACACATATCATTATTGTCCTAGATTATATCATATCATATCATATCATATAATTATTGTACTAGATACTAGATATATATAAAATTAAAAATAATATAATATAATAATAATTATAATTATAATAATATAATATTATATATAAATTATAAATATATAATATTTAAATTCATAATTATAATAATTATAATTCATAACGTGAAAAATTATCATCATTTCGGCAATTTTGTTCATCTGTTATCATTGGATTTAGTGTGGAAACAGCACCACCTAGCGGCATAAAATTTGATTAACGGTGTTTTGTTGCTGCATTTTCGTTTATGAGTCGGTATACGTTATGCCCTCTCTATATATTCCTTGCTCTGTGCTGTGAACTGTGAGGAAATTGTTAGTTCTTATCTTTCAAGACCGTTTAGAACATGTGTTTGAAATTTAACCGTTCGCATTCGACGACTCGCTATCGCTATCATAAAGACATAAACTACAACCTCTAATCTAATCTGTGCTACAACCATGGCTATAGATTAGAAATTTAGAACGATGCGTTTTGCGACTCGTATAAAGTCAACGTGTATTTACTATTTAATACAGTAATTAATCCACCTCGCATAAAATGTAAAATTGTAAACTACAAAGTACATAATATTACGTCATCAGTTAGCTGCTTAGTTTTCGTATTTGGATAAAATACGGTAAAACGATAAAAAAAACAAAAATGGTGTAAACAACTAAAAAATCGCAACAGAGACAGACACCAATAGGAAATCATAAAGAAAAATAATGTTCTGTTTTACTTGTATCGGTAGACTTTGGTCGGTTTCAGTTGTTAAGACGATGGTCAATCGATCGTCGTCCGCAGGCGTCATTGACATCGTGCGAGACTTGAGCACTCGTGGTTCGTTGGCCGCGGCTGCTGCTCAAGTACAGAGTATCAAGAAGCGCGTCCAACGTCGGAAGTTGGTCGTACCAGAAGACACCGGCCAGCGACATGGCGTAAGTGATAATCACAAACATTTTTTTTTTTTTTGTTAAACAAAATAATACAATTCACATGGCAATTGTATGTTCTTAACAGTTTTGGTGTGTGTCGGCATTCGCGACGGCCGAAGAATTTCGTCTAGAAGAACTATACACGACGTTATCCAAGAGCAACATGTACGAACCCATCTGTTTGTACAACGGCTCTGACAACGAGGTCGGTGAGTGGGACTCTACATACAGATGTTTGCGTACACTTACTTACGATAGTTTTCAGAAGAAATATCCATTGATGTCATTCACGCAGTTTCTAAGTTGCATGTCACTAACGAACCCAGGCATTTGTATTTTTTTCGCGAGGGTTCAGTGGTCGGTTGGAACATAAGCGACTTGGAGGTTAGCAGTCTTATAAACATTTTATCCTCACACGAAATTGGATCCTACAACGATAACATTGTGATGGAGGAAAAGGAGATCATGTATTACACGTATACCAATGACAAGTAATATGTTATAGAGCACACAAAACTGTCTCCTGTCAAAACTAACAATGTACTGAACACTTACCTATTGTTTTAGAAAGAGTTTTATTCAAAAGGGAAATTTACATTTGATCAAAGAAGACACAATCGCTTCAGATCTAGATCGGTATACATTCTCTAATGCTATGGCCCACAGTGTAAAGCTGGGTACATGGGAAGCATTACTTGAAGAGTACATTGATTCCATAGAATTTGTAACACAAGTGAATTTACCATGTTTTAATTATTTACTATTTAATTACCTATATTGATATCTGTTGTGTGCAGGACCTTCAAAATGGATTACCTATCCGGATTACCAGAAAAGAAGTGATGAAGAAAACTGGTGAATTGTTTGGTCTGAGACACAAGATTAATTTAAGTTCAGACCTCCTTGATTTACCAGACTTTTATTGGGAACGGGAACAATTAGAAACATTTTATCGTTATACTTGCAATTATTTCAGCATATCTACTCGTTTGAAAGTAATATATTATAATGCACACTTGGAATATCGATATAGACAGTAGCGTATCCAAACCCACTTTATGAAAGTATTATAATACAATTGTTTATTTAGGCATCTCCCCTAAATATTACTAAGTGCTCTTGGTAATATATTATAATTAAGTTAATATTGCTTTACTTGCTAATCTATAATGGTAAATATGAACTCAACTATGCATATTTGTTCAGTTCCATTATATTTTTTAAATATTCTTTTATTTTTAAAAATAAATAATGACAAGGGCACAAAAACAAATACCATAGGCTTATGGTTTTTTATCCCCAAAACTACCCGTGTGGATATGCTACTGGACACAGATGGTCATTATTCAAATTATTTATGGTAACAATTTATTTATAATGTTTTTTCAGACGATGAACTTGAAAATAAATCATTGCCTAGAACTTGTTGAACTTTTGTCACATCATTTAAGTGATAAACATCACATACGATTAGAATGGATGATTATCGTTTTGATCATGGTTGAAGTCGGCTTTGAAATTGTTCACTATGCTCAATTATTTACTAAATAAGTTCCTACTGTAATGGTTTGTTATTGTTAACAATTATTGTTATTCCACTTTAATTAATAATTAGATTTTACAAGTTAATTTACTTCAAAGTTGTATGGCCTAAAATTATGTATATTTTTAATTTAATATTTAAAATTGAATAAATTAAATAATTTTAAATAGTATTGTTTTTATATCATCTTTTATTACATCATAACCATAACCAAACCTTTGAATAATTTCTCACCTATAACTTTTACCTTAATTAACTTTAATTTCAATCTATCAATTAATGTAATATATAGAATTAATATGTTAGATAACATTTGGAGTATAATTAATAACTATACACATACATTATAGGTCTATTCAACAGCCATATTTATTTTTATATAAATTTAATTAATAAAACACAATTAATTATTAAAAATAAAAATCATCTGACACTAGTCTAAAATAATTATAACATACATTTAATATACATTACATACTATTTAAAAATTACTTTTTCTATTCACATTATACAAATAAAATACTTTATAAAATAACATAAAATTTTACATTTAAAAATAATATTGCATATATACATATATTGCACAATTAAAAAATAAATATTGATTAGGTTCCTTTATATCATACTTAATTGTTTATATAATAAAATAAAAGTTCTAAAAATATTATTTATTTTTAGCGTTAAAATAAAAATCATTCCTTAACATAAAAATACTAATTATAATAATATTAAAGGATAAAAATACATAATATTAAGTATTCACCAAACTGCTTTCTTTCTTCTATGATCCTAAAATAAACAAATTCATTATGAGTAATTTGAATAGTTATTTTTATGAAATTTTCTTTACATATTTATATAGTTATCTAAAAAAAAAATTTATTCTATTTTTTTAAACTTCAATTATTAGTCATAAACTCATAACATTGACATATTATGATTCTAGTTTAGTACAGTATTGAATTTATAAGTCTATGTATTTTTCCTTACAATTACATATATATTTAAAAATGAATAAAGGAATTACGATTAATTTATTGTAATTGTTAAAATTGTCATAATATATTCTGCATCATATACCTAATGAAATGTTAAAAAATAAAGAAATTAAAATGAATTTAGTTACATAATATGAAAACATATAAAATTAATAAAATATTAATAGGTAAATATCAATGATGATATAACCACTAGACTTACAGTCAATTTAGTACCATCCCATAAGTTCAATTGAGCCATTTCAGCCAACAACTTTTGTTCACGGTCTGTGATTCTTTGAGCTGTATTTTCAATTTTATTATTATTTATAGAGTTCTGAAAAATATAGGAAATTATACTATACAGATATATTTATTATTTATTCAATAGATTTTGTAGCAAGGTACACATACCAATGAACAACCATCCTTGTCATCATAATAATCAGGATTTCGTTTATAGAACTCAATTGACTCAGATTCTAATTGTTTCAGTTCATTATTGCCTTTTTCTATCACACAAATCAACTCTTCTCGTTCAACGATCAAGACACGTTGTTCATCCAAACACTTATCAATTTTTTCTTCTAACTATGTAAAGATAAAAATTATAAATATTAATAATCATCTTAATCATAAGTTATAAAAAATAGACAAAAACTAAAAAGTTGGGTTTCTAAAAATTGTATAAATTATAAATTATAAATTGTATTTGTAATTGTATCTCTTTTAAAAAAATTAAGTATAAAGTAAAAATATTTGTATGTGTACTGTGTACTTGTTATTAAACATATTTAAAATAAAACTAAAAATTCAGCTAAGTTATTAGTTTATTACTAGATAATATAATTACACTATAATTGCATATTAAAATATACTAACTTTGGTTTTCAATGTAGCAAACAAACTATCTACTTCAGATTTCCGAATAACATGTTCGCTTTTCCACCGTTCTTCTTGTGATCTCCACATGTTTCGTGCTTCCTCTCTGTAGCAGATATCAATAAATAATTATAGTCAACATGAAAATAAAATTAATTGCTCTGCTTTTTTAGACAAATACATATTTTTTTTTTTTTTTTATTATACAGACTTTATTTAAAATAATAATATGTACTAACTCAAACATAAAGTCCATTAAATATAGTCGTTGGCACTCATCATCCTCATACCGGTTAAATAGATTTCGCAGTTCATTTGTTCTGCTACTTTCAAGTATTTCTACATTTGAATTCTTTAACACTGCATCCAAATCTTCTATAAGTTTACAATCTTCACGCAAGAACTCAACCATCTCCTTAGACCTCTGTTTCAACATGGTTAAGTATTGCCGAAGTGCTTTGGCTCTGGAATAAATAAAATAAATGTTAAATACATATTTTAAATGTAACTGGTCATACAGTTTTTAATAATATAACCTATAAACAATATTAATGCATATTATAAAAAAATATTAATTATAGTAATAAATAAAATAATAAAATAAACTTATCAATGGTATCGACAAATTGAACTTTTTACTTTGATAAACTTTGAATTTTTCGCCGTTCCAACTCCTCATTTTTGTGTTTAATGCTTTTCAGTTGGTCCTGTAATGCCAAATATACTGTTTCTAGTTTTTTCAATTCTTCACATCGGTCAGAACGTTTTCTAGAATACATAGTTTTATTTTTTTAATAATTAATTACTAGTATACATTCGGACTGCTTATTTTATACTAAATATCATAACTTGGACTTGAAACTTACTTTAATTCAGCAACTTTACTAATTAGATCATCCTTTAACTGAATTGCTCGAGCTTGTCGATTACGATGTTCATTCTTATCAGCTACTCTTTCAATTTCAAATTGTTCTTCTGATAATCGTTGCTCTCGTTCAAACTGTTCTTGTCGTTTTTGGATTGCAGATTTTTTTTCTTCCATTCGATCATCCCACGCTGACTCTGATGACCGTTGACGTTCTCGCATTCCATACTATATAGTAATAATACATAAATGATAAATTTATGAAAACTAAAAATTAGGAGACTTAAAAGAATAATAATCACCAAAAACTTTTAAGGTGTCATTGTTTATATTTTATTTTATTATTAGTGAACCCCTACAAATTATTGTAAGAAAACACGAAAGAAATAATTTTTATATATACTCGTATATACTGATAAAAAAATAAAAAAAACCATTTATATAATGTAATTAAAAAAAGTTATACAGTAAAACATATTTTAATCTATACCAAAGGGTATAATTTGTTTTTATTTTTATTTATGAGTACATGCACCTATATACACTACCAGTGCAAATAGTAATTAAGTTATTCATTTATTCACTTGTTTGGCCTGTTTAGGATCACATGACTTGGATCGCACATGAAGTTTCAATTCAATCTCCCTATCCATAACAGCGTCCTGTTTGCGTTTTAACTCCATGGCCATTTCTTCACATGGAGTTTTTTGTCCAGCAGAATTTGGTCTTGACAATGAAACTGGTTTCTTTTTCATTTGACCTTTCTGTCACAAACAGCAGAATAAATTTAATTAAATCCATTAATAATAATATCATCATTGTTATCTGTACAATTTGATTTTACATACTTTAAATTCTTCATCTTCACGTTGCCTATCTTGAATTTTCTTTCGCCACTTGTTTATTTCCTCTTGTTGTTCTTCAAGATGTTTCTGTTCCTGTTTTCGTAACTCCAACTGTTGCTCAGAACTGTATAACCAGTATTAAACAGAATTGTTAAATATAATTCTCTAAAAAGTTCTGCACTAAACAGATTCTATCGCTTTAAAATTATAATTCAGTGAACTACTATATCATTAAATACAAAAATTAGAAATTAAAAGAAAAATATTGATTAAAATCTTCATTATAACTCACCATTTTTTGTAATATTGTGGTGAAGTCCAATTAGTAAACATATTTGAATTGTTCTCCCATGTTTTAAAATATTGTGTCACTCCAGCCCATTGTTGTTTAGCTTCACATTCAGCGGCACGCTTCTTATGCAGTGCTTCATATAACTTTGCCTGATTTGGACGACGATTGTTGCTTTTGTGACTCATTATTTCTAAAGCTGGTCACACTAATTGCAATGCTGTAATTTACAATATTAAATATTCCAATTTAAATTCATAAAAATATTATGTTGTTAAATGGCTAAAACTTAAATAATAGTATATTATAATATATATATATATATATAATACCTATATTATGAAAAAATTTATATTGATAATTTTTTCTACAAAGTTAATTATTCCTTCCAATTTAATATAATTTAACTTTTAATAAAATTTTAACTAATAAAGTAGTTTAATACACAATTCACACAATACATATTTAGTCCATAATATTTATTATATTATATTATCATCATAATTTACATTAATAATCTATAATTTAAGGGTATTTTTTTTTAACCTCGGTTATTACATAATTAAATAATTCCCTTCTTTTTTTATACTTTATGTGTTAGTATTGTGGTAGTTGTTTCCATGACACCACAATTTACACCCCAGAAATTACATAACACATAACACTATATAATGATTATAAGATTTATTAACCTTTCAGTTATATGTATCATTTGTGTAGGCATGCGTCTTACATAGGAAATTACTTTAAATTATTATGTATTATATAAATATACATATTAGGCCCATGATAAATATCGTAGGATCAATATAATATAAACAATAAATTGCATATGATGAAAAATTTAATCAGGATTATTAAATAGGTACTATATACTAAAAACTTATGCTATGTTAAAAGAAGAAATCTCTGATATTATAAATAGGTTCACTCAGATATAAAATATATTATCAAAACTAAAATTATAAAACGGACTTTCTTCAAAATTAATTATTATCGATGATAATTGAATATATACAAACATTAAAAAAAATCAGCTAGAAAATAAAATATATCTTAAGATTATAATAGGTAGGTATACCTCTTTTAAATTAATTTTTAATATTTATTATGTGATCGTAATTCTTTTATAATATTCATTACTTGCTCGAAATCTAAACGATTTCTAATGTTTATAAAACAATTATTATTATATAATTTGTATGTGAAAATAACCAACTTACAAATAGTATTTACAATCATGTATTTCAATTTATCAGAAAATCATTAGTAATTCACGTAATAAAATTACAAATTAAATTTTCTACGTCAAATGTAAAAATAAAAATGTCACAGTGTTAGTAAGTATAAAATATTAAAAATTAATGGTAATTTATAAAACTATTACCATTAATTTGTATAAAACTATAAATTTTTTAATTATTTAAAGTAGAATAGAAAATAGACTATAAAAGTATAAAATAACATAATGGCCAAAGTTTAAAAACAAAAACGTTAAACTTGTGTTGTTATCAAAATTAAAAAATTAAAAAAAAATTATAAATTGATAAGGCATTGAAGTCGAATCAAGAACAGGTTGCATTGAGAACAGGTTGCCTCTTGGAACAATATTACACAATAATATGACCATTTTTGAAAAATAATAATATTGTATTTGTGCTATTTGACAACTTCGCCAATAGGCGCTATGGATTTAAATTTTGTTGTTTGTACGTCAACGATATCGTTGTATTTGTTAAAAATTAAAATAGTTAATAGTTACTAATTATTGCAATGTTGTGAATTAGTGGTAAATCGTAATTAATTCGTAATGGGATACCCAGTGCCGGATCTGGTAAATTTTTTACCTGGAGCAAAGTATAAAAATAGCGCCCTCCCCTTTTTTATGCCCACAATTATACTTACGTAATGTTAAACTCTAAAAAAAAAAAAAAATCGAAGAGAATAAAAATCGTATTTATTAGATTGAAAAAATATGTATTAAATAAAAAATTTTAAATGCAAATTGTTACAAATTAATATATGAAAATAATTTTTAGGAAATTGATACTTTAGTTATGATTGACTACTATTATTTTAATAAAAACGTATGTATAAAACAAATTATCATTAAATTTTGATTTTTCATGATTTTCTGGCGGTAAAATAGTTTATTTTAAATTTTTAACGTCAATTCGTCATAATCTAAATTTTTGGTTATTTGATTTTCGATTGAAATAATTGAAAGATGGTTGAGTGTTAAGTGTTGAGTCTGTCTTGATTTGTTTAAGATCTAAGACAGGATTTGATTAATTTTAACTTACTAAAACTTCGTTTGTAAGATGCTGTGGTGACAGCTAGCCCAGCTAGGTAAAGTCAAAAATTATTGATATACTATTGAAATATTGGGATATATGCATCTTTTAGATTATTTTTATATAGAAATTGTAATTTTTATTACGAGTATAATGCTTTTATTATAAAATGAAAAGAAACTATTAAAGTATTAATATATATACACAACTTATTTGGTAATTTGGCGCCCCCCGACCAAGACTTCCGGGGTAAGTGCCCCGAAGATACCTAATCTAAGAACAATCGAAAACATTGATGTAGGTACATAATAATTTATTTTAAATTAAAAAAAAATTAAAAACGAAAATAAGTGTCTACATATACCTACAATATATTAAATTACGATCTGGTATAATACAATCTGGAACTAGTAAGTACTAAAGTACCAATATTAATTTTATACCAAGTAATAACTATTCGAATTTCTTTATGTTTCTTGCGAATTAAAAAGCGGAGGTTGTATAGATAATATAAATTCAATTTTTTTTATTATTTGATATTATTACGATTTTACATTTTAAGCACAATAAAATGTGTCGTACACTTACCCCGTATAAGGACACAGTAAATGTTTCAAAATTTCGAAGTCTCGTAGATGTAATTTATTTTTGCCAAATGTTACAATAAAACGAATCGACGTTTTGCACGTTAGGTAGCCAAGTACGTTCTGTGTTCAATGCGCGGTTGGCAATCGCAACAATTCGAAAAAAATTGCAAAAAATTCGATAACCATACAAATGGAAAGGAAAAATGTGGACGAATTATATTATATTCCTTGTTTGGTAATCTCTCGAAGAAACAGGTATAATACTTGGGTTCATTTTAATGTCTCGAGAAAGCTGTTTTCACCATAGGTAAGATATATGCCCCTTCTTTGTGGCGACCGATCGGCGATCGCATCGATAAAATAAATACGACGGCTATAATATAACAATAGGCGACAAGAGCTAAAAAGAATATTGATAAAAATGTGATTTCAATTTTCAATTCAGTTTATTTTAATTTTCTTGCATTTTTAACGAATACCTATTACTGATTTGTAAAATTTACATGCCTGTATTGTATGGCTATAACTCTATAAGCGCATTATACGATGACACGTTCGAGTTGTGAGATAAGAAAAACCATTATTTGTAATATTTTGATTTTGACAATATTATATTGTATAAGTACCATGTTTGAATGAAACTATTCTGAAAAAGAAAAAAATATATTCAAATAAACATAAAAAGAAAGATTATAACTGCGACAGTATAAATATTGAAATGAAATTGTAAAGCATTTTCGAATTAATCGCATAATTCGTGTTCCGTGTATTGCGTTTGCGTCCAAAAAGAAAAATTTAAAATACAGTTAGGTGAATTGCGTTTCCCCGTATTTTTTCCAAGTAAATGAATTGCGTCCCCGATATTTTTTGAAATACTACACAAAAAAATACATTCTAAGCGATATAATAGTAGTAAGTAGGACCTTCATTTTTATTTATAATTTATATCATGTTTGCGCTGTTAAAAAAATGCAGTAAACGAATTTGCAATACATTCTGCTGTAAATTATGTATTATCTACAACTCAAATTAAGGGATGCCATTTTCATCTAGATCCTAAGACGTATAGGTAGAAGGTAGTAAATGTGTGTGTATAGATATTATATATTATAAAGATTAAAGAAAATTTAAAAGAAAATAATTAAAGAATCTAAATTGTTTAAAATATTTAAAAATGAGTAATTCAAATTGATGTAGGTACCAAATAAGAAACAGCTAAACAGGGGTGGAAGTATTAAAATTGCGTGATACTCAATATAAAATATTAAAAATGAAATTAGAATATGAATAAAACTTATTATTTTATATGTATCTACAGTTAACAAAAATTAATTATATGTTCAAACATATTCCATGAATCGCTATTTAAAAAAAAAAATTACCAGTTTATTATTACTACTATAATACTGTATGAACTATAAGTTATAAAATTAAAATTTCAAATATTATTTTATTTACGTGAATATTATCACACTATTGTATTTACGCGAAATGTATTATTATATTGTTGCAGAGGATCTTCAAATAAAAATTGCACTTTATTTATATTTATAATATTATACTGTTGGGCTCGGCGTATGTATATTTCACTATATAGGGTGATCGAAATTACACGTCATCATAAACGTACTGTTATCGTTTTTGTAGTTCGCGAATTCTTGTATCACCTTGTATGTAAGGCGACGAGAACGGGAGCATCTGGCAAATATCACGTTGGCTAATTCGATTTACAGTCCTTGGTCGTCATGGAACGTTTACTTTTACGATTATCACCGCGTTAGCTTTTTGCGAAATTAAAACTTGTGGCCAATAGTTATATAATTATTATTATTATTATTATTATTATTATTATTATTATTATTATTATTATT
>JAIUCT010000008.1:849450-888860 GCA_021307375.1 Tetraneura akinire
ATAATAATAATAATAATAATAATAATAATAATAATAATAATAATAATGTACCATATTATCATATGTATGGTCATTGTTGTTGTAGTTGTCGTCGTCGGTGAACACAATTGTAGATTGTGTTGAGCAAGCAACCAGCTAACTAATCTACTAGGACATAATATGTAGTACCAGACATAAACAATAAACCTCTAGCAGCTGGGTGAATAAAATACTCTATTTACGTGTCTTAACCTCTTAACTGATCTCAATTATTTAGTCCTAATATTGGTTGACAATGATTTTCCACAACTACAAACATAGAATAGATTTTATTTCTTTGAATTTTACATTCAAATGCAATGTAAAAGAAGTATTAATTTTACTTTCACCATAAATCTGCAATATATTACCAATAAAATTAAAATCCTCTAAAGATAGCAAATTTATGTTGGATCCCATAAATATAATCATATTAATCATTATAGTTATATGATTTAATGCAACAAATATGTTCACGTGTTTGTATGATTGCATGCACGAGAAATATTGGTGAAGGCACATAAATATTATATTAAAATATTAATTATTATGATTTATGACTTTAGGTAAAATGTAAAAACGTTATAGTTATACTCATAATATTATAATTATAATGGCTAATTATTAGCGTATACATTTTGAAATAACTTATTTTTAGTTAAATGAAAGTCAATAAATGTTAAGTTTATTATTAAATGTATTTAAAATTATGATGTCTGTCTAATTTTTGTGTAAACAATAATAAAATTAAAAATAGATTTTAATTTATATAAAGATTAAATTTAGTTTATAAGTTACAAATCAATATTTTAATTGTGAACGCGATATTCAAATATATAGTAAAAATTTAAAATATTATAACTCTGCTGAAATGTATAGGTGTATATAAAACTTAAAAGTAATATGTTACACTGGTTTGGTTTATAATGAATATATGGCGTCAATATGAAAAAAACATAAATCAAGTTCAAAGTCAATAGTTTTGATTTTTGATTAAACGAAAAGTCGACATAATAACAGTATAATGGCTTCAAAGGGAATGCATCATTGACCGTTTCCAAAAATCCGTTATCGTCATTGACTTATACATTCATATGTATATACTTATACAGCCATCGACGGTGGCGACCGCAATATAATAATATGATTTCGGTCACGACCCGATGCACTACTTACATCGACCTCGTGCTGATTTAAATTCGACAGTGTATGTTTTTTTTGCACGTTCTGACACCGTTGCTTGGTCGTGCTTCCACATTGGTTCAATGTCAAGGTATATACTATAATATACGTATACAAAATTCCAAATAGGTGTCAATGTATCATAATATATATTAAAAGAGTACCTGTATAAAATGAAAGAAAAATAACGTAGGTATAACGTATAAAATAGTTTCGGACAAACATTTTATTACACAAATAGGTATAAAATAAATAGGTACAATAGGTATGTATAAAAATATAAATATAGTAGATAATATTTGATTAGTAAATAGCTCAATCATTACCCTCTCGGACGGTATTAAAATATGTTTCGCGTATGACATTATGACTATGATATTATATGGTATAAAAATTATGGTCTTTCGCGCATTATTGTTTATTAATTGTCGGTTCAGACGTTTTGACAGTCCGGTAGCGCACACGTGTAGTATACGCTATACGATATATACGCGTAAAATTACTACCTATAATACATACGAATAACCGATATATTAAGACGCATACGGCGCGCACAAGTGCATCTGTAAATCATTCGGAAATGCGCGAAGGGGACGGATATTATTACTCCGCCCGACCATTAAACCGTCGTGTTTTAACCCCACCACCGCCCCTTAATCTTATTTACACAGACTGTTTTACATATTTTAACGTTATTGTATATATATACGGTTTCGATTTAACCTATAGCCTATTAAAAGGCGCCGCATAATAATTATATATTATTATTATTATTATTATTTTGAATTTTTAAAACGCGTCCATAAAGTTACGTATATAATATTATATTATCTAATATACGGTTTAAATAAATAATATGTATAATATTATGTTAAAATATATGTATTGAAGTATAGGTACCTATATATAGTAAATACACATCCCCTAAAATAGTATTATCTCGACTACTTATATACGTTAAGTTAACTAATGTACTTATATATATGTAATGGATGTGAGTGATATGTCATATATTATTATGTCATAATATCCTAAATGTCAAAAGATGATTTGAGATAAAAAATTATTAATACGAGCCACTGTGGTTACCGGCTTACCGCTATTTATTAAATTGCATTTAGTGATATTTACATAACATTTTTTATTATCGTTGTTGAATTATATTCAAATATTGCAGTTTGATCCGTTCCATTATATTTTATAGGTATACTTATTAATACGAATTTCGATTCAATTTAATAATAATATTATTATAGCAATATAGCATAATATAGTTAATATTATAATTTGTAATATTATAATACACGAATAATTTATATTAATGTGCGTATAATTACAATAATATATTATAATATAATATGATATGTATATATATTCTATACTTGTATATAGAATGAAAATTTTCACACGGACTGGAAACACTTGAAATTCCATGCCAAGCTTACTAATTCAGCCACTTGAAAAACTATTTCTAAAACAATAATAATCAATTTTGTGTACATATATAATTAAAGTACCTATGTATAATATTATTATTTATTTTAATAGTCATCTATAAAAGTCGATCGATATAATGGCTGTCACAAAAATGTCACACAGTTATAATTTATAGTAAAATATGAAAATGGAATTGCATAAACTTTAATTTCTCTATACTGTAGTATTACATAAGTTTATACAATTATACTGTATGTCTGTATACAGATTTGATTTGTAATATTTCAATAATTTATACGATGTTCTAAATAATAATAATAACTATTTTTTTTAAACTGATAAATTTATAACTAAAAATATTTTGTTGGAAAATAATAATTGTATTACCTATTTTATATATAGGTAATTAATTATGTAGGTATATACTAACTACAACAATACGTTAATTTATAAAATACCTTATTCGATACTTTAACGGTAACATATATAAATATGTGAATATAATTATATTATATATGGAATTGTCACATTCGAGACGTGTATATCTATACATTAGTATAATTATTATTATATTGTGTATATAGTGGCACTTTGGGTGTCCGTTTGAAAGTCTGAACACGTGTTTTGCAGTATAATGGATATATAATAACGCGCGGGAGAGAAGAAAAAATAAAAAAACGACACCGCACATTATACGTATATAATAAATCAGAGATGATTGGAACGATTCGATGGTCCCACGTATATATATATATATATATATATATATATTATTATTATTATTATTATTATTATTATGATTATTATTTACAGACGCGAGATTCGTGTTTTCTCGTCTCGACGTTAGACTAATAATTATTAAAAAAAAACACGAAAAAACACGAAAACATGAAAATTGCACCACAGGTTTAGCGAGCGACGCGCCGACAAACGACGGATCGCGGAGGTCTAAAACAGTTCATACACGTGATTATAATATTATGTAAAGAAGTCTAGGCGCCTAAAACTTCGTTTACCATACATTTTTTTCTCTCGTGTTGAATACCCAAATTATAAAATAATGAGCTAACGAGAAATCGCAAAATTATTAACAATGTCACTACTATATATCACACTCATACAAAATAAATCTATATTGAATTTTTCGGTTTAAATACAAATATGTATATCGGGCAACTCAAACATGAAACATTATTTTGTCATTGAATCGCATATAATTTGAACTATTTCGTATTATTATTATACAATTACGATGATTTACTGATTTTCATCTATTTCGCATATTTCTAAACGAGAAATCTATTTAACACAATAATACATTAAAAATCAAAATATTGTTTATCCCGTTATTAATAAGATGTTTCATCGATCGAATACACTATAATATTTATGTAGATACGTATATTGAAATATTAAGACCAGAAGGTGTTATGTGACGTTTTTATTGAGACAAAAAGAAAAACGTTTTATTTGATAGTAATAATCAAATCGTAAAAACTAAAAATGATATAGCATAAAATACAAAACACATACATAGTATCATTACATAACTGCAGTCCACAATATACTGTAGTGTTCAGTATAATATTATACATATTATATTATATTAAACAGAAAATAATTTTATTTTGACAAAATATGTCGGTCGTTATAATATTATATGTATTTAAAATTTAAGTCACAGTCACATTTTTAGAATCCGAAGATTGACAGATACCGCGGTTATAGATAACCGTGCAATAAACACACCCAAACATAAAATAATACCGATCCAGTGAATATTGTGATGCAAGCAAAAATAAAACGTCCATATTTGAAACTATATTATATATAAGTGATATTCACCTCAAAAATTATACGTTCATTATATTAACTAATTCCAATATTTTATGTAATATTTACATAATAAAATAATGAATTTTTCGCTTTTCTTAAAAATTATATAAAATATTATCTTTCCAATTAAATTCTTGGATTGCCGAATTCGTAAATTTTTCTAAAATTATAATTATTAATATATTTAATTATAGATTAATCAGAAATTCATGTGAAGCGCATTTGTTTAGTTTTACAGTAAAAAATGACGATATTTCCAGTTGATGTTTAAAAATTACATAATTAAATATATTTTGTCTTAAAAAAAAAAAAAAAAAAAATCTCGCATTTTAATTCAGTTCGACCACAAAATTAATATGCACTATGCAGGGTTCGTAAGTCGTGATACAAATATTTAAAATATTTTGAGCTCGGTCAATATTGTTAAATCTCTAATCATTCCATCCCTTAGCCACATCCCTTCCACGTACGCCACTGGATATACTAGTTTATACTTATTATTTATTAATTATTATTAGTTTATTACTATATACCAGTGGTTCCCAACCTATGGGCCGCGGCCCACTAGTGGGCCTCGGGCGGTGTGGAACTGGGCCGTAGACCATATAAACAATAAACAATCAATGCATCAGAGTCACATTAAATTGTTTAATTTGTAATTAAGTTGAATAATGTTATAATCTTAATAAACAATTGTTTTTTCAATTAATGATAACGTATATATATATATATATACGAGTATATACACACGTTACGTATATATATACATATATAATATATTCAGGTATACTAATAGTCATTAGTGGGCCTCAAAGATTTTTTTACAAAATTGGTGATCCGCACAACTAAAAAGGTTGGGAACCGCTGCTATATACGATTTATGCAGTCGAAGCGTGTGAACCATCCAGATCGCGATGAAAATCGTTTATTTAATCCCTTATTACGTATATCGGTTACGTCGGATTTCTAGGAAAACAAACGATTAATTGCAAACATATTATAATATAATATTTTTAATTTTATATTTTACAAGCATGTGCAACCTATATAATATAATAAAAGTATAAAGTAATAACATAATACACTTATGACGAGTGCAATAATAATAATTAATATACTCGTATACCTACCTAAATATCTAAGAATTAGAATAACGTGATTTGTGCGCGCGCGTCCGCGTAAACGAGGCCGTGTCGTTTCGTGACAGATGGAAAATATTAAAATTCGAAATTAATCACGACGGTTTTTCGAACACTGGCGCCTGAGATGGTGTCGTCGCCATTAGGGACGCGCGTCCCGACTGCCACGAAATTTCTACGACATAATATTATTATTCTCGATTCTGTATATTATTATATTAATATAGTGTATTAAGTTGAGTTCTGTTTTTCCCCCAGAGTCCTGCGCCCTGCGCGTATACAGGGTGATCGTAATTCGCATTACATTATAATATTTTGCGATCGATGAGTGTAATTCGTACATATATATTATAATGCGTATATACATCGACTTTCGAGGATAGTATTATTTTCGTATAACTATATTCTATATAATTGAGTCAAGTCTTATGCATATTTATATAATAAAAAGAATATATATATATTTAAACCCAACTCAATCTTTCCAAAACGAATTGTTTTCCCGATCACCCTGTATAGACAAATAGACGCGTATTATAATATTATATAATATATACCTATGCATATACGTATGTCTAAACGTATATGTGAAATACGAAACGGTCAATGATCCGACGACATGACGACGGCTATTTAATATTATTATTATTACTGAGACCTTCCGAAAAATATTCTAATATTTATATTTTAACCATAATATACGTTATTTTGATTTATTGTCACGGCAAAACCGATATCTTATATTATATATACAATATACATGTATATACGATACGCGTCTGGATCGTTTTCGGTCATGATGTAGATAAGTAAACACTTTAGCGCCTATAATATAAAATATACGTGCAACACGGTCGGCCAGCTTTAAAATCTAAATACAGTAAAATGTTATTTAATATTATTTATTACCTAACCAGCTAACCTATAAATGTTATGAACCTCCTATAGTCGTGAAATATTATAGTTAGGTACACAATAATATTATATAAGTTTTCTGCGACGCCCAAAATTTCCCACAAGACACTGACACGACTATCGTCTCGTTACGGGTATAATAACATACGTATATATATATTATAATATTATAATATCAAATCGTCGTAGCAGAGGGCAAGAAAATAAATCTTTGTCCGTTCGAAAATATTATTGTACTGTCATATTTGGATATGCATTTATAACGTAGATACTGATAAATGTAAAAATTTTAATCAATACATATTTAATTATCTGATAAACTTCGCTCAAAATCGTATTTCCGAATGTAATGAACTAATGATTTATCTATCGTCTTTATAGACCTGTATGTATTCCCTTCTTTAATAGTATCACCTTTTAACATTTTTAAATATTATTATTAAATTTATGATTTTTGATCAAAGCGATTATTTAAATTGAGTAGTTAATTCGAAATAAGTAAATTAAAAATAATATTATTATATTTACAGTATATTTCGATTGTATATACTTGTATGTATATCACATTGAAAAAAAAACAAATTATATAGATAAAATATTATTATTAAATTAAATAACTTTTATACGATCGTTCTTATAGCTTGAACCGGAATTTTAGACGAGGATTTAGTAAACGAGTATTATAATAATATAATTTATCGTTAAGATATAAATTTAGGAAGTTTGGCATCTCTTTATAAAGAAATAGAAAAAAAAATATATCATATTTTGGCAAATTTTCAATATAATATATTCGTACATTATGTCTTTTATACTATTATGTATAATTACAAATTTAAATATGGCCTCATCGTGAATTCATTTCGTATTATCTGATATTATGTACTCGTATAATATTATAGTATGGAGGGTTCGTCTCAAATAAACGGGATATGACTCGAATTCCTGTGCAGCCGATTCTAAAAAATTATCCGATTGATTCATATTCATATTAAAATATAATATACACTATTTGCATATAGTATGGTTCTAGTGTTTATTTTTTTAATTGAATAAAAACCAATAAACCATTATTACTTATTAGAGGTTTCGTATAAGAAGGAACTAACATGATTATATGCATGGTATAACATTATAAGGACACGATTATACTAACTGTAAATGTGTAAAATAAAATTCGTAAATTATACAAAATGATTGTGTTACAAAAAACTTAATATCATTATAATGCTAATATTGCACATAAGACATAACGCGTGTATTATAAATATAATCGTACACTTTTCGTATATATGCGAGTTTCCATAACGTGAATTATTCCGATCACTCTGTAGATAATAGGTATATTAACACGACAGGGATCAACCTACACGCAATTTATTTTACATGTATTATTAAAATATGTAAAATACACGAGACGAGTATATAGTATGATTAGTATGACTGTGTGACTGCGTGAAGTTTTGAATTAGGGATGAAAGTGAAACGTGATGCATTTTTTGTAGAACAACATAATGTCATAATATATATTTACAAGTATAAAAACGATATACCCTTATATCTATAAGTTATGATATAACAACTATAATCATAATATATTATTTCTACATTCTACTACATACTCTCGACGAGAATATTTTCAAGTGCATTTTAATGTAAATTGTATAATATACGTCACGTATATACTTTACAAGCAAAAATCACTTTTTATATATTATATATTATGACGTTTTAATTTTTTCCTTTTTAAACGTCACTTTCTTCCTAAGTATACTTTTAATTTTTATATATATTATATATTAATATATTATATTACTAATTAAATACATCGGATAATATTACAAACTTATTATCATATGATACCCATCGATGCTATTTTAAAAACGTACATTTCTAATTTTTATTTAAATTTTAAATTTTATGTTTTTCTTTTATCAGTCAAAATTAATAATTGATTTTCCAACGTCTTAAATATTGCGATGCTGAATAAATACATACTGGCTACTAGTCTACTGCGGCGTATTATTAATTATTATCGTATATATAAGTACAATAGTGTTATATATATATATTGTGTTCGTCTTAAAACACATAAATAATTAAAATTAAATATAACACAATTTATTTGAACCATATAACTTAATATGAAATTTTAACTTTAGTTTGGGAACCGCTGCATTTTGGTAATTTGATTTTTCGATATTTGTGCATGTATAATACGTTTAAATTTATAATAATTTAATAATATTATTCACTTATGCGTTCGTCATAATTTCGTATACTATAATATATAATAATAATAATAAATCTAATTATGTATATACGTTATACATATACGAGTATAATATCTTATACATTAGAGCGACTTCGTCGTCATATAAAATATAATCGTACAACAATCGTAAACAATTTTTATTAATATAATATATTTTAACGAGTGCTTCTAACTTTCCATAGATGTAGGCGGAACCGCATACGATGGCTTAGCGGCGGACACAGAAGTGCGGGAAACGCATAACCGGCCAATGGACTCGATTGGGAGCAAATATACTCATGGATTCTGCGCAGATTAAACTTCGCGTCAGAAATATTTATTTCTCCTATACTGTCGCCCACATTACCGACTTTTCGACATATCGTATTATTTTGGTAAGTCAATATACACATAACATATACATAAAATAATATTATTAATATTATTGCAGTATACACCCCCCCCCCCCCAAACAAGCTTTATGCTTAATGGGGAGTTGCAAACTTATAACTTTTATGTTTTGTTAATTATATTTAAAAAATTGTATTCTTGCTAAAATAAACTCTTATTATTATTATATACCTACTTACAAGTTACAGAGGGTGATATTTGCTTTCGTAAAATATATCAACGATAGTTTTCCGAATTTATATTGAATTAATATAGATGTGACGTCAATATTATAATATATCATATATAATAATATTTCGAAATATAATTCCATATTTCCATATTATGAGTATAATATTATAAAAAAAAACGTAAACATTATATTATGTTATTAACGAGTAACAAATGGCCAAGGGATTTGAACAATAATAAACGCATAAGACGTGTTCACAAATTATTACTAATTATAATAGTCATTATTCAAATAGATTATTTCTATAGTACGAAACTGTTTGACATTTTAAACGCAGATAATGCTCGAAAATTCGAAACTAATAATTGTCTATCGCGTCATGTATGTATATAATAATAGCTATAAGCACACATATGGTTATTGTCACACGAATGTTGCAACTATTATATTATTGTTTCGTGTTTTTGTAGTTAATTATCATTAAGTTCAATTATACGATTATATAATTATTTAATTATTATTCAATTATAATATTATTACCATTTAGATTTAATAAATATCTTATTAATTTTAATACGATAAATTTGAAACAAATTATTTTATTGATGTTACATGAAATTACAATAAATTAGTTACTTTTATTCCGTGTTTAAAATTGTTTTATAATATATTCATATCTGACTAATTGAGTTTTCAGCCATTGTTGATATTTAAGACCTGATGCATATGCTAATTTTTAGCTGCGGATACTAGCCAGAACACTAGATTTTTATGTCACGATGCGACGATTATACAGATAAGAATGATTCGATAATACTTTGCTTACTTTCAACTTAACAACACATGCTAAACTGATAAAAATCTATATTATTTTTTTTATGGTTTTTTCAATACTGCAAGTTTAGTATTTACAATAATAAATTATAAAATATAACTAATGTCTAAAACTAAATATTTGAAAAATTGTAAATAACTCCGATTATTTTCATATACTGCAGTATATAAGACTTGCAAGAATTACATTATAATTTTAAGTTTTTTCAAAAGAATGCAAAGTGCCAAAGTATGATTTAAAATATCTGTTTTAAACAAATATAGTTATTGATTATTCAAAATCATTCAACTCAATATAACTATAAAAAATATAAATTTATTTACTCAAATTATGTTATAATATATTAATGTAATATATATTATTATAATATTACTAATTTAATATCATCATTCATCATCTAAATTATTCTGCTTAGAAAAAGTAAATAATTATACACCACTTAGTATATACGAGTATAACATATAAAATGTTATCCATTTTAAACTATATTCGAACGTTTTAATGCATTATAACCGTTATAAGTTAGGACTTATTAAAAACTAACATTAACTAATAATTCATATTATATTACATACAGGGTGTTCGAAAATTCATGGAAGACACAAAGTCATAATACGACAACTTTAGATCATGTCGTATCTCCGTAATTTTTGTAAAACCATATTTCGATTATTTATATTATGTGTGCTCGTACCATTATTACCATCCATTAATCATTAAAATAAAAGTATATTATACGAGTATTATATTATGTATTAAAAATTATAATAATCGTTTTTTTTTTTTTTTTTTTTTACTAATTTTATATGTTAAAATTATTAATTCATTACAAATAATATAATATATATGTATTATAATTTATAATCACTATTTACAATATCCCAAATTAATACGAGACTATTATCATACTATATATATTATCATCCCTCTATGTCTATGCTCTATATACAATATTCGTACATTTCTGTGTCTGTTACGTTATATTGTCGTTATTATCTCCATGATTTACTTTCTACAACATATTTATATAGCCTAACTGGCACAGTAGCTGTGTTCACGTATATATGGTATATATAATAATAATATGGTTATTGGTATTAGTTAACTGAGCAAAGAGCTCTGCATCATATATAATACGACAGATTGACGCGTGGATCGAGTGTCGGGTTTCCGGCAGCTATAATAATCATTTTAAAATTTTAAAATCATTATTAATATTATCTTTAATATTATAATATATGTATTAATTTACTCTGATCGCACCATATGATACAAATCCAAACGCACTCGAGATAACAAAGAAAATACACATACTATATATTTATAATTTTTATCTTAGATTAATAATTCTATGAGCTTATATAATATAGTGTACGAAATGCTTATTATGTATTATTATATATTTCTAAAATATTAAAAGCTTTGTTTTTTGATGCAATACGACCAGACGAGGATATCCGATTTATGATATAGAATTATAAATAATATTTTTACACTGCTGTGCAAGCTCATATTTACACCAGTTCCAGGGATCATAGAATCCATATTTAGTATTATATTAGTCACATCATATAATATTATGATGTATTGTTCAATAGAATTAAATATTTCTATTCAATATGAAAACAAATTTACAAAAGAAATCCAAAAAATAGTCAATGTGATATACTAATTTTAGTAATTAATTGTATTAAAATGTATTCATTTGAATATATTACATTTTATTACAACGTCATATTCCTTTTAGTCGTTTTACTTTATTGTAATAAATTAATTTTTAATTTATATCAATTACACATATGTAAATAATATTTTTGTTAGTATAATTTTCTAAATTTAATATTCAAAAAATATTCTCTAAATTTGAATTGAAAAGTTGTATATAAAATTGATTTATAATATTATTTATCCTTTCCCACAGCTTGCATCACATCTTTTGAATCTTATATAATACAAGTTTAAACTAAACTAAGAGGTCCCTAAAAACTATAATGTTCTGGGCCCCCATTTCTCTAAATTAGGCCTTGCTGCTGTGCATATAAAAATACGATCTAAATATCCGAATAGGGGATGATGATGATAATGATGAGGATAATAATATTATATTATACGGTTTTTTGAAAATTTAGGACTTTACAATTTCTAACTAAATTTCAAAAAATATATTTTAAAGAAATAACTGAAATTAGATGTTCATAAAATAATATTAAGAAGTACGAATAATATATACCAATAAATCTTTTTTTTTTAAAAAAAAAAAAATATACATATATATACCTACTATGGCATTTAATTCTAGGATGTTATAATAATATACCTACATACTTTTTTTTTTTTTTTTTGAGTCGCTGTCAAAACTTTCAGATTTTTTTTTGTAATATTACTTATTCTTGTAAATTTTCATATTCTTCAGTGTTGACTGCGTTTTTATCAATAAAGCTGGATTCACGTGGTCAATGAACGTTTTGAAAAATCAATAATTTTTCGATCCTTTGAATATGAGAAATTACATATGAGTATGTTTTATCCTTGTATTGAAATATAATAATCCTCTCATTTTAAAATTTAGAGGTCATGACATCATTATATGAATGTTATCAAATGTTGATGGAGTCAAGTATAAAGTTGTTTAAAATCAGGTAGTATGCAAAATAAAAGCTACAAATATATATATATATATATATATATATATTTATTATACGAGTATTAAGTAATAAGCTTCATTCACTACACGAAGAGGCGAAGAAAAGTTTTGTAGAAAATACATAAATAGAGAATACATAGAAAATAAAATAATATATAATATAAATTTTATAATAGGTATATATATAAATATGATGTATCTTAAGACAAAACAGCCGAAAAGGGCTGATCATGTCTATATAGCTAACAGAATATACTTATTCTAAATATATTACAGTTAAAAATAACCCAATCAAAAAACGTCCAAAAGAAAACGTCCATGAAGTTGATTGTTTATCAATTTCAAATTCATTTACTAAAATATACACCAAAAGTTTTCAAATTCATAGCGAAAATTTGTAAATCTGTTTACGAGAAAAATGAAAAAAAAAACTCATGTGAATATATAAACTAATAAATATATTATGTTGAATTTACTTACCCCGCATTCAATATCCATGTTAGCCTGGATCGATTAATTTGGTAACCAACAAAAACTCGTAATTTAGAAGAGTTTATGCGAGTTGTTCACAAATCTATATAATTTTCATTTGTGAATTTGGCCCATCATCCAGCGAGTCGATGTAAACTGCGTTAATTTTGGTTGGATATATATTATATAAAGCTAATGATGGAATAATTGGACGCTAAAAAAGTGGACGAAACAATGTCACGATAAATAGAGAAACTTTTATTAGATGCATGCGTTATGACCTAAACACTATACCTACATATAAAAAATACACGAATAAATTTTAGGTTTAAAATAAATTGTATATTTATATATCGTTCAGAATAAGAAAAAACGCGATTAAACGATTTACATAATATATTCTGATATTCACATATTATTATAATGGTTACCGCTTTTGATTATGTAACGACAAAATAAATTGTTTCCAGAGTAAAAATTTTGCATTTCGACGAAATGGGCCCTGTATATCTATTATCGTAACATACGATTATACATATTGTACTCGTATATATAAATATACAAAATAATAATTATTATGAACATTTGTGCGTATGCCGCGATGCGATATCGACGGACAGACGCCCCTTCGGAAATGAATGGGCGGGACTTATGCGCGATCCGAAACAAGTGGCACACGTTTGGCCAGGGATCCCCGGAGTTTGTGTTACGCGTTGCAGCAGAGGACCGACACTCGGTTCCGCGAGATATTGTAATAATTGTCACGATATAGTGCACTTTACATAAATAACAATTATAAAATAGTTTATTATGCTCGTCCTGCAGAACCGAAATCCTGATCCTGTTCCTTCAATTAATAAATATTTCTGGCGGTTTTTCTGATTTTTCGCGCTGCGTTTGAGTTACGAATAAAACGCTTTTCTTGATCACGACACTATACAACGTTAATAATTACACATTCTCTTGGTACGAACCGTATCATCTTGGAATTAAATAACAACAATACAATATAAAAACAATTTTGTCTGCGCAATGACTAGCGACATAATCATGAACTGTTCGTCTAGACAATATCAACCGAATTACTCAGGTAAAAATTTTTATTTTAATAATTTTAAATTTCAATTTAAAACCTTGGTTATAATGGTTAATATTATACGTATCAAATATCCTATATCCTTAAAATATGCCTTTTTCGATTTTTAATTTCTTTTTTTTTTTTTAATAACTTGTCTATTTTTATTTTTACAACTTAAATAATATCACACGACTATCACAACTACACTGATGGTTCTGGTTATTGGTAATGCAAGCATTTATAGCTGTTCGATTATTTGTTTTATACCTACCTCAATAATACAAGGATTTAAATTAATAATAATGTAATAAAATACTTGTGAGATAATTTTGGTAAATTTAACAACAATATTATATTGTATTATGTACTATACTTAGGTACATATTATGTTATAGCAAATTAGTTATTAATAAAAATGCGTATATATAATAATATCTACAAATACAACGTAAATAATATAATATATTTCTCTATACTGGACATAATTTGTTTACACTCGGACCTTATAGAGATGGTACCTAATGCGTAAAATATATTATAAAATGATTTAATGTAGTCGAATAAGCTTTTACATTTTTAATTATTTGGACTTGATAATATTGATAGTCGTTATTTTAATAAATTTATGTTAAGTATTAATATTATTTACACAATAATTCAATTCAATAATAATAATAATAATAATAATAATAATAATAATAATATATATATATATATATAATATGTATAATGTATGTATGTTACCGTCTTACGGGCAAAATGCTTTTTTGTCCTTAGGATTTTTCGTTTAAATTAATTGTTCAAATAGTCATGGTTAGATTTATTTATTTACTAACATATACTAAGGAATTGTGATCATTTTTTATTTTATTTTTTCGTATCTATAATCTATTCATGTAGATTTAACAGAACTCATACTTAAAAAAAAAATTTTTTTATAAATCACAACTCAAACTATTTCATGTTATATGTTATGCCTCATACTCATAAAGTCATAAGTTATAAATTTATAAATTATAAGTAACGATTATAATCCAATAATAGTTTATTTTCTCGTTTATATATGTTTATTGGTTTACAATTATTATTTTACACATACACTAAATAAGTAAAATAATTAACAAAATTAATAATTATAAAAAAAACGATCGAACGCATAGAAAATATAGTAAAATTTTTTTTAAAACGTTGTTGGCGATATTTTTATAATTGATATAAACATGACAACATAGCAGCATCTATATAGAAGAGTGTAATAAGAACATAAACACATACAAATCTAATGTGTATTTGTCAAAATTTTAAACAATCAAAATTAACTCTGGGTTAAAAAGACCTTTTCTAAAATTTAAAAAAAAAAATTTCAAATTAAAATATTCATATCAACGTGTTATATAACGTGTTTATTTTTGTGTAATATTATGTGCAATAATTTTAGCAGCCCCGCAAGAAATGTTTTCTAATTATTGCGGTTTTAGTTTTTAATTTTTTATTCGCAACATTATATAATATTACACGTGGAAATTTAATAATAGAAATAATAAATACATTATAAAGAATTGTTTTTCGCATCGTTTACTGTGTTGTCTGTACCTACCTATATATATTTTATTATTAGAATTAATTGTTTGTCTCAAATCGAATAATTTCGTACCTATTTTAGTAATAACTTTTAAATTTTCGTCTAAAAAAAAGTATAAGTTATTAGTATAATAAATTATAATCCTTGTTAAAAATGTGTTTGCTTTACAGTAGTGAAACAAGAATGCACGACCACGAGGATCGCGACGTCAGTGTCCGCGGGCTCAATTCAGGACACGTCGTCGTCTTACTGGACGCCCGGCATCACCACGGGACAACTGGTGACGTGCGTGGTTGGCCATCCGGCTGAGAGCACAACATCCTCTTCGTCGTCCTTTGTGGACGACGAGTCTGCATCGTACGAGGACATCACATACAACAGTTACGGACCGTCTGCCGTAATCGGTCTGCAGGCCGATTACAGCGCCGGCATTTACCATCACTCTCTGCAGCATCACCAACACCAACACCAACATTACAACCACAGCGGCGACGGAGGTTATTATGATGGTGTCGGTAGCGCTACGGGTTACCATCAACAACAGCACGTACTGCATGGTTACGATGACAAACCGCCGCCGTACGACAACAACAATGCGGCCGATGCGTGCGACATGAACTCGCCAGCCGTCAACAATTACAATGACAATCCTTACACGGTGGTCACAGTCGCGACCCAGCTCGATAGCAGACCAACCGCAAACGTTCAACAGGTTAGAACTGGCCCACAGTCTCTTCATAAATATTTTAATTTGACGGTGGAAAGACATAGTCATATGACGATGAGGAGGTGAATTCACGCTCCAGCGTTTATCACGTAACGTTTAAACGTTAACCAATCAGAGGCGAAATAATAAATATTGATAAAAGTGCGAATTGATTATAAAATGCTGAAATAATTCAACTTTTAAAGATAACGTTACACGCTACATGTTAAACGCTGAAGTGTAAATCCTTTACCATGTATTTATCTCTTGTAAAATAAAACGAAAGAGTTTAATTTTTTAAAACATCCATTTATAAGAAGTTTACAACTACGAATAGTAAAAAAATATGTGGTCGTCATTAGAATATTAGATGGAAACTTTTATATATTTTCGCTGTATAATATTTAACTTAAAATTTTGCAATTTTTTGTGTTCACATTTAATATACAATCGACAGAACTATTAGATTTATTGGCACGTTTATCCGTTTAAATTTAAAGTTTTATTTTTAAAACAATTATATACTCGTATTCAATATATATATATAATTTATAATAATATGTTAGGTATATATATTATTATAAAATAATATATGTGCTATTTTTTGTATAATATTATAAAAATTAAATATAGAATGTTACATAAGTTTCGAATAAATTAATTATATACTACTAAAATGTTAAATTATACTTAAATGAATATGTTATTGCGATTTTATCCATCATATTTCGACTTTTTTTAAATAATATTTTAATCCATAGTTCCATACATTATATTTAAAAAACGAAATAATAGAGAAATAATTTTACTGACTATATATGTACATGTGAGTTATAAAAATTATTCGTTTTCTTATATAAACTTTTTATATCTTAAAATAATATAAAAATAAAATGCGTACCTATTAATCTAAATCTTTTATATGAAAGATTTGGTATGTAACGGAAATGTAATATAAGTAATATTTTATTATTCTACATAATATGCTATATTTTATGTACGAGTATATACGAAGAAGAATTAATAAAATTGTTGTAAAATAAAAGTCTATTTACATAGTAGGAATAATAATAAAACTTGTGATTTTTTTTTAAAGCTAATATTCTCACGAAATTTCCAAAAAAATATTGTCATTTTTAAAATTCATTAGGTATTTAAAAATTATTTCACAATATCTTTGTGTTGAAAAATTTCTAAATTTACTTAAACTGATTTAAATAAAAAGCATAAAAATGAAAAACGATGAAATTCCAATTTGTAAATTCTTTTAATTTTCATATTAAATATTATAATTTTTATTTATTTTTGCAGTCCGCGCAATATCATATTTTACACCAAAACAACAATAACAACAACAACATGGACAACGACAACAAACTACACGTATCAATGTGCGGAACTTCGGATTCCGGGGTACCAGTGCCGGTGGTGCGCGTGATCAAGCGGAGGAACACGGCCAACAAAAAGGAACGGCGACGTACGCAAAGCATTAACAACGCGTTTTCCGATCTTAGGGACTGCATACCTAATGTGCCATCCGACACCAAATTATCCAAGATTAAAACGCTCAGATTAGCCACGTCGTATATCAGCTACTTGATGACCGTGTTGGACAGTGACGACCCGGAAACGGACGGTTTCAAAGCCGACCTGTCCGCACACACAGCGTCCAAGCGGTCAACCGTGGCACAGGCACAACAGTCGGCCACAACGGCGACAAACGTGACAGCGTCCACTTCGCACGTGAAAACCCAACAGGTGTGTATATCGACGTTATTACGGCTAAAAATCTAAATTAAACCTTCATTATTTATGTAAATTATCGTACTAAACTACTTAAAAATTAAATATAATATAATTAAGGCGCATGCGACTTTATTTAAAAGTCTAAAAAAACATCCATTTTTTTTTATAATGTACCTATATAAATGTTTACGTATACTTTTACCTATTTATTTTCAACTGAATGTCCGAATATATCGTCCTAAATTGGCGAAATTGTATATAATAAGAGGCGGAAAACGATTTTGAAAAAATTTTAAATATAGAATATATAAATTCCATACGGAATATAATATATTTACCTACATAATAATTAATAATATAATAATATATAAAGTATAATAAAGTGTTCTCATTATAGATTATCGATATAAATACTTGTATTTTCCATGTGAAAAACTATAAAACCCGAATAAATCAATAAACTATACTGATCAATCTAATTATATGAATTCTATATACCATGAGATGCATCTATAGAATATTTTTTTTATGGGTACGTGCGCCGAACCACTTGAAAACTATGGGTCGACAAACGATTTACGGTCGTGGCGTAACGCGTTTTATAAAAATAAACTTTATAATAACGTCTAATGACGAGGATTATTAGCTCAAATATAATATTATAATTATTATGCGTAATATATTCGTTATATTATATAATAAACTATAAACGCATAAAATATAATTTTGTTGTGATCTCAGTATGGGAAATTATAGATCAGACCAATCGGCCATAATCGAATTATCGCGAAAACGACACCCCGCTGTTTTATAAAAGCTATATTATAAACCTAGTAATGGGTGTGAGCCTGTGATATAGATTAGGTATATAATAGACGACCATATTATAATATTTTATAAAGCCAATATACTCGTATTAATCCGTTGTGGACTTGTGGTCCACTCTATTATATTATTATAATATTACTCTAAATAAATGCATATAATAACGCTACTATATATTTTTCAATTTATTTACGAATTACACGCGCGAAATATATCATAAATTCATTACATATTATATAGATACCGCAGTGAGTAAACCGTAACCGCGGTCGAAACACTAACTCAATTATACTACGCGTAAATAACGGTGTTATAATTGTATTAGACAAATATAAAATAATATACGCACTTACGTCAGACACGCGACGCTATTTAGAAAGAAATAATATTATATTATAATAACCGCGTCGAAGTCTATTATAATCGTTTTAAGCGCGATGCGAGGGGACGGTTGACGTAGGGTTATCGTCATAATAATATTGTTGGGGTTAAATATTTTTATACATTGCGCATTACATTAAAACGCTAAATTTATATTATACGGAAACGTCGACTGCGAAATAATTACACCCCAAAGGATTCATTTTTTAAATATTTATAAAAATTAGGTATTATAATATAACCAATACTCTACAATGTAGGATATCAACAGTGATATATGTAACAGATTTACCGATACCACGGTTAAAGTAGTATACTTAGTGTTCTAAATTAATAGTCCATTATAGAAGTCCGTATAAAAACTCGAATAGCTTGAAAAATATATAATATTTTCTTGAAATAATTCAAACTTGTAGACTAGGATTTGTTCGACATTATAATATCATTATGACCGAGGTTAAGATAAACCACGGTTCATATAATATCGTAAAAAATATTAATTTGTATAGTTAATCACTTTTAGATTCTGAGCGAAGCGAAGAATGTATTGGTTTTACAATGATGTGTGATTATTTTTTGTTTTTTTTTTTTTTTTTATGTCTGTGTACAAAAATACTACCCGAAATAATGCTCCGATTTTCATGAACAGGGTATGTTTCCGGTAGCAAAGTGGATGTAGTTGGTACTTTACTTAGGTCATTTTTTGAATTTCTCAAAATTGACGCTATGCGGTAGAAAAAACGGCGAAAAAATGACGAAAAAACTGCATTTTTCGCGAAAAATGAAATTTCGACGAATTCGATTTCTATATTTCACGATAACTCAGGCAATTTTTAAGATAGAGACCTGAAATTTTTTTTGGATGTTCACATAGCTACTATATATATGTGGTATAATTTTGGAACCGTTACATTAATTTTTCTCCAAAATATAGGACTTTGAATATTTCGTAAAATTCACGTTTTTACGTATATAATGTGTGATAAAATTGTCAATTTTGGGTATTTTAGTCTGAAAATTTTACTGAAGTATACTTACATATTACTTAACATCATACTAAAATATTAGAAAAATCCATTGTTCAAAACGAAAATCTTAGAATCCATACGTATAAATATTCTGAAAACACTTTCACTACCCGAAATAACCCTTCCATTTTCACCAATAGCTAGTTTCAGATGTAAAAGTGGATGTAGATGGTACTTTATTTGCAAGCCCGTATCCAGGGGGGGTTTAGGGGTTCAACCCCCCCCCCCGAAATTTTTAAAGTAGTTTTATATTTATAATATAACAGACTAACTACATATATAACTACGTATAATATAATCATTTATTTTTACTTCATATATTAAAAATTTTTAACCCCCCCCCCTCCGAAAATCGATCCTGAATACGTGCTTGTTTATTTGGGTCATTTTTCGAATTTCTCAAAATTGACTATAGGCGGTAGAAAAAACGAAATTTTAACGAATTCAATTTCTATATTTCACGATAACTCGGGCAATTTTTAAGTTAGAGACTTGAAAATTTTTTTGGGTGTTCACATAGCTATTATATATATGTGGTAAAATTTTAGAACCGTTTTTAAATTTTTTTACTAAATATAGGACTTATAGCTGTTTTAAGTTGATATTTTTAGTTCAAACGAAAATTATAATCTGACTGAACTTCGCTCAGAATCGTTTTTTCGAATGCAATGGTTTATCATTGCATTCAAATTCTAAGTAAAATTAAACGCTATGATCCGCACACCTGTATCCTGTGCGGCAGGAGTATCAGCTCTTTTTTTAAATCACATTTTTTACGATCGCTAAACTTTAAAACTTTTTGAAAAATAAAATTTTAACTAAATTATAATATTTTTTAGTTTCACACACCATATTATTATATATAAGCTAATATAAATTTGATTTTAATATTATTCGTTATTTATTTTATATATAATAGATGCCACTGGTCACACGAAACCATATGGATCCGACGTGTGATGACCAACACCGAATGCACCCTGAAATGCATCACGTTCAACACCGGCACAAACGGACCAAAGGCAGGACCGGTTGGCCACAGGACGTATGGGCTTTAGAACTAAAGCAGGAACAAGTGTAATAATATACACAAAAGTTGGCCGAGTGGGGGTGACTGCAGTTTCGTAAACGATTATTGTGTTTTTATTATTTATATGTATCGTTCAATAATTCTTAAAAAACGAAAAATAATAATTCGTATATTATATACGAATAGTGTTCATACGTTTCCTAGGGTCCTAACTTCTCTTTCATCTCTCAGAGAGTATTATAATATATGAACTTATTTATCAAATTGTTAATGCCCGTTGTATATTATAAATAACAGAAAATATTTGTATATAAGATTATATAATAAGTTAAATTAATATTGTTATAAAATTATTAAACGCGCACATGATAAAATTTATAAAAAAAATTCCAAAACATACAGAGCGTGTGAATATCGGGCTAACCATATTTATAACGTGAAATTTCGATCACGCGATAAATTAATAATATTAAATATTAATGTCGCGTAGAAATGGTAGGATTAACTGGGTATTTAAATAACCCTTCTCTATACTTGGGCTTATTATTTAGCGTAGGTTTTTACCTTTTAGCTAATGTAAGATTTTAATAAAAAAAAAAAAAAAAAAAACGGTATCGCGCATAATTTGTTGTATGTAAATACAATATAATATATTTTGAATTTTATAAAAAAATACATCCCCCTCGTCCTTTTTATATAAATAAAATCCCGATATCGACTATTTCCTTATAAGGGATCATTTTATTAAACCATAAATTATTTATTATATAGATAACCGAGAGAAAAAAGATTGGATATTTAAATATTTATATAATTTTTTTGTTTTTTCGTGTTTTTTTAAAAATATATTTGAAGTGTAGAGTTTTACCGATCATTACACGCATAATATATATATATATTAATATTTATTATTATTTTAGTCTTAGTACATTATAATAAAATGTTTTATATAGACGTGAGCAATAACGCATATATTACGGAATTCGTATAGAATTTAAATAATAAATTGTATAAATTGTTTTCGTTATGTAATATGCTTAACGTATACGGAGTGATCATAATATTAATAGTACTTTACGAAAATTTAAAAACAACGGAAATATTTTGTAATTACTAATTCTCATTTTTTTCTTGTTACAAAATTCTGATCACCCCGTATACGCGCATACATCTTATTTGGGTGTATACACATACTATTATAATATATATTAGTGATGGGCAACTGATAATATTAAATATTGTAAATATTACAATTATACAGAATATATGTAAAATAAATATTAATATAATTTATGAAAATAAAGATTTTATATAATAATTTATGATATATGGCCCGCAAGAGTTTAAAATTTAAAAAAATGGCCCTTTATTAACTTTGACTTACCCATCCCTGATATACGAGTATATTATAATATAGATTAATTATTTATTATTATTATTTTCGACAAGTTATTATAATATACATTTATGCGTTAATTTTAGTTTCTGATTAATAGATAAAGTGTACAAATAATAAATTTAAAATATGTATAACAAATTATACAAATATTATACGTATATATAATATAGTATATTAAATATATTATTTTATTTATTTCGTTATTAATTATTGTGTTTAACAAATGTTTTACCCATATAGTGCAACCACCCGATCTTTTTCCTATGTGCATTATTTCTATTTTTTAATTACTTAACTTAATCAAGTCTATACCTATAACTTAATAAAAAATAAAAAATCCAAATAATTTTATTTGCGACTCCGATTATTTCAATTATTAATCATTTTCATATTTTAAAGTGAAATGAACTTTTTAAATTTGGAAATATTCGAATCATATTATGTGGCTATTCGAATATATAATATTAATTACCTATAATATTTTGGTTTTTAAACTTGGCATTTATTATTCCTGAATAGGTCGATAAATATAGTTTTTACGAATAAATTTAGCCCCGATGTAGGTAAGGGTACAGCAATACTTGGTTAAGATTGAATTTATAAATTATTTAAAGCCTATAAAAATTTACGATACGTATTTTTATTTTTTGTTTGTTACATATAAAATATAGTCTATTAGGGTCTCGGAAACACAAGCGTAATAATGAATATAGTTATTGTGTCTGAGACGACAGTAATGTAATCTACATATATTCGTGGAGAAGAAAAAACACACGATGACGTTTAGTAACAAACTAACAACCTTCCTCATTAGAAATAGTAATACATATCCGTGATCCTTATCCACAATGAGGAGCTAATAATAATAATATAATCGTAATAATACGAACAATAATTTAAAGTATTGAAAATATTTTTAACGAACTCGCCATCCCTTCGAACATCACTACGTACATAACCTAACGTATAAATACTCGCACCGCGCTCAAGATTTATAAATGAAAATCGAATACTGCAATACATAATGTGATTAATGATATATTTAATAATTATATACGAGTGTTATTCGAATTTATCGAAATCGTGTTTTTCACATTATATGAATATACATTTTGAGACGTAGCCGAAAATACGCACATTTTATAATATTATAATTTATAATCATAAAAATGAAAAATCAAATACATTTCTGTTTTCTCTCGACTTAACGTGAAAATTATAAAAAAATATTCCTTCACTATAAAATGTTTGTCTTAAAATTGAATCAATAAAATGTATAACATATAAGTATATGTTAGCAGATATATACCTGCTCGTCGTTCGACTTATTATTTATGGTAAAAAATTGATATTTGCACTTTTGCAGCTCGAGTTTTTTTATATTACCCAAACCTAATTGCAATATTTCGGTCATTTGAACGTTTCATTTGACATACATTTTGCGTTCGCTTCTATATAATTCTGTTCAATATTTATATTCATGGGTATAGATTTTCATATAGTAGAAAATGGTCAACCCGTCGCATAGTGTTTATACCACGGTATACCGTATAATATACCGTGGTTTATACTGTAGGTATATAATATTATAAGTACAATAATTTCTATTAAATTCGATAATGAAATATAATATATTATTATTATTATTATGAACTACAAAAAATACTGACTACGCTACACAGTTTTTTTTTTTTTTAATTTTATCTGGTTCTTTTTAAATATTTTTTCTCATTTCACATTATTTAATCGTATTTAATATTATTGTAATATTATAATATCACGCGGCGATAAAACGAAACCGATTATCGATTCTACGCAACGTGAAGTCGCGTCGTCGCAGCAGCCGTCGTGGCTACCGGTGAAGCGTGTTGTTGTTGTTGTTGTTGTTGCGGTTGGTAAGACGCGCTCCTGGCGTCCCGTCGGTACAGCACCGCCTGACGGCCCAATCGCGGCTGTTGCAGCCGGGCCATGGGCTCCCGACCCAGACGCGGCGAGTATGGCCGGGCAATGTTGGACTGTCGGCCCAGACGCGGTGAGAACGGCGGCGAATACGGTGGCGATCTGACCGAATGCCGTGGGGAGAACTCCTCTTCTTCCTTATCGCCGTTCTCAGACGACGACCTTCCGATTCGCGCGGTCGGCTTTATCTGGTTGTACACTGAAAACACGAGTTATTTTTTTATAATTTATACGAATACGAGTATAGCAAACAACAATAATTGATTAATATTTTGTACAGTAATAATAATTAATTACTGTAATATTTGTATATAAACTCAATTGCCGACTTCGGTCCCAACTTATTTATTATCTACTTTAACACCCCAAATTCACCGGCCCTGGTGTTCAAAAGTAATAGTAATAGAGTATATTATATTATATAATATACCATATACGACCACGAGAAAACATATTTCGAAATTTCACTTACAGCATGCGGATAAAAAAACAATAATAAATACAACGGATCTGCACGGTCTCGGAAAGGGAAAAACACGTCGCAGTTTTAATAATAATGAAAATGACCAACAACGCGATTTATCTATTCATAACGATTTGTTATTTTTATATTTGCGCGTGCGATACTGCGTATCATTACGTATATATTATATTATAGATATGACATGTTTATTCATATAATGACTTTAAACTAATGTTTTGTGTCGCGTCGTGGTTTCCGGAACAAGAGACACACTCAAATTGTAACACCGCCCCCGAATTTCGACACTATATATTGCAAAATACGGACGACAATAATAATTAATCATGTTTGTGTGCGTATGTTATTATTATTATTATATTATTATATAGTTGACAAATGACGACGTTTCGGTAAATCTGCGATAACCTAACCTACCCCTCCCCCCACCACCAATAAGTATATGCTTATGGTAGTTAACCGCCCCCAAGCCCACGTGCGGTCGTTTCTCGGTGAAATACAACTCGCATTATATTATACTATTATTATTATTATTACATAGTATAATATAATATTGTACGTCTTATACACGCACAGGATGATCGTGTTACAAAAATAACAGAGATGACGTTAAAAACGAATGTTAGACTCGTGTCGAATCCCCGTGATATACAATCCGTATATATATTATATATAATATTATTATAATTATATTTATATTTATTACGTAACGCAAATTATATTATGGAAAATAAGAACCAACAATCCAACATGCAATAATATGCATCTTAAATTATTCCAGATATAATATTACCTCTAAGATTTTGAATCGACCTAAACGACCAAAAGTTTTTGAGTCATTAATTTTTATTTTAAAATTAATAATATTATAATATAGTCTTCTCATTTCGTATATAATATACATAATATAACAATACTTAAAAGTAGATACATAATTACATAATATTATAAACAATAAAATTATAGAAATTAATGAAAATAAAAATATTAAAATCGAAATAGGTCCTATATAAGTGAAAGTCAGAATGGAGATTAATATTATAATATTAGTTATATATAGATTCATTAGAAACTTATTCCTCATCCCCTATCCTGCAAAACTATGTAAATATACCTACCCTAAGTGTAATTTTTATTCATATCATATATTTTAGTAATATAATATATGTACACACATTTTTTATCATTATTGCTTCGTAATTTATACAAAATATTTATTTTAATATTATAAACTTCACGAGGAACGCATTATTATTTATTACTGGTACAATATAGTGTTTAACTAAAATATTTAAATATTAAAACACGATATTATATTATAATTATTATATGTAATTTATTTGCTGATTCGTTTCATATTATAAATTTTATATTTATTATTCGTATAATATTATATATTTAGAACGTGGCGTGATAACGATTCTGCAGATTTGATGATAATTAACATACGGTATAACGACGAGTAGACGAGGGTGTGGTTACAATAACAGTATAATATTGTTTTTGTATATTATAACATTTATAACATACGCAGCGATGACGCGTAACAATATTTTAATATATCAGATCGATGAAACGAGGGTGTGAAATAAAAACAAAAATGAGCGTTGTGACATGTGTTATTCACTTATTGTATATAATATATTATTAATTATTATGTAAATCTTTTGGTAAATAACTAAAGACTCGCTAAAGATTCACTCTACAATTGTATACTCGTACTCTAATTCTATGAGAGGTCATGTCACGCCCAAATCTTACCCTTTCTCTATCTTATATATACAAAAATATCCGTAATATAATATAAGCCACGAAATAACAAATTGTACAATACAATAAATTGACATCAGATTATGTTATGTCATACCACATTATGGATACTCCAATATACTTACAACTTACATAATACATAGAAACCGTTTTCATAACAACACTTATAAAATGATTTTGGATACGCCACTGATATTCTCGTATAACAATATTATTAATACTCACTAGTATTTTCGATGATCGGTACGAGTATATAGGGCGCATTCTTAATCAAGTTTGATACGTCCGTTTGTCCGGCCGCGGTTAACTCGTCCTGCGGCGCGATCGGTGCGACGGCGCTCGCGTCCAAGAACTGTTCGCCGGCATTGAGAATCGTGCCGTCCAACACGGACTCGCCGCCGCCACGTCGTTTCTTACGGCCCAACCGTGGCCCAAACCATATGTTTCCACTGCTCGACTGGGTGGTGCCGCCACGCTTGTCACCTCCAAACAATAAAACCGGAGATTCACCGAAGTCCCCGTAATCGTTCCACGACAAGTCCAGGGGCCTCTGTTGCGACACGCCGGACCTATAGTGATCCGTCAACTGATCTAAAAACTTTTGCACATCTTGCAAATCTAAATAAAAATAAGAAAACGGGGTAAGTAATATTTATGTTCCATTATTACATATTAGTATTCAAAAAAGTAATATTATCATTCGGATGTATTGTCTACTCGTATAATAATCATAGTCCACCAAAAACATAATATACATCATTTTTTTTTTTTTTTTAATAAAGATCTAAAACTTTGTTAAGAATAAATGAAACGTATTTCCTTTGAAGATCCACTGTCGTAATTTTTTTTTTTTTTTTTACTTTTAAGTATTTACGAATTAATGACTATTAAAATTTTATTGGTAATATTGCGACTTGGTATATTTTTATATATAACTTTTAAATGTAACAAAAGAAAATTGACTTTAAAATCGTCCATCAACCAAAATATGTCTGTTCGTATCGAAATTTGTTTTGTGGCACAACGCCTGAAATAACAATAAAATCGATCTAAACTTATGTGAATGTTTAGTTGCATCAATAAGGTTTTTGAGGAGTTTTGCGACCGCGAAAATATACAATTCCTACCAGTTAGCGATGGTGTATTATACAATCAATGGTCAAAAATAATTTTATATTTGATACATTTTCTGTTTTAAAAGAAAATTTCATGTTTTCGTATTAATTACTACTTAAACTTATTAGTGATTACTGATTATTAATATTTTGTACTTTATACCTTTATATTATATTTTAATTGTGAAAACTAAAAAATCATTTTTCACCATGTATATTACTGCCATTTAATTGTTTTTTTATATAACGTTATTATCTAAATTCTAAATTTACCATAATCACATAAAAACATAAAATATGATAAACCAAAAATAATTTTACAAATTTTCAACATATTTTTATTTTATTTGTTGGCAACCATGAAACAGTTCCAAACATTATGATAAAGCCGGCTCCTTATCAGTTAATACTATTTTTCATTATAATGTATTTTATTAATATTGCACGTGAATTTTAAATTTTAAATTCGGTTGTTTGAGTCATAAATTTACATTTTTAATTAGTTCATGGTTTATAATTTTATATGATAAATTGTAAATTAATATTTTCCAATTGATTATTTGACTAGCTTAAGAAAAAAAAATGGCAGATTTATTCAGCAACACCAACGATAGTTTTAACTTGGATGGGTCCAGTGGTTCTGACAAACTAAAAGCTGATGAAATACAAAAAGTTATAATGATCGAACAGCAGAAAGCTCAATTAAATGCACAAGTAAAACATAATTTGAATCAATAGTTTAAGGTTTAAGTTTAATTTATTTGTTTTTGTTTTAGATACAAGAAATCAGTGAAATATGTTGGGAAAAATGTGTAGACAAACCATCAGCTAAGCTTGGAGGAAAAACAGAAGTATGCCTTACAAATTGTGTGAAACGATTTTTTGACACTTCAGTTGTTATCGCACACAGATTTAATCAATTGCTCCAAAGATCCAACTCTGGTTAGGCAAATATTAATGTTTTGGTTTTTTTATTATATATAAATATATATAATTATTATGTAGTATTTAAACTAGGACTTGTTATAAATTGTATGAAATATTAAATTTTTCAACTTTAATTAAATATTTTTCATTTAATTTATATAACTTACTAGTTTTTATGTCATGTACATACCTAGTTTGAATAAATTTGCCAAGTATAATATTAAGGTTCATTATTATGTTATAGTATAAATGTTGTATCTGTATTAAAATATAAACATTTTTTTTTTTTACTTATTCCTTGATAAAAAGCCACTTTTTACTTTTATTAAATAGGTATTAGTTATTAAATGTTAAAAATAATTATATTTTAATAAAAGCAATAAATTAATTTTATCTGTATAATCTACGAATCAGTGTCGTATATAGGGAAAGGCACGTATAGTGAAATGTCAGGTTATATTTTAATAATTTTAATAGGTATTTAGTTTTTAGAATTTTCTAATTAACAATGATCTAACAAATTTATAATTACCTACCTTATTCATTGTGCTTTATATTATTATTTATTATAAAATTATAAATATTTAAAAATATATAAAAATTATATTTACATAATATTTTTTTAGATATTTATAATTTTTACTATTGACTGTACCTACTCTTATCATACATTATTATTTATTAATTAATAAAAAATTAGTACATTGAGAAAATAATTTTTATATAGGCCACTGTTACTAATAGTTCACTGTAATAAACAGTAAATTATTAATTATTAATCATATTCCAAATATTACAAAGTATAATTAATTTATTATAGATAATTAATAATTAGGGTTCGGATTTAAATGTATTAAAAAAACCAAAATATGTAAATATATATGTAATAAAAAATTGCTTTATATGTGATAAAAAATTTAAAATATGGAATATAAAAATATTACAAAAAAACTAAACAAAATTATTTTATAAATGACATTATTCATCTTGATATTGAACTTGAAAGCAATGAAATACCATATATATGCTCAAATTGTCAAAGTTAAATGATATACGATTTGGTCGTAACACAGATTTGTACCGACTAAAGGATTTATCAAGATCATAAATGTCGAACTATAGTCGACCGTAGATTACAGTTGATTAGTTCAATAATTGGTATTATTTTATTTACGTACTTTTGGAAACATGGGAAATTATTGTCTGTATTGAAAAATACAATCGTATATAATTATTAATAAATCTTAAATGAACAAATTGTCAAAATATGTATTAAAAAATGGCATTATTGAGAAATATGTAAAAATATGTACTTAAGGCAAAATATGTAAAATAAAATATAGTTCATTACATTGGAAATCACTTGAAACGAATTTATCACTTACCTAAATTACTTTATCAAGTCACATTAAAAATATGTATTTACATATAAATCCAAGCCCTACTGAATAATATACGAATAACTAAAGATGAACATAATATGTTAGTATTTTGTTATCCTACCAATGAATAGGTATGTTAATATGTGAGTTATAATTAGAATATGAAAATAATATATACTTACAAAGAAAATTTAATAACAGTATTTGAGTATATTTTTATAATAAAACATTTAAGTATTAAAAATAAGTAATAACTTATATTTTATTTAATATTTAATTATCAAGTTGGTAACCATTCTAAATATTTTAATATGGTAAAATATTAATTAATTAATTCAATTATATATATATAGATACAAAAACCAAAAATAGATAATCGGTTTTAACAAAATAATTTTTCTCAATTTCATTATAATGAACTAATGAAAAGAAAAGGTACTGTTATACTATTGTATAATTATTTATTTTATTTAATGTTAATTATATTTAATTACAATAAAAATTTTTTTTTAAATATTAACATTAAATACTTACATAGAATTAGTTACATTTGTTTATTTACTCTATTTTATATTGTTGTAAATTGTAATATTTAATTGTCCTTATAAAAATGATTAGGTTAAATGTATAAACATAAAAACTTTATTTTAAATTTATAATTTGATTTTTAATTTGAGTAAACATATAATTCTCAATACTTACCGTTTGAAATGCTCGCATTTACCATGATAAGAGAACACGCAATAAAACACAAGTAGCAAGCAATACACATTTTGAATATTTGTTGATGAAATAAATTGTAGACGACTATGACTCCGACTTTTATAGTTGGGTCATGGATGAATTAAACTGAAATGTTTTTGAAACTTACAAATCCTTTTATACTGGAAAGGTACACCTCTTTGACAAAACAAAACAATCAATTCCAATTTGTTCGCAGAAAAAAACCAGTGACAACTGCAGAAATACTAGAACAAATACAATAAATTTGTATTTGCTTACGGCAGAGGGGTATATTACTCTTCCGAGATTTTAATTTTATCATTTATTTGACACTTTTCTAATGTTGGTTTGAGAAACATCCTTTTTTATTTATTTTTCACGCGTTATTATAATTTGAATACAATCCTGCTATAAATTATAATATTATATAATAAAAAATAATAAGGAAACATAAAAAAATTGTTTAAGTTATTTGTAATTTACCTATGTGCTGCATCTATACGTTAAATTATATTTGAAGCTAATAATAATAACCGAAAAAACTAAAAATATATAATCATATTATTATTATAATACCTACCTTAAATGTAAATCGTAATTAAAAATTAAATATTAATTAAAATCTATCATTTAGGTATTTATACGTAACTGGACTATAATACGTATGCTAATTTAGACTCAGTAGTTACATTTTAATACATTTTAATTAGAAAATTAAATTAAACTGTACAATTAATTTTGAAAAAAATATAATATGCAGTTCACTACGTTATTTCGTATAACTGAATTATATAGTAAGTATAGTGACGTCACGTCGTCGTCACCGTATAGCAAACAATTAATCTTTGTCCGTTGAACATATTGGAAAATCGCTACCCCTTATACTTTGCGTTTATTTTGTGCGAAACTTTGAGGAAATTATATTAAATATTTAAATCGCTTATTGCTAAAAATAATATGAAGAAACAAGAAACGATTGTCAGTATTGTACCCGTTTGTATTCGTTTGTAATCTTTAGCGTTTAATTTAAAGTTGATACATGTTTTTGCGTGCACCCATTAATATAAAAAGTAACCCAATCGATACGACTGTTGGTCTTGGTATTATAATAATTAATATTATACGATTTATCTTGCATAAGTACGTATATTATAATAATATGACGTATTCAAATGTTACACCGAGTTCTCCTCTTACAATTCTATAATAATAATATAATACACAGGTTAATATCGTTATCGTATTTCTGCAAATGTAAACCTGAGCCTTTTGGTGAAGGAACTATGCATAATAAATATATGTTATAATATTATGTATTCATAAATTATAACGTATAATACCTATAGTAGTTCTAAATATAGTTACCTACGTTTATAAATTTGTGGCAGTCAAATAAAAAAATAATAAAGTACTTATATCGGGCTATATATAACATTATAAAATATTGTCATTGTTTATATAGGTTGAATATAAATTCAAAAATTCAAAATGCAAAATTATAAACTAAAATAACTCGATTAATTTAAAAAAAAAAAAAAAAAAACCTTTATACATTTATTTTTCTTATACCTACAATCTTATCATTTAAGCATAAAACGACAAAATACACTCGTATGTAAAATGCAAAATACTTCATTTTAAATAGCTGAAACCGAATAACATATGGCCCCGGGACCCCAATGGAAAACATTGAAACAAATCGTTCGAGTTTTTAACTTCTAATTTTTATAGTTCTAAGCCTATTAATTTCAATAGCGATCAACATTTTGCTGCAATCCCAGCATTTTATACCTGTACAATGTACAATACAACCATACCATCATATACCAATATGTCAAATCAAATTAATAACACGATGTGTGTCGACTCTATATATTATAATAGGTAATATTAAAAATATTATTTAACCTATACAGAAGATATAGCCATATTTTGGGCGTTTTAAGTGCACCCTATGCAGATGTCCTACATTCGAAATTCGAATTTTGCGAAACCGACCGGCGCCCATGAAAATGATGTTAAACCGCATGAAGTAGGTACAATTTACAAATTTATTTGTGTCTGGTCCAAAAATCGTGGCGCTATAAACATGATTAGTTATGGTTAAGTCCGGGGAGTGACACGTTAAGTTGTGTAGGTGTAGAATAGATATAACAGTATTCAGTAACTATGGTACAGAGCTGAATACACTGCAGATTTCTAATGATAGGACCGTGTACAAAAATCGATTCTCGTATATCCGTACGTCATCGTGAACATATATATCTTTATAGTGACAGATAAATCGCTTTAAAACTAAATAGAGATTAATTATTTACGTGTTTTTATATTTACTCCGAACATATTATATAACAGAGTGGTTCTCAACATTTGAGTTAGATACCCAAACCTAACCTGGACAGAAAATAAAAATGTAACGTTTGGAAAAATCAAATTGATAAATTACTATTAACCGGTAACTATTTAATTTACTGACTGTTCTATAGAGAACTGTACTGTATATATATAGAGTATAAATTATTATATTATATACCAATATCAATTATTAATTATTTAAAATACAAATTTTATTCTTTATTAAATTATTTATTTTTACATTTAATAAAATTTAAATTAAATATAATATTTTTATATTGAACCCATCTTCAATACTATAGAATCGTACCTACATACATATTTTATATAAATATAAAATATAAATTACGAGTATAATAAAATAATTATATTAATATGAATATAATATTATGATAAATAATATAGTAATTATAAATATTCATAAAAATCGTTTTATTCTATAATAATAATAAAGTTTGAGAATAACATAAATATACCTTCCTAATTTCTATAATTTCATACTCAGTATACAAATAAAATATAAATTAAAATATTAAATTATTCATTATTATAATATTATATTATAAAATATGCAATATTCGTAATTACACTAAAATAATTAAAGGCCCAAACCATACAAACCAATAAGTAGCAAGAAAATATCGCTGTGATAAATTATAGTAAAACCAATTTTGCTGTTTTTATACATAATTATACGCTATAGCTATAGGCCTATAGCTATGGTGAAGTGCGATAACTAACAACTATACTTTATTATTATTAATATAATATCATAATATAAATAAATATAATAATATTTAATTTGTATTATATTTATACAATATACAAATATGACATATACCATAATATACGTAACGTTAAGTTTTATTTTGTATCGAAAATTTCATATTGCAGTAAATACAGGTGTATGTTGTTAGTTGTTACTAAGTTACCATAATTTACACAAAATATTGAAATTTCGATTCTTGAGAAAATACGTTAAAAATATGAAACGTCCAAATGATTTTGGACTATATCGGTCTAACGGACTATTGGATTATACTATTTGGTATTTGTAATTCACATTTTTTTCGATATCTCTTATTAAAGAGATTCAAAGTTCAAATCATTCACTAGGTATAATATTATAAATTAATAATTATAGACTATACGACTAGACTTAGTCTAAGCCACTAATCCATCACACAAATATAATTTATATGTTAGCAACTAATTTATTCAAAAATTGTAATACGTATTATGATATATTGATATTATAATTATTATAATGTTATAATTATAAACAAGCTGTTTCCAGGACATACCTATTTTTTTATTTTCATAATAATGATTTCCGTTATTGTATCTCATCTGGTTGTACACTTGTACAGTTGTACCGGATAAATAACTACGTTATACGTTTCCGATTTCCTGTCTGTATAAAACTACAAACGGATTCACAGATAATTACTAATCGTAATAAATTTAATATAATTATTAGTTATGCATTCTATCGTCATAATATTAGCTCCAGATGGCGACAACGTGTTATGTGTATCATTTTGATTTAATTTTTTTGTTTTTCATATGAATATTCGGAAATTAGGAACGATAACTTTTAAGACATACCAACTGACTTTCAAATTATTTTCGTTTATTTTTTATAATAATATATTAATATATAATATACATAAATAAAATATAACATATATAAATTATATTTTATTCTATTAATATTGTCAAATTTTAAATTACGATTTAACAATTTATGATTATGAATATAGAAGATCGATTATCAATATTGGTATAGATTATAATATTTACACATGTTGTAAAAATTTGGTTTTTCTTTACCCTTTTTGAGAAATTTTGAGAAATTCAAAAAATGATCTAAATAAAGTACAAACTACATCCAATTTACAATCGGAAACATATTATACTATTTGTGAAAATCGGAGCATTTTTTCGGATAGTAAAAGTGTCTTCATACTTAAAAATAAAAAAATAAATCACACATCATTGTAAAACCAATACATTCTTTGCTTCGATCAGAATATAAAATTAAGTGGAACTTTTTATAGTGTGTTTTAACTAAATTGGCAACTTATTCAATATTGAGGTATTTGTGAAAGGTAAGATTTTAAAGGTACCAAGGAGCGGATATAATTATACGAAGGGATATTGATTGGAAAGCTTCAATTTTTTTTAGTTGTGATAGTTTGGCGCAACCCCATATTTGTGCTCCATTTAAAAAAAATTAGAATTCAAATAAATAAAACAATAATTTAACGAATATAAATAATATAATAATTAATTGATTTATATTCATATTAATATTTTATTATGATACATAATATATTATTATTATATGAATTTAGATTAGGTTATATTAAACCTTTCATATTTTATTAATATAATAATATAACAATATAGAAATATTACAATATAATATGAAAAATTAAATAATAATTTAAAACATTTTATTCAATAAATATTAATATGTTTCTAACATAAGAATGAGAATGACAACTATAATCTCGGTTTTATGGTTATCATAATTTATAGAATATTAAAACATAATATTTTAAAAGTTATATTTTAAAAAAAAAAAAAAAAAAAAATATACACATTTTTATTTCGGAGCTTAAGTAACAATATTATTTGAAGTATATTCTGATAACATTTGACGATGCTTAAATATTTTAATTTTTAATTGTAATATATAATAGTTATCTGTAACTACTGGAATTTCGGGTTGTTCTATTGAAATATTTTCGTGATTAATATATAACCAATTGAAAGGTTTACAATTTAATTCTGCATATAAAAACATAAAAAGTTATAAAAACGTTAAAAATATTTTATTTTATAAGATGAATACTTTATATATATTACAGTAGTAATAATTAGAAAAACACTCGCAGTTTCATAAAAAAATTACATTCATTTTGTATATAATAATATAAACTTCAATATAACAATATGACATAAAAGATCCTCTTGCTAGGGAGAGTTTTGTTATCATCATCTGACATCTGTGTTTCTCAAATTAGCTCTAAAAGCTCTATAAGAGATACGACACACCACACACGAGGGTATCATATGCATTGATGGCAAGGTACCTATCATATATTCATGAGTCATCTAAGAACGATCAACAAAAGTATATGACCCTAGAGGCCTATTCTCTGTTCCAAAAGAGAAGACACGGGTTCTGCGCATAGCGAATGACGGCCGATCATTTCCGATCATTGCCGACGATGTATACACCGTAATTAAAATGCGGCACACAATAGCCGTGTACACTTGCACGGTTATCAGGTGACAGGTTATACGTATATTCGCCAAGTGTCATAGATGTCAACAATCCAAGCGCGCCGTATAATGGTTATTAACGATGCAGCTGGGTGTCAGAGGTCGCTGGTGAGCATACGTGCATTTATCGGAGGAGGTGAGGAATGCGCGCTGCCGAACGAAAACTGGTCACTGGAAAACGTGTCTTCTCTTTTGGAACAGAGTATAGAGTATAATCCTAAATAGAAAATAAGAATATAAGTATAACTACTTTGTTAGAATAATATACAAATAAATTAAGAACCTCCTTAATATTTTACCCAAGATATCGAATAACATTTTAAAATTAAAAAAATATATAAATAACGTACAAATGTAGTAGATATAATTTTTTAAAACAATATTTTAAATAGCCATTTAGAAGACATAGGTAATATAAAATAAAATATAATTAAGAAACATACGCATATTCCTATAATAATATGTAACGTAAAAATTGAGATAAATTTTACATAACTCAAACCAGAAAACATATAGTTATAAATTATAATTATAATAGTTAAATTACATATCAGAAATATTAAAATTCAAGAAACAGAAAATTCTCCAAAAGCAAAACACGCCTTAGAAACAAATTAAACATAGGTATCTTCTTTAAAACATAAATTATAAATACATAATTAACTGCAACTAAATAATAGGTATTAAATCAATTTGAAAAGCAAATGACAAAAATAATTTATTATTATTCTATTGGATTTGAGTTATTAAATAATTTTGTTAATTGAAATTTTAATAATATTAGACTCGTGATGTGAATAATAACTATTATTCCTCGCGAGAATAGACCGTATAAGAAGCATAACATTCGATAATTATCATGACGTAGACAACCGTTAACCAATTACAATTTAAAGGTAAATATTATGTTGTTAACAATAACTGAACATTTCAGGTTTAGTATTCAAGTTTCAAGATAACAACATTGATCTTGAAACTCGAAGTACCTACCTACCTGCTATATATAAAATAAAAGTATATATTTTTTTGTAAAATAAAATATTATTCTAATTATTAATAAAATTGAAAAATATTTTATTAATCATAAAAACAATTTTTAAGTTTTTATTCAATAAAATATACGTATAATAATAATCTTAAATTTGTTATACTCGTAGTACCTATATAAGTTCTGAGTAAATACTGAAACTAAAGTGTATTGGTTTAACCTTTGTTGACTGATGATTTTTGTCATTGTTCATTTGATTTATTTATTTTTATTAAAATTGATTGTATATAAAGATATTTTATATCATTGGAGTAACTAAGACCATTTGGTTGGGGCTGTATGATTTTATATGGATATTTGTCATTGATAAAAAAAAAAAAATTATCACACAAATTATAATTAATTATATATTTTATTTGTTACAATAATATTTCCAGTTCTCTTTATCTTTTTTTGTTTTCTTGTGATTGTTCATCAATAATTTCCTCAAAATTTAAGTTACGTATACCATTTCGAATATTATATTAATGTCATTTTATACTTATTAAGTGTAAATATAATTATTTTATTAAATATAAATTTAATTTTAAATATTTATATTAAATTTTAAAAATGATTCTGATTTATACCTTATAATATTTTATATCAAAGAATTTATGAAGAATAATCATTTAAATTTCGAAATCGATTATAATACAAAAAGCAGGTAGTCGGTATTTATTTAGATTTTTAATACTGGTAGTTAATTGTATATTTATCATAATTATTTATCATTATTAATTATTATTTATTATTATAAACTACAAACCGTCATAATTTGGTTCAACAGTATTATTTTCTTCTAAAAATTTAAGATAAATATAATATTTATAAAAGAAAATTGTATTATTAGGAGTAAAATGAAATTTATTTATGCAAGTATAAGATTATGTCATAATCATAGGTGTGCGCACGGGGGCAGCAGATGCAGCAAATGCTGCCCCTGAATATCTTTTTTTGGACTGCTAATTATTAAATTTAATCATTTATAAATTAATTTTTCATACCTAAATTACATTAGATTTGTAAAAAATTCGTTTTAATCAATGAAATATTTTTTAAACAACACACGATTAAATATAATTGTGATATTTAAAATTAACTATAAAATAAATGAAATTATGGGCTGGATTTCTTCAAAAAATGGGTCGAATAAATTTTCTGCTGCCCCTGAATTTGAAATATGCGCATGCCTATGGTCATATTTATCACATCAAAAAAGTTATTATTCTTTTTAGTTAGGTAGGTAATTACGAATTGTATATTTATCATAATTATTTATCATTAT